>JAWPHD010001422.1:0-324041 GCA_037043455.1 Cyrtodaria siliqua | reverse complement strand
ATGCGGGTCATCCAAGATTTTTCAGTTTCTCACTGGCAGCAACTTTAAATAAAACTCCACACAAATTAATTTATTTTTTTAATTATTCAGATGGCTTGAAACTGGCATCATATATTCAAAAGCAACACTGCTTAGGCATGCATAATTAAGTAGCTAGCATTCTCCAAATATATTAATACTGAGGTTAAAAAGCACATACAAACATAAAACAGAATCCATTTTGAACCACAACCAAGATGGACAAAAATAATTGTAAAGACTATCTAGCTAGCATGTTAAACTAATATACTCCGTAACCAGATTTATAGAAATTATAAGCCAGAGAAACTCCAGTCACTGAATGATAAACTTTGAATGTTATATGATTAAGTTGAGCATTCTGTGAATTCATTATTTTGCATGCATGCTTTGATATTCTTGGATTTTGAAGACTGATGACCTTATACAAGTTATGAGGTTCAATTAAATCATTACATCATCCATATTCCATACATTTTGTGTTGAAACAAACTATGTAGTTTCCATGTTGTTGTTTTTCAAAAACAAAACCATGAATACAATTTTGCGCTCATAAAAAGTAATGAATTCACGTTATTAAATGTTATCATTGCAAGAATTTCCATCACCAGTATTCAATTCAATTATAAGTAACATTAATGATTTCAAAATGCTGTGAAGATAAATCTTAGAATAGCTAGCAACCTCATATATTTATTAAAAGCAGCGTAAAAAGCAGATTGAAAAACATTAGGGGCAGACAACCATTACCATCTTTATCATGAACTGGCAGTGAGAATGCTTGAGTATGTTCCCTGCTTGCCTCCCCTATTGTTGTTAACTGTGTGTATGTCTGCCCAATAGGGGGCAGCACCGGTGAACCCGTTGGCAAGGAGTGTAGCGCGCCAGAACTTCCTGATGAGACTGCATCATAATCTCGTAAAGGCACACCAGCAAGTCCTTCTGTGTGACCTGGAGGATGACCTGTGAGGTCAGAGGTAAAATGTCAACATGCAGTGCAGACAACAATATTAACTTCAAATGCAACAGTATTGTGGCAGTGACAATGAAAAATAAAAAAACGAGACAACAATTTTTATGTCATAAACAAAAGAATGGTTTGTTTCCTGTGGAAATAGGTAATTATATATTTGTTTAGTTTTCAGAACTGTTTACATTTTTTATTTAATACGTTTCCATGATATGATATGGTTATTTGTGGGTGCAATAAAGCATTGTTGGGGTGAGGGCAAAAACGAAAAGCTTAAGCCTATTGAAACATCAAACAAACCATTTTTTATTTAGAAATAAACACAATATCAATCGGGTAAGATGGTCGCAATTCGGACTTGATGAGTCAAATGAGTTTTCCCTATTTTGTACCATTTTTACTTTGCATTTACTTAAAAAATTTCTTTACAAACATGAAGTGTACAAAATAACAACAAGGAACCTTGCAGTTTAATGTTTGCACTTATACACTGAAGGGACTCACGGCAATCTTGAAGTTTTTTGCAAGCATCAAAATTAGCTTCTCTATTTATTTATCCAGTAACATTTTGACTTTAAACCTGCTTGCATATCATTAAATAAACTTTTAAGTTTTAAATTTTCTTCGTTATTTTACCAAATGTTGAAATATATTATTGGTGCAATATTATCAAAAGTTAGTATGTACAAAACAATATGATTTAAACTGTTCGTATAATTAATACTAATATCTCAACTAATCTAGGCTATGTAGAAATCTAATGGGATGCCACGAGTTTTTAAAATTTTACCTTATAACTTGATGTACATAAAAACAAGGAGGATACTGCCATACTGATTTAAACCAAAACAAGACTGAATATCGTTTTATATCTTATATCTACGTCTTTTTTACAAGATGTGTCCGACTCCCGATCACTTTACCCTACTGTAAATCACTATATTTCTTCAGACAACAACATTTTTTTGCTTATATAAAAAGTTACAATGGTGTTGTATCAGCTATAGAAGCTACCATATACCAACCTCTTTCTTTTATGGTCGGATTTTGTCGGTTGTACCCTAATTTGCCCCCTTTAAAGGAGCCTGAATGTTGTGACTTATCGTCTACGTCTGGCAAGTTGGCATCTAACACTTGTTGCTGGGCACCCTTAGGATCATGGTCATGCAGCATGGACTGGAATGTACAAAACAACAGTTGGTCTGAGTGATAAGTTACATCTGTAGAGGGAAGTTCAATAATTTGTTGTTTATGTGTTAATTAGTATGATTACACTGGTTTAATTGGCAATAGCAACAACTAAACAAACATGCAAATCCGTTTAAGCATGCATAGTTTGAAATTTAAACTGTTTCAAATGTAAGTGATGAACTTTCTAAATAATGATTACTAAATTATCATAATTATATAGTGATTATTCTAATACACCCAGTATCATTTTTTAACGGTTTTAGAAAAGAAAAATCTTTGTCACTCACTAATGGTTATCATATGTAACATCGTTGTACAACATCAACCAATCAGGTCATGTGTCTCTTTCCCAGTGACATTATCATGGATAAAAAAGAGATATTTCGAACTAGACAAATAGTCTGGGTGTATGAGAATTATGATTATTTATTCAACAATGATTATTATTAAATTTTTTAGTATTTAATTATGATTATTAAATATATTAAATTAGGATGATTATCTGACTGTTTTTGCTCAAAAGAGCAAGGCAAAACCTTTTGATGATCAATATTTTATTGAGATGAGCAAGCTAGCTATGAAGGACCAACTGAATGAAGATTCTGTCCTTTCAACAATGCCTACACATGGTTTTGAGCCCACACAGACGTATGTGTGTAAAACAAACACCGACGACTGTGTGTGTAAAAGGGTTATTTACCCTCGCACTTTCCTCAGAGTCATTTTGGCAAGCTCACACAGAAACTGGTGTATGTCCTTTGACAGTCATTACATAGCCACACAAAGCATGATGTCATATCAATTGTCCTATCACCAGATAAACAGATTTAAGGAGGTTCCCCAACTGCTTATTAAATTTGATGAATCCACACTGTGACCTTTACTGTGACCTTGACCTTTTGATGTCAGTATTGGAAATTGACTTTTGTCAGTGACTATTCAATAACATTAAATTTGATATAGAAATAAAAATGTGAAGAAGAGATAAGGAATATTACATTAAAATGTTCTGCATTATAGGTATTAAGTTTTTGAACAGATGCATGTTTGGACCATTATTACTATACCCTCCTGTGGACCCTGGTGGCAGGGGATGATTTAGACTTACCCATTAAATAAGTACGCTATATTTTATATAAGTTCCATGTTTGTTGCACCTAAAATGCATTGGATAATTGTTGCACGTTAGTATAAGTTCTGTTTGGCTCATAAAATGTGTCTGTCAAATGGCAATAGGACAACAGTTACTCACAGTTGTCACCGTCAGTAGCAAGCAGCGAAAAAACATAAGCTCAGGGTGCGTGCTCGATCGCTTTATCACACTGGTGATTATAACACAGGACAATTCACACATCACAAATATTGAGTCTAATAATACATGCAGTCTTAGAAATTATTGAGATTTGTCATAATAACTTGCGGTTATTACGCTAGAGAAATATATATGCAAATGAATTGAATAGGATTTTATAGTCGCACCAACAGCTAAGGTCATATGGCGACTTTCCAGCTTCCACTGGTGGAGGAAGACCCCAGGTGCCCCTCCGGGCAATTTTCGTGCACGGGCGGGCACCTGGGTAGAACCACCGACGTTCCGCAAGCCAGCTGGATAGCTTCCTCACATAAAGATTCCTAGGCCCCTGAGGGATCGAACCTACAGTGGTGAGGGGCAAGTGATTGCAAGTCAAAGACTCTAACCACTCGGCCACGGACGCCCCTATATATGCAAATGAAGGCCGAATCATCATATGGTATTTTCCATTCAGCTTGGTGTTCATCGGAATTGCCTCATCCATTCCCGTTACCATTTAAAATACTGGATTACATAAATCAATTAGGCGTTTCCATTGTTCAGAGTCATACTGAAAAAACTAATCGAGTCAACATGCAAATTCGTCATACAAACATATGACGTCATCATTTGCAGTTATATATCTTCAATACTGAGGCTTTTTTGGAGTTATATGATAAATAGAATCTCACCTTAGTGCCTATATTTAATATTGAATGTATTAAACTCTGATTAAATTGATATGATGCTCAGCACAGCCTCGCATCATATAATTTTATCTAACTCTTTTAATAGATTTAATATTAAACAGGCACTCAATTTTAGATGCTCTATATACTTAATTAATGAACAAACATGAGGTCAGGTAAATCACAATTAACCCATCTAAAATCTGATTTTTTTTATATAAGGGATAATGGCGCATGTTAAATATTAAACTTATCTGCACCACGTAAAAGGGCTCGAGAAATTGCCAGAAGTGGGTGGAGGGGTGTGTGCATGTGAGGTCACGGTTCAGGTAGCATGGGAAAGGGGGGTGGCATAAATCTACAAGATTGGGAGTCTTGGACCGATGGGCATTTTGAAATTAACCTAGCAAGCCCCTAATATTGGGATGGGGTGGGAAATGTTGCTTCCACAATAGCAAAATTTAAAACTGAACTAAATATTTAGTTCAAATTAAATTTAGCTACAATTATAGACACCTGTTGTTTTTTTTATTTGTTGCCGATTATTTGCATATAATGCAAGCTAACCAACATAAATATTTAGCACCTAGTAAATACCATAAAAGTAATTTAAAGCATAAGGTATAATTCTACAGCTGTTAGCTAAGCCACCATTGTGTCAGTTGCAGGAACTATAGCCAAACATCACAAAGAGTCAGATTCTTGTCACATTCTATCCATTTAAGTACACTCAAGTGATATGAAAACGCAACACGGGAATTTCCGCTATATATTGTATGTACAATATGCTGCTTTTAATCGAATGGGACATGGCTACGTAAGACCTTTCCTTTTGGAAAAAATACTAAAACAACAAATAATACAGCAAATAGTATTCCTGCAATGTTTCATTATTCACAAAGTACGCGTTTGGCTCAATCATGTGAGCAAACTTAGGATGCAAAATTTTGCAAACTATTTACGTTAAATACAGTACTGAACTAGCTCAATTTTTCGAAGAGCAACTTCAACATTGATGAAGTTCTTGTTACAAAGTGTAGTGTGATTAAAACGTCTACAACATCACAGTTGTGTCCTATCTCTAGTTAACTGCAACTTTTTTTTAAAAAAACATCTTGGGATTTCTTTGGAATATTATGTGCAATTAAGTGTGCAGTATATACAACATATAGCGGAAATTCCCGTGTTGCGTTTTCATATCTCTTGAGTGTATATATATGTAACTGTTATTTTGCCCTTTAAATTTTGCCTTTTAAAAGAATCAAACACAGACTATTTATAAATTTAAGTCAATAAGGTATTCCCTCTTATTGAAAATATATTATTTCCTTTCATTATTTTTCCACCTGCAATCTGACCAATGGGCAGAGCAATTTTAAAGGAACGCAGCGTTTCATGCAGGGCTGTTGGTGATGATAATCTTAAATAAACATTTAATTAATAAATAAACACCACAGAAAATGTCTCTTCTAGCCTAAAACAGTGTCACTAATGACACAGATTGTACCAGGTACAATGTGCTGACAAGATATAAGTTATTTTCATATTCACTGCTCTACAAACTTCCAATATAATGTTGTAAAGTTCAGGATACTACTCAGTATATGTTGTTATTATTTTTATACACCTGAACTAAATACCGATATTGTTTATTCCTAAATTTAATCATTTTTTGCTAAAGAAACTGACTTGTTAAACAATCTAACGATTTCCAAAAGTTTAAATGTATTTAAATTACTCTTTGCTTTACAATTCAATGAATTCATCAAATAGGGACATCCGTTCATAAATGAAATCAATTTTGAAAAGATGAACAATGACTTCAAATCTTGTCAGCTGATAAAAATGAAAGACAATGAAAACCTGGTTTAGATCTCCGCCTTCGTCCAGAAATTGTATAAGTGACTGAGAAAGGAAGGGTTATAAAGAAAAAGGTTAAGCTATAACATTTGACATATTTCAGCAAGTTGTAAGCTAGACATTTTTTAAATACAATGTAATATATACGTACAATTAAAGAAACACATATTAACAGTTAAGGTACATGGGTTAGAACATTATAAACATGATTATAAATAAGCAAGATAAAGGAAACGTTTAACTAAAGCTATACATATTTATTAGTAGTTACCGTATTTACTCGATGAGTCCGGACACTCATTAATTCCGGACACCTAATTAATTGAAGGAAATAATAAAACTAGTGTTCGGACATATTAAAAATCAACCTTATTTCAATAGTTTTGATGGTTTTATAAATTCGGACATCGGGAAAAGATGAACTATTCGCCGAAAATGACAGGTTAAAATTACGATCAACGACTTCTAATTGCAGATTGCATCCCGATAATTACCAACAGAAGCAGCAGAATATACTTCAATGAATTTAATTGTAACTTGTTTGACGCAATTAAATAAAACGTTTTTGATCGTGATTTTTTACTGTTATTAACGAGCCATTTTGAAACAATTACATTATTACTGACCCATGTTTATAAACATCCATATAAATTCTGTGTAATCGGTCAGGCGCGTGTTGAAACAATTGTTTACACCAGGTAAAACCATTCCAATGTAGGTGTTACGGGTTGTTTTGGTAGCTAGTGGGCCATTCCATTATCTGGCATTACCAGCAAAAAAAATACGGACTCGCTCACACAGGTAAAGTGCTATGCGATGTACAGAGATCAAATATTTTTTAATTTTACTATTTTATCCCGTCCGAACTGATAGAGTAAATACGGTAATAAACGATAGAAATGCAGTTTTTATACAAGTGAAAGCTTACAAATTATGAAGTCAAGCTTAAATAATGCAAATTTATAAGAACGAAAACGAATTATCACTGAAGGTGATGAATACCCCCGCTTACATTCTAAGTCAAACAAACGGCCATAATTCTGTAATAAATTAGGTAATCAACAATGGGTGATGAAGAGGGACATATTATTAAGGTCATCAGTTGTTATGAGTATATGAAGTTTGGGAACAGCCCATTCAAAGCTGTTTGAGGAAGGCAAGTAATAAAATGTGAAATGCGATGGGATGAGGCGGGACAAAACTGTTATGCAACGCGACGTGATGTTACGGACAACGTGATTGCTATATAGCACCCACTTCACTTTGTGAAAGCAGGGGTATAATAAAAGAAAGTCAAGGATCAATTTTAATTTCTTTACTGTGACTTATAAAATAAGATTATGCTCAGAAACATTTTTGTTGACACTTGCACAATCATAACATGATAGAGGGATGTTCAGAGTGGAAATCAATGTACTGACTTGATGAAAACATGGTAATGAGTGAGTGGAAATTATTAAATCAATGAACAGGCAAGACTTTAATTGTTGAAAAATAGATTAAGTGTTTCATTAAACGCCTCATTAACACACAAATATCCATGGTTCTTGAGATTGTCCCACAGTGAGATAGACAGAAAGAATTACATCAGAATCCGGAAACCATGTCCTTAATTCTCTTACTATCAAATAGATAACATGCTCAAGTAATTAGACTGATCGATATACAGGACCAACTGTTGGTTTTTTATATCTCCAGGTGATGGACAGGCAAAACAAATTCACTGTTTTTTTAACAGCCTATCAATACATTATACAATTAAGCTATATGGAGCAGCTCCCAGGCACAGAAAAAAGGATACAGACATTTTTACAGGTGAAATATCACAGATTTTCCAGTTAAAGAAAATTCATAATTGCTAAATATTAATTACTAACTCTGAACACAAAAATAACTAACTGTGACATTAATTCATGAAGTTAACAAAGTGTTGCTGACGTTGACTTCATTTGACGATAACGTTCAATAAAGCAAAACATTAATGAGAAACATTTTGGTTAATTTTTAATCATAAATGAACTGACTGAAAATGTAATAACTAGATTAACTTCTGTGTTCAATTATAAGGAAATTCTTCACTCGATGGTAGGCATGTTTGGTTTTTCAATCACTCGCATCAACTCAATGCGAAAAGAACCACACCTACCATCACATGACGGATTTCTCTATAATCAATCACAGCAGTTATATAACCTCCATATGTTACACTTGTTTCTACTATACTGATTATGTAAATAGATTTAAAAGAAGGAAAAGAAGGAACTAATTACCGGCATCCGTGGCAAGAGATGGCCCAATATTAAACTATCCCGCATTATTGGCGGGAGTTGGAAACTCGATCCTGGCAGGTCAAAGAATCCAGACCCAAGACGACGCAGTTTTAACCTTTCATCCCGAGACTGACGCAACTTGTAACAGTGTGTCGTTTTCAGTTTTTTTCTAAACCGGGGACCAGTCAGGTAGGCTGGTCTTATGGGTGGTAACATTGTTGCCACTGTCATCGTTTCAGTTTTATGTTTTTTTTACGAAAATTTCTTCAGACACACAGACACAAATATTACCATGATTATGTTGCAAAGTTATCGTCCAATCATAATCCAGGTTTTACAAATTCGTCCAATCATAATCCAGGTTTTACAAATTCGTCCAATCATAATCCAGGTTTTACAAATTCGCTAGCCTATTAATATTGTAGAATAACAAGTTCAGTTCATCACAAACATCTCTATAAGTTTCAAAGTCATCGTTAAGTCCAAATTCCATCAATTGTAGCCATTTTTTCATGGTCAATTCCAGACCTTAAGCATTACATCAACAACTTATAATAGCTGTTTTTCACAGTCAATATGACCTGTAATCGATATCAAGCAAGTTAATTTTTTTTCTGTTTTAAAAATTTGTCAATGACCACACTGCCTTTTATAATGACAAGCATCATGAATCATATAATATATGGAGGATATTTGCTTGTTTAGAGTGAATATAGGATTTATTTTCATCGAGAAGTGAGAAAACTATATTTTCACCAGTGAAAATATTTGAGATTTCTCACTCTGAGATGAATATAAATCCTATATTCACAACAAACCATCAAATATTCTATTTATTATATACTCACAACCTGGAAATTTATGCAGAAAAAATATAATGTGCCAAAACAATGACGTCAATAATTTCAACAACGTCAACAACTTCAACAGCTGCATGATGTCATTTTGACATGTGAAATATAAACAATGAAAATATAAGGTTTTATTTTAATCATAAATTACCACTATTTCACCGGAAAGTAAATAATAAATATATATATATGTCAGACTGCGCATAATAAGCCATTACATTGTTTCTATGTAACATTTCAAGACCATTAAACTTTCACATAACCTTCCATGAGTACCGGTAGGTACATTAAATTCCACAATGATAATGCACAGGTATTCGGGGAGTAGCTTAGACTAACACTTGAATTTTTCAGAAAAAAAAAATTCTATAAAAAAAAATCTATGTTGAAAACATCATTTAAATACTAATCAAACATTAAAAACACAAATTTAAAAAAAAAAAAGTATATATATATATTTTTTTTATTTTTTTTTAAATTTGTGTTTTTAATGTTTGATTAGTATTTAAAAGATGTTTTCAACATAGATTTTTCTTTATAGAATTTTTTTTTTTCTGAAAAATTCAAGTGTAAGTCTAAGCTACTCCCCGAATACCTGTGTGATAATGCAAATGAAAGCATAAAGGCAACATTCCCCTTAAGAATGATTTCATCCAAGTAAATACTTCCAATAATCACAGCATGGAGACCAAACAATATCATGTTTCCTAGATCAAATACAGGATACTTAATGTTCACAATTATTTTCACATTTCAAAATTCAAACATTGGCTCTCCATGCAATCAGTCTGTGCTATTTTGAGATGATCGATTATGTTGTTTTATACCATGTTTTTGTCGTTTTAAATAGATGCCTGCTAAACTGCACCTAATGTGTGTAATTGTTTTCAATAGTTTGTTTGTTTGTTTGTATGGTGTTTTACGTCATTTTCAATGCACATATAAGGTTATATAAGACGGTCAATTTTTTGTAGTGGAGGCAGACCACCCACTTTTCCTGGGTAGAAACCAGTACTGTACACCTGCCGCCATCCGAATCGACACTTCCTCACTTATAAGTGAGAGTTTCTCAATTGTAACAATTAACCGATGATGTCTCTTATAAACACAAATAGACTGTAACGGCCCTGAACTTTATTCCACTGTGATTCCGTGATCAATCAAAATCTGTCGTACAAAAATGTAGGCTAATTTGAAATTAAGTGCCAGCAATCAATCATAATTGATCTAAGATATGAAAGGGTTATCCCATTACTGACCCTGTACAAGCTACCGTAAGGTAACGATAGTTTCCGCATTTGTAATCAATAGTTAAGTCATATTTAAAACAGTTTGAATATTACCTAAATTCTTGACATGGAACTGGAATATTAATCGACAAGGACTTTTTTATTACTAAACTCAAACGGAGGTGATCGCTATATGACAACTGCCGGGACTTTTAAACAGGCCTGTGGTCATTCCTTATATTAGTCTTTCATTAATAAGAATTAATATCTTCACCTGTTTCAAAATGACCTGGCTGTGTTAAACAAGACGTAAATTGTCAGTCAATTAATAAATCAATCAATCAATTTATCAATCATTCAATCATTTTTTAAGATCAATCAATCAATCAACGAATCCCTCGATTGTTATTGTTAATTTCAGATATCTCTAAGAACAACAGTTTAGCATAGTCTACTTAAATGTTCTTGATGTTCTCTATCAGTATGTACTATACAGAATTGAAATGTATTCCTCTATAATAAAAACTATATTTATTCCTCTATAATAAAAACTATATTTATTCCTCTATAATAAAAACTATATTTATTCCTCTATAATAAAAACAAACTATATTTATTCCTCTATAATAAAAACTATATTTATTCCTCTATAATAAAAACTGTATTCCTCTATAATAAAAACAAACTATATTTATTCCTCTATAATAAAAACTATATTTATTCCTCTATAATAAAAAACATAAGTCAAATATTAATATAATAGCCTAATTACTTGACTCGTAAACAACAAATTGTTTGACCAATAATTAGCGTTTCTTTACCTGTTTGAACAATAATTAACATTTTTTACATATTAATATCAATAAAATATGCTTCAGCCATTTTTGTTTATCTAATTGCTGAAGAAAAAAAAGTAACAAATCTCAACAATTAAATGATTATGCTGTGACACAAGCGCGTACGTAACCAAGCCAAAGTTTGTTAATTTGTTCCAGGCTTTTTTTCTAAAGAAGGGATCAATTCCTTTTCTGTCGTAGCTCTGAGGCAGTAAATGATACAATTTCAGCTTTAGAATTGATGACAGAAAAAGTGGGGTTTACACCACATTTTAGCGATGAAAAAAACAACACTTTTTGACGAAGCAAAAGTAATCTGTTATTTATCTTTACAAATAGGGAAAATGTGAGATTTGTCTGTGCCAAATATGGAACTTTTTATCTGCTGAGCCCTAAAACAGTATACAATTTCATTGATAAGAGCAATATTTATTTGTGTATTTTTTTGTAAGTCCAATTAGGTAATAATTGGATACAATTAGAAATTGAGACCAAAAAGTGTTATCTGTTATTGAATCTGGGTTTAACAAACTGAGAATGGCATGTTTATTACGGAAATTAAATCTCTTAAACCAAAAACGCAATTACCAATTCCAATATTTCTTTCAATATTGATGACTGATGTTATTCAGTTGTTGGTTTTGGAAATAGAAAAAAACAATTAAACTACATAATCTATAACAGAGCAGTCGCTGAACCCGCATCCTAATTTACTAGGCAAGCCAATTAGACAAACCAACCAGGCAAGCCGTTTAGACCTTGAGATTAACCAAGGCAAGCTGGATATAACTAAAAGACCATGAAAATAAACAATGCAGGCCAGACAGACCATGTCTAACCAAGGAAAGCTGGACAGACCATGAGACTGACAAAGCAATCCAGTTAGACCACAAGACTGACCATGGCAATCCAGTTAGACCATAAGACGACTGACCAAAGCAAGTCAGATAGACCATGAGACTAACCAAGGCAATCAGATAACCATGAGACAAAGCAAGGCATTACTCAGACAGACCTTGAGACTAACCAAGACAATCAGATAGACCTTGAGACTAACCAAGACAATCAGATAGGCCTTGAGACTAACCAAGACAATCAGGTATACCATGAGACTAACCAAGACAATCAGATAGACCATGAGACTAACCAAGGCAATCCGACAGACCTTGAGACTAACCAAGGCATTCAGATATACCTTGCGACTAACCAAGGCAATCATATATACCATGAGACTAATCAAGACAATCAGATATACCATGAGACTAACCAAGGCAAGACAGAAATACCTTGATACTAACCAAGGCAATCATATATACCATGAGACTAACCAAGACAATCAGATAGACCTTGAGACTAACCAAGACAATCAGATATACCATGAGACTAACCAAGGCAAGACAGAAAGACCTTGAGACTAACCAAGGCAATCAGATATACCTTGAGACTAACTAACCAAGACAATCAGATAGACTTTGATACTAACCAAGGCATTCAGATAGACCATGAGACAAAGCAAGGCAATCAGATATACCATGAGACTAACCAAGGCATTCAGATATACCTTGAGACTAACCAAGACAATCAGATATACCTTGAGACTAACAAAGACAATCAGATATACCATGAGACTAATCAAGACAATCAGATATACCTTGAGACTAACAAAGACAATCAGATATACTAGGAGACTAACAAAGACAATCAGATATACCCTGAGACTAACCAAGACAATCAGATATACCATTAGACTAACCAAGGCAAGACAGATAGACCTTGAGACTAACCAAGGCAATCAGATATACATTGAGACTAACCAAGACAATCAGATAGACCTTGATACTAACCAAGGCAATCAGACAGACCATGAGACTAACCAAGACAAGACAAAAAGACCTTGAGACTAACCAAGGCAATCAGATAGACCTTGAGACTAACCAAGGCAATCAGATAGACCTTGAGACTTACTAAGGCAATCAGATAGACCACGAGACTTACCAAGGCAATCAGATAGACCATGAGACTAACTAAGGCAATCAGATATACCTTGAGACTTACTAAGGCAATCAGATAGACCATGAAACTAACTAAGGCAATCAGATAGACCTTGAGACTTACTAAGGCAATCAGATAGACCATGAGACAAAGCAAGGCATTACTCAGACAGACCATGAGACTAACTAAGGCAATCAGATAGACCTTGAGACAAAGCAAGTCATTACTCAGATATACCATGAGACTAACCAAGGCAATCAGATATACCTTGAGACTAACCAAGGCAATCAGATATACCATGAGACAAAGCAAGGCATTACTCAGACAGACCATAAGACTAACTAAGGCAATCAGATAGACCTTGAGACTAACTAAGGCAATCAGATAGACCTTGAGACTAACTAAGGCAATCAGATAGACCTTGAGACAAAGCAAGTCATTACTCAGATATACCTTGAGACTAACCAAGGCAATCAGATAGACCATGAGACAAAGCAAGGCATTACTCAGACAGACCATAAGACTAACTAAGGCAATCAGATAGACCTTGAGACTAACCAACGCATTACTCAGACAGACCATGAGACTAACTAAGGCAATCAGACAGACCTTGAGACAAAGCAAGTCATTACTCAGATATACCATGAGACTAACCAAGGCAATCAGATAGACCATGAGACTAACTAAGGCAATCAGATAGACCATGAGACTAACTAAGGCAATCAGATAGACCATGAGACTAACTAAGGCAATCAGATAGACCTTGAGACAAAGCAAGTCATTACTCAGATATACCATGAGACTAACTAAGGCAATCAGATAGACCATGAGACTAACTAAGGCAATCAGATAGACCTTGAGACAAAGCAAGTCATTACTCAGATAGACCATGAGACTAACCAAGGCAATTAGATAGACCATGAGACAAAGCAAGGCATTACTCAGATAGACCATGAGACGTACTAAGACAATCAGATATACCTTGAGAATAACCAAGACAAACAGATATACCATGTGTCTAACCAAGGCAATCAGACAGACTTTGAGACTAACCAAGGCAATCAGATAGACCGTGAGACAAAGCAAGGCATTACTCAGATAGACCATGAGACGTACTAAGACAATCAGATATACCTTGAGACTAACCAAGACAATCAGATATACCATGTGACTAACCAAGACAATCAGATAGATCTTGAGACTAACCAAGGCAATCAGATAGACCGTGAGACAAAGCAAGGCATTACTCAGATAGACATGAGACGTACTAAGACAATCAGATATACCTTGAGACTAACCAAGACAATCAGATATACCTCGTGACTAACCAAGACAATCAGATAGATCTTGAGACTAACCAAGGCAATCAGATATACCATGAGACTAACCAAGGCAATCAGATAGACCATGCGACTAACCAAGGCAATCAAATAGATCTTGAGACTAACCAAGACAATCAGATATACCATGAGACTAACCAAGGCAATCAGATATACCATGTGACTAACCAAGACAATCAGATAGATCTTGAGACTAACCAAGGCAATCAGATATACCATGTGACTAATCAAGGCAATCAGATAGACCATGCGACTAACCAAGACAATCAGATATACCATGAGACTAACCAAGGCAATCAGATATACCATGAGACTAACCAAGACAATCAGATATACCATGAGACTAACCAAGGCAATCAGATATACCATGTGACTAACCAAGACAATCAGATATACCATGAGACTAATCAAGGCATTCAGATATACCATGAGACTAACCAAGGCAATCAGATAGACCATGTGACTAACCAAGACAATCAGATATACCTTGATACTAACCAAGGCAATCAGATAGACCATGAGACTAACCAAGGCAATCAGATAGATCTTGTGACTAACCAAGACAATCAGATATACCATGAGACTAACCAAGGCAATCAGATAGACCATGAGACTAACCAAGGCAATCAGACAGACCTTGAAACTAAGCAAGACATTACTCAGATAGATCATGAGACTAACCAAGGCAATCAGACAGACCTTGAAACTAAGCAAGACATTACTCAGATAGATCATGAGACTAACCAAGGCAATCAGATAGACCATGAGACTAACCAAGGCAATCAGACAGACCTTGAAACTAAGCAAGACATTACTCAGATAGATCATGAGACTAACAAAGGCAATCAGATAGATCATGAGACTAACCAAGGCAATCAGACAGACCTTGAAACTAAGCAAGACATTACTCAGACAGATCATGAGACTAACCAAGGCAATCAGATAGACCATGAGACAAAGCAAGGCATTACTCAGATAGACCATGAGACTAACCAAGACAATCAGATAGACCTTGAAACTAAGCAAGACCATCAGATAGACCTTGAGACTAACCAAGACAATCAGATAGACCTTGAGACTAACCAAGGCAATCAGATAGACCATGAGACTGACCAATGCAAGCTAGATAGACATTGAGACTAACCAAGGCAAGCCAGATAGACCATGAGACTAACCAAGGCAAGTCAGATAGACCTTGAGACTAACCAAGGCAATCAGATAGACCATGAGACAAAACAAGGCAATCAGATAGACCTTGAGACAAAGAAAGGCAATCAGACAGACCATGAGACTATAACCAATGCCAGCCAGATGGACCATGAGACTGACCAAGGTAAGCTAGATACACTATAAGACTAATGAAGGCAAGCTGGATATACCAAGAGACTTACCGGGGAAAGCTGGTTAGACCATGAGAATAACGTCAAGGCAAGCTGGTTAAGGCCATGTCAGATTATCTAAGCCAATTTAAGCCAGACAGACCATGAGACTAACCAAGGCAAGCCGGTCAGACCACAAGACTAACCAAGGCAAGCTGGTTAGACCATGAGACTAACCAAGGCAAGCTGGATAGACCATGAGACTAACCAAAGCAAGTCGGTCAGACCACAAGACTAACCAAGGCAAGCCGGTTAGACCATGAGACTAACCAAGGCAAGCTGGATAGACCATGAGACTAACCAAAGTCAAGCTGAATAGACCATGAGACTAACCAAGGCAAGCAAGTTAGACCACGAGACTAACCAAGGCAAGCCGGTTAGACCATGAGACAAATCAAGGCAAGCTGGATAGACCATGAGACTAACCCAGGCAAGCTGGATAGACCATGTGACTAACCAGGCCAGGCGGTTAGACCACGAGACTAACCAAGGCAAGCTGGTTAGACCACGAGACTAACACCAAGACAAGCTGGATAAAAAACAATACTAATAAATTGTGTAAGTCAATTAACAAAGACCCCAAAACAATTAACAACAGTACTGAATATGTGGCCTAAACTGAGCAATGGGATATCTGGAGTTTTAAAAAAAGCCAATTTTTACTAAACAAATATGGACATCCAGTGGTTTTAAAGGTAACTTAGGACAATCTAGTGCTGTCCCCTTAATTGTTCTACATAACTCACAGTTTTGCAAATCAATATTAGTATTTACTTGAATAGTTCAAAACAACTTTTTTGTATATAACTTAATGGTATGGATTACACTGCAGCAATAATATATTTGAAAGTCCTTATCCTGCCACCAACAGGTACATTTTACAGCAGATGTACACCATTTCTAAACCAAGTGATGACAAGGTAAACGTATATATATATATAATTTTATATATATAACTTACATATTTTGAGAATCCAATCTCTATATAGACATAAAATAAATGTCATTAACCATCCAGGCCAAACCCCAGTACTGAAGCATTGAATTATATTAGTTACCAACTTATAATTCATTTTATGCATATTCAATCATGGGTATTTTAAGAACTAGTCAATAAACCTATAATTTTAATTGGCACATATACTTGGAACACCTGGTCAGAGTTTTAATAAAAGTTTTTTCCAGTAGTGTAATTTTACCATTATTTGGTGGGTTAGTTCCTTTGAAGCTAATTTAGGTACACTAACAATATTTAATTTAATTTAATTTAATGCTAGCAGATTTAAAGTCCAACTCAGACAGTGGAATAATAAATCAAGGTTCAAAATCGCCGAGTATCCCTTTAATGACATCACATAATTTTTCACACCAATCCATTTTTGCTTTGTTGAAAACTCATTAAGATAAAAATCATTGACAAAAGCCTTAAACAGATAAAACTTATCTACGCTAAAGTGTTTCTTTAAAAAATAGTTCCCACTGAGACAGATAATTTTATGATGGATGGTCCTATTGTGAAGTTATGATAAAAATGCTATCAAAACTATATCTTGAAAAGAATACAAAACAGCTATTACATAGTAAAGAATTTTAAGCACTTTTTAAAGAATATATGATAATATATTCATTAATTAATTTGTGTATAAATATATTACAACTTGTCAAGTTATAAAAACATCAAGAATTGTTTTGTTTGTTTCAGAACTGTTTACAATACCTTTAATGCAAAATGGATTTGTTAATGTTTGCACTGTTCTTAAAACGGTAAATTAGTATGAATATAATTATGATAGTCTCTTGCATGTTTTTGTTATTTTTTGTGTTTCAAAAAGGTTTAAAGGGACACATGGCAATATTGAAGTTGTTGTCAAACGTTAAAATTAGCTTCTAGATTTATTAATTCAGTGACATTTTGTAAAGGGAGTACATCAGGCTTTTCATGGGGGTCTAGGTGTCCGACTTAAAATTGACAAATATTGATATTTTCTATTCTACTTGGCCAAAACATAATGAATGAGCCTAAAAATTATCCCTTATTTGCAAAGAAATTCATTCTGCACTGTAATACATGCTATCCTAGGTGACGCACCAGGGTTAATTTCAGCATTTTACGTCCGATTCCGTTCTAGCTATATGGTGTTTTCAAAGTTTAGACATTAACAAAATGGTTCTGACATCATATTTTGATTGATATAAGTGTTTTATAATGAACTGGAACAATTTTATAATTTAAGATGTTTCTAGAAAAATCCTGATGTACCCCCTTGCATATCATTAAATAAAATTTTGAGTTTTCAATTTTCATCGTTATTTTACCAAATGTTGAAATATATTATTGGTACAATATTATCAAAAGTCAGTAATATACAAAAACAAATTGCTTTATACTAATCTTATAATTAACATTAATGGTTTAAATAATGTATGTTATATGTAGAAAAACTAACGGGACGCCGCGAGTTTTTAAAAATCAAGATTGCCGTGTGTCCCTTTAAGGGTACACTGTCAGTAATTAGTAAGCAAATATTGAGCGTAGGCAAAAATAACTGTCTATTATTATTCAGTGAAATGTATGCACGAAACCATGAGCAATAGATCCAAATAAGTCTGTAGTAATAAATTTGTGACTTGAAAAAAAAAAGGATTTTATTTATTGTTTATAAGCATTGCTGGGACCGCAATATTTATATTTTTGTTGCTCATGTGCATTAAATTTGATTATTATGTCAAGTAATTGCATCATATAACTTGCCCTTGTAGCTTAATTGGTAACCCTTAAAGGGGTTGATGCACTATTTTCAAACAAGGTTTATTTAAAAGGACTCTGAACAACTTCAACAAAGTTGAAAGAATTAACAAAATGCCATGAAAAATAAAGGATATGACCTATTGAAGATTTTTTGCAAAGAAACATAAATGGAGGCCGCCATCTTGGAACGATGATGTCATCGCGCCTTTATACCATATATGGCACATTGACAAAATGTCTTTTAAAGCAATGAAAATCTCTGCGAAAAATGGGAAGCAAGAGTGAAAATTCAAAGTTTTCTCGCTTTGAGATGAAATAAAATATATGTTATTCATGACAAAACAACAAATTTTATTTTTATTTTATGATTTTGCAAACATTTTTTTAGGAAAACTACGGTAGAACAACAAGGGAGGCAATTTCAACTACTAAGCCTCTTTACACATTTTTTGCCAGACAACAAAAAAAAATCTAAAGTATTTTATTTATACCCAAATAGAACAATTTGTTTATATATTTATATTGGTGGCAGCCATTTCCTTTTAACTTTTAAAATCCAATTCAAATCATTGTTTGTATAGAATGTACTCTTTTTTTGTTTGAAAAAGTAGTCCTAGCAGCTACTGTGAAAATAAAACTCTATATTATTTTCACAATGTGAAATAACACTTTTATTTCACAGATATTTCACAGATAAGATACAGTATTTCATTGCTTATCATAAAATAAAACGCATTATCTCAATTGACTTAAATCATGAAATGTATGGCTACAGTATGTAATTACCACCTCGACATGAAAAATAATTCCATAGGTAAACTGTCGGTAAGTTCAAGTCCACGTATAATTATGTAAGCTGGAAACACACATAATTACATAAAATAAATTTAGATATTATTATCTCACTTTTCATTCAAAAGTATATATATACACTACACACTGGAATTGCTTATTCAATTATTTATATCTTAATATCCTGTCAGAAAATTTATCATCAACACTTAAGTCCCACTATAATGTCTTAGTCGCTTCAGTATATACATTTTAATCATCATTTTGATGTAATGATATGATATTATATTAAAATATAACTGATAAAATCCAAAACATGCATAATTCTGTATTCCACAGCTTATATCAAAGACAAAATTCCAATAAATTATATTTTAATACAGCTTAACTCAAAGATAAAATTCCACTATTTTCTTCTTTTTTTAATCGCTGCAACATTATTTAAATCCAAATATGGTATGGTATTTCAATTTAATTGAATACACTATCCTAGTTAACATTCAGATTGCCATATACGATTTGATACGCATCTATGGCGGCATATATTCGTAACATTTGATTGATACTTTTGATCCCCTACTGCTCGCGTTTATCCACAATTATACAATATCGGGCAACAAAATATCCCAAACACCACCTATCTATTATATCACGTTAGGTATTTAATCCGAAGGATTTAATATTCATTCATAGAAAAGCAGTCACACTTTGATTAACGTCCGACGGTGGCTTCCATACGTGAAATTAAATATCCGTCTGTTACATACGATAATACCGATTTATCGACCTGACGTCACGCTTCATGAATTCAAACCGATACAATTTTTAGCAAAGATCTGAAACACAAATATTATTCCATAGTTTTTACAGATCATTGGTTTCTGAGATAAAATCAAATTTAGCACTATATTATACATATCTAAGGCCAAACACATTTATGCTATAACTGATACCCTTTATATAGGTTCTTGTTAAATGGACTCCTGCACTTCTCTTAAAAGATTACTGACGATACCACATGATTGATTATTGGTCATTGATTATTGATGATTAAATTGTTCTCTCCCATATTTGCTCATAGAAGATATCGGAACAGAAGAGATCAGCACATATTTTGTTTCTTGCTAAAATTAAACAGGACTGAGTCGTCGCCTTGAGAGAGCCTCAGCTTCAGGTTATATAGCAAACTTGCATATTATTAACTGATTGATCACTGATTCATTTGATTGATATTTGTCTGACTGACCATCTAGTTTAAATAAACTAACCCACCAAATAACGGCAAAATTGTAACACTAAAAAATCGTTTATCCAAACTTTATTCAGGTGTTCAGGTCATAAAAATATGTATATGAGCCTATTAAAAGCATAAGTTTATTCACGGGTACTTAAAATACACAAGATTGAACATGCATATGAGTAGATAACTTTTAATTCAATGCTCCAGTTTCGGGATTTGGCCTGGATGCTTAAAGCCATTTATACTGTGTCTATAGAGTTTGGATTCTCAAAATATGTAAGTTTTATATATATATATAACTCATCAATTACATGGTCCCCACTTAATTCCATTAAGCAATGGGAAAGCCTATATTAGCAGTATTTTATAATGGATATTTTGACAATAAAAAATGTTTGATTTATTTTTTGACTAAATGTACCTATTAAATATTTTAATTTTACAATATGCAAACATTTTAAAGCCGAAATGAAGGTTTTCTTTCATACCCCAGCCATTGACCGGTTTTCGCTTCTAGGAGAAGAGGTTGGATGGGGTATGAAAGTTAATACTTGGATCACGTAATGGGCAGTAGGTTTAGAAATAGTGTACACCTGTTGTAATTACCTTAATGCCTGTTGATGGTGGTGTAGAGACTTTAACCTTTAGCCTGCTATGAATGTATAATGGAGTCCTTTCTTTAAATTTAGACCAATCCATTTATGTTACAAAGGGGTGTTTTCGAGAAATGACTGATGAGCAGCCAGACATTGTAAACCCTGATCAGCCTGCGAGTTACTTGCAGACTGATCTGGGTACATTGTAAACCCTGATCAGCCTGCGAGTTACTCGCAGACTGATCTGGATCTGGGTTTACAATGGACGCTAAGGCTTTGTAGTCACCCTTAGCAGGCTATAGGTGTTAACAGTGTGGCCAGTTAACTCAAGAATCCTTTGTTTTCATTAACTAATTAAAGAGGGAATCAAACATGAGGCACTTGTTCTACTAGTCCAACATGCTGACGACTATTTTGCCACCCCTCCCCAACAATTGTTTGTTTGACATCATTTTAGCACATTTAATGCTATATGTATATATGATGTTCAGTTTTTAGTGGTTGAGGCAGACTGACCCACCTATTCCTGGGTTACCAGCCAGTACTGTATACCTCCCGCCATCTGTAAGAATCAACATTTTCGCACTTACAAGTTGAGCTCCTAGTGGCATTCAAACTCGCAGCAAAGAAAAATCAGACAGAAAATGTTTGTGATAACTGTACCATTATTAAATGTTCTGTACATAGCGGGCCCACTTTTTTTTCACTTTTCACCAACGTGAACTCAGATAAAATTATATGTCAGAACTTATTTTATTAACATTTGTTTGTGTGTATGGTGTTTTACGTCATTTTCAACACATGTAAGGTTATATATGACGGTCGAATTTGTGTGGTAGAGGCAGACCACCCACTTTTCCTGGGTTGAAAACCAGTACTGTACACCTCCCTCCATCCGTAAGAATTGACACTGGGTTTGTCATTTACAATAAACTGTTTTCTAGCTAAGACTATAAACTGTAACTATCTCAGTATGTAATTGAAAAAAACTGCATATAAAATTGAAGCAATATCCCATAAAAGTGAATTAACGATTCCTTTGGGTGTATATGTATTACTATGAAAGAACTGAATTGGATTTTATAGTCGCACCTGAACAGCTACGGTCATATGGCGACTTCTGTGGCTTCCATTGGTGGAGGAAGACCCCAGGTGGCCCTCCAGGCACAGGGGAGGCCAGGCACCTGGGTAGAATCACCGACATTCCGCAGGCCAGCTGGATAGCTTCCACAAATAAAGATTCCTAGGCCCATGAGGGATCAAACCCACAGCGGTGCGGGGCAAGTGATTTCAAGTCAGAGACTAACCACTTGGCCATGGATGCCCCCTACTATGAAGAAAGGTGAGATGTTATTCAATCTCTAACAGAATAACGGCATAATTAATTCATTCAGAAAATTGCATTCAACACAAATTATATTGCATTTGCCTATAAAACTAGCAAATGAGTGAGACCCTTCAAAGTAAATATAATGCATAGTGGAATACTTAAGCCTAAAATGACTTATATTACTGCTTATTTTCATTAGAGATTAAACTGGCAACTGTAAATATTTATTCATGGACATATGTGGATGATCAGGAAACATTGGTGACTTCTGGGCTTATGGAAAAGGCACACACGGTTTGGGTTTTGCATTACGTGGTCCCTTAATTCCATTAAGTGATGGGAAAGCTTATATTATCAGGATTTTATAACAGATATTTCGTCAGTAAAATACTTTCTTTTTTTTCTGAATGAATGCGATAACCTGGTTAAAATTACCTATTAAATGTTTTAATTTTTACAATGTCCAAACGTTTGAAGCCGAAATTAAGGTTTTATTTCATACCCCATCCAACCCCGTTTTCAATTCTTGGAGAAGGGGGTTGTATGGGGTATAAATGTTAATACTTGGACCACATAATGAGCAAATATATACTGATTCAAAAAAGCAAGTGTGCGCTCAATTTGTATAATCAACCTGATAATGAATATTACATTGATGTAAACTTATATGCCATTTAATAATGTTGGAGTATGTATGTATGGGGTTTAATAATTAATGTTTCAGTTATATCACGACAGTGTCCACTTGTAGCATGTGCGGTGAGCTCAGTGCTCAACAGTGTATTGCTGCCACACTGGAACACTACGCCATATCATGATATCCCACCTAGTGACATTACACTGACTGCCACACTGGAACACTACACCGTATCACGATATCCCACCTAGTGACATTATACTGACTGCCACACTGGAACACTACGCCATATCACGATATCCCACCTAGTGACATTACACTGACTGCCACACTGGAACACTACGCCATATCACGATATCCCACCTAGTGACATTATACTGACTGCCACACTGGAACACTACACCGTATCACGATATCCCACCTAGTGACATTATACTGACTGCCACACTGGAACACTACACCGTATCACGATATCCCACCTAGTGACATTATACTGACTGCCACACTGGAACACTACACCGTATCATGATATCCTACCTAGTGACATTATACCGACTGCCACACTGGAACACTACGCCATATCACGATATCCCACCTAGTGACATTACACTGACTGCCACACTGGAACACTACGCCATATCACGATATCCCACCTAGTGACATTATACTGACTGCCACACTGGAACACTATGCCATATCATGATATCCTACCTAGTCACATTATACTGACTGCCACACTGGAACACTACGCCATATCATGATATCCCACCTAGTGACATTACACCGACTGCCACACTGGAACACTACGCCATATCACGATATCCCACCTAGTGACATTATACTGACTGCCACACTGGAACACTATGCCATATCATGATATCCTACCTAGTCACATTATACCGACTGCCACACTGGAACACTACGCCATATCATGATATCCCACCTAGTGAAATTATACTGACTGCCACACTGGAACACTACGCCATATCATGATATCCCACCTAGTGACATTATACTGACTGCCACACTGGAACACTACGCCATATCACGATATCCCACCTAGTCACATTATACTGACTGCCACACTGGAACACTATGCCATATCATGATATCCCACCTAGTGACATTATACTGACTGCCACACTGGAACACTACGCCATATCACGATATCCCACCTAGTCACATTAAACTGACTGCCACACTGGAACACTACGCCATATCACGATATCCCAGCTAGTGACATTATACTGACTGCCACACTGGAACACTATGCCATATCATGATATCCCACCTAGTGACATTATACTGACTGCCACACTGGAACACTATGCCATATCATGATATCCCACCTAGTGACATTATACTGACTGCCACACTGGAACACTATGCCATATCACGATATCCCACCTAGTGACATTATACTGACTGCCACACTGGAACATTATGCCATATCATGATATCCCACCTAGTCACATTATACTGAGGTCCACACTGGAACACTACGCCATATCACGATATCCAACCTAGTGACATTATACTGACTTCCACACTGGAACACTACGCCATATCATGATATCCCACCTAGTGACATTATACTGACTGCCACACTGGAACACTACGCCATATCATGATATCCCACCTAGTGACATTATACTGACTTCCACACTGGAACACTACGCCATATCACGATATCCCACCTAGTGACATTATACTGACTGCCACACTGGAACACTACGCCATATCGCGATATCCCACCTAGTGACATTATACTGACTGCCACACTGGAACACTATGCCATATCATGATATCCCACCTAGTGACATTATACTGACTGCAACACTGGAACACTATGCCATATCATGGTATCCCATCTAGTGACATTATACTGACTGCCACACTGGAACACTACGCCATATCACGATATCCCACCTAGTGACATTATACTGACTGCCACACTGGAACACTATGCCATATCATGATATCCCACCTAGACACATTATACTGACTTCCACACTGGAACACTATGCCATATCATGATATCCCACCTAGTCGCATTATACTGACTGCCACACTGGAACACTATCCCATATCATGATATCCCACCTAGTGACATTATACTGACTTCCACACTGGAACACTACGCCATATCACGATATCCCACCTAGTGACATTATACTGACTGCCACACTGGAACACTACGCCATATCATGATATCCTACCTAGTGACATTATACTGACTTCCACACTGGAACACTACGCCATATCATATCCCACCTAGTCGCTTTATACTGACTGCCACACTGGAACACTATGCCATATCATGATATCCCACCTAGTCATATTATACTGACTGCCACACTGGAACACTACGCTATATCATAATATCCCACCTAGTGACATGATACTGACTGCCACACTGGAACACTACGCCATATCATGATATCCCATCTAGTGACATTATACTGACTGCCACACTGGAACACTATGCCATATCATGATATCCCACCTAGTGACATTATACTGACTGCCACACTGGAACACTATGCAATATCATGATATCCCACCTAGTGACATTATACTGACTGCCACACTGAAACACTACTCCATATCATGATATCCCACCTAGTGACATTATACTGACTGCCACACTGGAACACTACGCCATATCATGATATCCCACCTAGCGACATTACACCGACTGCCACACTGGAACACTATGCCATATCATGATAACCCACCTAGTGACATTATACTGACTGTCCCACTGGAACACTATGCCATATCATGATATCCCACCTAGTGACATTATACTGACTGCCACACTGGAACACTATGCCATATCATGATATCCCACCTAGTCACATTATACTGACTGCCACACTGGAACACTATGCCATATCATGATATCCCACTTAGTGACATTATACTGACTGCCACACTGGAACACTATGCCATATCACGATATCCCACCTAGTGACATTATACTGACTGCCACACTGGAACACTATGCCAATATCATGATATCCCACCTAGACACATTATACTGACTTCCACACTGGAACACTATGCCATATCATGATATCCCACCTAGTCGCATTATACTAACTGCCACACTGGAACACTATCCCATATCATGATATCCCACCTAGTGTCATTATACTGATTTCCACACTGGAACACTACGCCATATCATGATATCCAACTATTGACATTATACTGACTGCCACACCGGAACACTATACCATATCATGATATCCCACCTAGTCACATTATACTGACTGCCACACTGGAACACTACGCCATATCATGATATCCCACCTAGTGACATTATACTTACTGCCACACTGGAACACTATGCCATATCATGATATCCCACCTAGTCACATTATACTGACTGCCACACTGCAACACTACGTTATATCATGATATCCCACCTAGTGACATTATACTGACTTCCACACTGGAACACTACGCCATATCATGATATCCCACCTAGTGAGATTATACTGACTGCCACACTGGAACACTATGCCATATCATGATATCCCACCTAGTGACATTATACTGACTGCCACACTGGAACACTATGCCATATCATGATATCCCACCTAGTCACATTATACTGACTGCCACACTGGAACACTATGCCATATCACGATATCCCACCTAGCTACATTATACTGACTGGAACACTACGCCATATCATGATATCCCACCTAGTGACATTATACTGACTGCCACACTGGAACACTACACCATATCATGATATCCCACCTCGTGACATTATACTAACTGCCACACTGGAACACTATGCCATATCATGATATCCCACCTAGCGACACTATACTGACTGCCACACTGGAACACTACGCCATATCATGATATCCCACCTAGTCACATTATACTGACTGCCACACTGGAACACTACGCCATATCATGATATCCACCTAGTGACTTTATACTGACTGCCACGCTGGAACACTACACCATATCATCATATCCCACCTAGCGACATTATACTGACTGCCACACTGGAACACTACGCCATATCATGATATCCCACCTAGTCACATTATACTGACTGCCACACTGGAACACTACGCCATATCATGATATCCCACCTAGTGACATTATACTGACTGCCATACTGGAACACTATGCCATATCATGATATCCCACCTAGTGACATTATACGGACTGCCACACTGGAACACTACGCCATATCATGATATCCCACCTAGTGACATTATACTGACTGCCACACTGGAACACTATGCCATATCATGATATCCCACCTAGCGACATTATACTGACTGCCACACTGGAACACTACGCCATATCATGATATCCCACCTAGTGACATTATACTGACTGCCACATTGGAACACTACGCCATATCATGATATCCCACCTAGTGACATTATACTGACTGCCACACTGGAACACTATGCCATATCATGATATCCCACCTAGTCACATTATACTGACATGGAGTCAACCGAGTCCTAAAACTTCCCTTCATTTTTAGTTCATTTTATGAGTTTTAATGTCATTATGATCATTTTATTGGTATAGAAATATTAAATCTCCACAGTATTAGCTTCTTTAACCCTTAACCCCCTACATATATATAATGGACTGTTCTTTCTTTGAATTAAGACCATTCCATTTATATGAAAAGGGGTGTTTTGAGGAAAATGACTGATCAGCAGCTGGACATTGTAAACCCTGATCATCTGGATTTACAAGGACGCAAAGGCTACTATAGACTAGTCGTGCTTTGAGCGGGTTAAGGTTTAACCTTCTTACACATACAACAAATACATCAAATTGGTAATAAATTTGAAATGAAATTGTTCATGGAATTTGAAGGATTCTCTTTCTTTCCTTTTCTTCTAGTGAACAATCTCAGAGGCAATTTAATTTCACCTTTGATTGACACAGACACAATTTTCGAATGTCTACTTGGTAATTATATATCTTTGTGTAAAAAAGGTGGATCTTACAGTAACCTGTCGAAGTGAAAGCAAACAGTTGTATATTGGCACACTTAAACCTGAATGGAAGGCAATATATATATAAATCACTTAAAATGTTTACACAGGGAAAGTGGTGGGGATTTAAATCTGGCGTTGAGGGCAGGTGTTATATTTATAAATTAGAACCTTCTTAGCTAGCTGTGCCTTGAATACAATATGCCAGACATTTAATTAAAGCAAGATCCTATCATGTAAATGAATATGGAAATTGGTGACATTTTAGGTTAAATGTTATAAGGTCTCAATATAAAACTCGCAGGGTTATTCCCCTTAAATTAACGAGATTGTAAATGTTTGCAAAATGTGACGGCAGGAACGTGATTTGAATAATCGTAACATAATATTATTAGAGTTATTGATTCTGCTGAGATGGGACTGGAATAATCACAAATTGTTGGGTTAGTGCGAAACGAATGTAACTTGATATAAATAAAGAACAAAATGCATTAGTTTAACCCTTAACCCCCTATATATATATAATGGACTGTTCTTTCTTTGAATTAGAGCCATTCTATTTATGTGACAAAGTGGGGTTTTGGGGAAAATGACTGATCAGCAGCTGGACATTGTAAACCCTGATTAGCTGCAAGTTACTTGATCTGGGTTACATTTAATTATGGATGCAAAGGCTATTATAGTCGTGCTTAGCGGGTTAAGGGTTAAAATTGTGAGTATCATTACTCATCAAGATACTATAAATACTCAAAACTTTTAAAAATCATAAGTATTATATTTGTATGTATTGTCCTGTGGAACATTTTATTCCATATTTACATGATGAACATGGTTCTAAGTATGGGTTATGGGCGGACATTACTGCCAAAATGTTTTTATTTAATCATCCAGTCAAAGATGCATTCATTCATCGGTATTATATTTAATTCAATGTAACTTTAATTCATCCACTACCTTTTTTGTAACCATATAATCAAACTTAAAACAATTTCATGCTTTGTGAAATAATTCGGAGTGATTTGAAATGATTCAATGCAATGTTAAACAATTCATTCGAAAATATGACTCAACTCAAGCGAATGTGAACCAGTTTAAAAGTAACTGTTTACCGATACGTGAAACAATATATAGGAAGCTGAATTAATACAAGACCAAAGCACTCAGTTCAATGATAAGTTTAACGAATCGGTGCATATTCGAACCATTCAGTCGAAATCTATTTAGTACGGTGATATTGTATTAAACCTTAATGAAAAGGATTTAAATTTATGCTAAATTAATTAAGCTTGCATAAACATATCTAGAATACCGTTTTAACAACTAATCATCGATGATGCGCAGAATCAATTTGACATAAAGACAATTGGCTGATACTGAATAGAATTAATACGATGTAAAGTGAATTAATTCGGTGCTTTCCCAAGCATTTGTGCGAGGGCGCCACTTGCACATACATAAGCTAGAAAAGTTACTTCCCTTGATAAGCATTTCATACGGTGTCCTGTTAAGGCCATCTTACCATGGTCGATGGTAAGTTGCGATGGTAAAATGTGATGGTCGATGGTAAGATGCGATGGTCGATGGTAAGATGCGATGGTCAATGGTAATATGCGATGGACCATCGACTATCGCATCTTACCATCGACCATCGCATCTTACTATCGCATCTTACCATCGACCATCGCATCTTACCATCGATTAGGCCTCTTCTTCGTTTTATCTCTCTCTCTCTCTCTCTCTCTCTCTCTCTCTCTCTCTCTATATATAATCTTAGGTTTGTCAGTGAGACGATTTTATTAAATATAAAATTGATAAATATGTTAAGACGAGTGTAATGAACCATGTTTATGGGTTTAGGTGAACAAAACCTGCTTTGTTTATTTTAATTAATTTTTTTATGAGCGTTCAACTTAGGCCTTGCAAACAATTATGTCTGTTTAGGATAACTCTGCCCTACCTATTTTTTCGGGTGAAACCTAGCAATTATTTCCAATTTATTAGAAAAATATAAAAAGCAAGGCTGTTTTGGATGTAAAATGCTATGTTCCTATATAAAAAAAAGAGAAAATAAATCTGTCCATACATTATCTACTTTTCTGGCATGTTACCCTAAACAAATGGATGATTAATTAAAAACATACTTTTGGCCGTAATGGCAGCCAATAATGGGTCTTATATTAAGAACCAAGGCCATACAGTCAGTGTTTCATTCTACTTAATATCCATTTAATCAGAGTGGTTGCTTTTAAAATGTATGTGTTCCTTGTTACTCACTCACTTTTAATCTGATGAGTAAATACTCATTGCAGTCAAAACATATCTACAGCTCTGATAATATAATGTTATATAACAGTTTTCTTGATAGCAGATTAGGATTTCCCTAGACTGGCATCAGAGTATTATTTTTTTTTTTTAATTTTATTATTTATACTGATACCAGTCTAGGATTTCTCTTGCTAATAAGGAAGTATTTTTATTTCTCCATTATATTCTAAAAAGAGAAATCCGAATCTGTCATTAATAGAAATTCATAATTTTGCATTACAGATATGTTGAGATTTTATTTTATTTTCAGTAGGTGATAAAATTTGTGTTACTTGGTTTTTATCCTTAGGTTCTATAGTAAAATAAAAATCTTCGGCAGAGTAAAAGGATGATAATTTTCAAGATTATGATCTTAAGAGATACATATATTGAATCAATTTGCATGAATGTGCATGAAATAGGCAGGGTTTTAAAAGAATCGCACTGCAGAATACCTTAATTTTAACAGTAAACTTGGTTGAACATCAAGGATAACCCTTGTCAAATGTTTACGCAGCTTTGAAAAATACGTAGCTAAAACGTAGCTATTACGCAGCAATCCATCCTAAAGCTGCGTTTTTTGTGATTAACTGCGTTATTTTAGAAGCAGGCTGCGCAAAGCTGCGTATTTTACACTTCAGCTGCGTAATTATGTCCAAAGCTGAATATTTTGTAAGAAAGGTGTACAAAAGCTGCGTATTTATATTTAAGGCTGCGTATTTTTTAAGAAAGGCGTTTGATAGCTGTGTCTTTTATTTTACTTGCAAAAAAAGGATAATTACAAGAGCTGCGTTTTTTTTGTAAATGCTTCGGAAAAGCTGTATCTTTAATTGTTAATGATAATAAGATGTAAAAACAAAAATACGTAGGTTTTACGCAGCTTTAGGAAAGCTGCATCTTTTAGTTTATTTTTTTAAACTTTTGTCAGTTTGTCTTTTTAAAGTGATATTGAAAATTTAAAACATTTCTAAAAGATGAAGGGGTAATTGGGGAGTCCTCTTTTATCTTTAACATAGACTGTCACAGTGCTACACATAAATACAACCTTGATAAAAAATGTTTATTGATCCTGTAGGTGTTTTAAAAGGTGGTGAATTTGGACCATAATTTATTAGCTATCAAACTGTATGCATTCCAATGTCAATTTAATTCTGTGTATAAATTGCTGGTACAAAATTACCTACCTCAAACCATTAGATGATGGACTCAGAATTCATTGTAAAATGATAATCTCATTATAGCAAGGTCACTCAAGCGAGCAAGTTATGTTTTAACAAAATGAGCATTTCTTTGATCAGTATCAATGCAGATGTTACAGGCAATCAACTTCTTAAATTTTATGTAAACAAGAGGGCTAAATTAATGCCTCTGAATCACTCGCCTAATATAATCTTCGAAAAGATTATAAAAAAAAAGAAGTCAAACAAGCTTATAATTTCATATAAGAGTAAGATCAACAAATTCCCACACTCACATTAAAGTGTTCTGGCCCAGTAAGTGTATAGATTGGTTAAGGGTGGGGATCTCAAAAGTTTCCAAGTTATGGCACAGGAACGTGACCCCACGGGTTGGGATAAACCCTAGGGCAGATGCCAGTAGGGGTCATCCTCTCATCACAGGCAGTGCACCTATAAAGTTTCATGAGATTTGCCTCAAGGGGAGAGGAGTTAAAGGGGTTGATGCACTATTTTCGAACAGGATTTATTTAAAAGGACTTTGAGAAACTTGGAAAAAGCTGAAAGAATTTTCAAAATGTCATGAAAAATAAATGAGATGTGACCTATTGAAAATTTGCAAAAAACATAAATGGAGGTGGCCATCTTTGAACGATGACATCATCGTGCCGTTTTACCATATATGGCATATTGACAAAATGTATTTTAAAGCAAAGAAAACCACTGCAAATTGATTAGAAATAAATATACAGATGTAAAATTATTTTTCATTTGCAGTGATTTTCTTTGCTTTAAAAGACATTTTATCAATATGCCATATATGGCAAAGAGGCACGATGACGTCATCGTTCAAAGATGGCCGCCTCCATTTATGTTTCTTTGCACATTTTCAATAGGTCATATCTCCTTTACTTTTCATGGCATTTTGATAATTCTTTCAGCTTTTTTCATGTTTTTCAGAGCCCTTTAAAATAAACTGTGGTGTTTGAAAATAGTGCATCAACCCCTTTAAGGTGCTGACAGGGTTTTTCATTATCGGTTCCTGGTGACCTTGACCTGCTGACCTCAAAATCAACAGGTGTCATCTTCTCACCACAAGCAGTTCAACTATGAAATTTCATGAGATTTGCCTCAGGGGGAGAGGAGTTATAATGCAGACAAGGTTTTCATTATTGGCTCCCAGTGACCTTGACCTACTGACCTCAATATCAATAGGGGTCATTCTGTCACCACAGGCAGTTCAACTATGTAGTTTCATGAGATTTGCTTAAGGGGATGAGGAGTTATGGAGCAGGCAATATTTTTCATTATCAGGTCAGGGAGACCTTTGACCTACTGACCTCAAAATCAATAGGGATCATCCTCTCATCACAGGCAGTGCACCCATAAAGTTTTATGAGATTTGCTTCAGGGGGTATATTAAAAAAAAAACATATTGAAAAATGTTTAAACGAAAAATAATATGGTATTAAGACATTGCCTTGGCTAACTCCCAAACTCGTATAACAAATATTGGGGGGAATTTTTTTTTTCTTTTTTTTTTTTCCCCCAGGCAAATCAGATGCGAAATTATAATGCATCAGAGTAAATTTGGATGTTTCTGACAAAAAAAAAGGAAATATAAAATAAATTAATAAAAAAAATTGCAAGTTTCACGATAGCGTGAATCTGATGACAGACGAATGCAAATGGCCGACTTTCAGACAACAAGCATTTCCTGGTTGTTTTATTTAATCTGTTTGCTCAATAAACGCTTGAAAAAGCAAAACCTTGTGTTTGGAAACAATTTTTAGTGTATTTTACATATGTGACTGTAGATAAACGGTAGTAAAGTTATTGAATTACACAGTAATTATTTATTATTTTACAGGTAAATGTTTTCGTTTTTTCCTTGCATGTTGACAAAATTGATTTTGACGAGCAGTGCACCCATAAAGTTTTATGAGATTTGCTTCAGGGGGTATATTAAAAAAAAAACATATTCAAAAATGTTTAAACGAAAAATAATATGGTATTAAGACATTGCCTTGGCTAACTCCCAAACTCGTATAACAACAATTGGGGGGATATTTTTTTTTTTTTTCCCCCCAGGCAAATCAGATGCGAAATTATAATGCATCAGAGTAAATTTGGATGTTTCTGACAAAAAAAAAGGTAATATAAAATAAATTAATAAAAAAAATTGCAAGTTTCACGATAGCGTGAATCTGATGACAGACGAATGCAAATGGCCGACTTTCAGACAACAAGCATTTCCTGGTTGTTTTATTTAATCTGTTTGCTCAATAAACGCTTGAAAAAGCAAAACCTTGTGTTTGGAAACAATTTTTAGTGTATTTTACATATGTGACTGTAGATAAACGGTAATAAAGTTATTGAATTACACAGTTATTATTTATTATTTTACAGGTAAATGTTTTCGTTTTTTCCTTGCATGTAAATTGATTTTGTCGAGTTTACTTCCGGAAGTCATCGCTCCAGTGTTGCTTGATGGGAAATTGAATAAATGTTTAATTTGAGAGAAAATACATTTTGTTTCCATAATCATTTCAGTTATTAACGTATACGTTCTGATAACAAAAAAGGAAGAAACCATAATAAACACAGCATTTGTATTGACATATGATAATCATTTTGAAATATTTGCATGATACGTTCGTAAGAATTGCGAGATTATGGAAGTGCATCACAGATCTGCGCATGCGCTGCAAATTATGCCCGCCGTTTCCAGAATTGTTTGAATTTTGATCTTTCATCTTTAATATTTACAAACAGTACCTTTCATCTTTAATAATTACAAACATTACTGTGATTAGCACATTTTTTTTCGTGACACAAGAACCATTTTAGAGCCTTCGAAGCCATCAAACGATTACACAGATGGCTCACCCAGGAAAGTGTGAGAGCTGTACCAGGGTCCTGGCAGTACCAAGAATTACGCATGTTGTGTGGGTTTTTTTAATCAGAGGTAGGCCCTATTTAAATACGTTCATGGTAGAGCTTCTTCATAATAATGTGGAACAATTAATTTGAAGTGTATAAGTGTAATCAAAACTATAAGCAAAGAAGCATGATATTTTTTAAAACATCTAAATTAAACTGCAAATAAGAGGAGAGTGTGTTTTTTTCGTTGTAACATTGACAGTTTTGCAAACGAGATTGGTGAAGGTATTAATATGTTACTTGTGCACAACTTACTGTTTTGAAGATAAACATTGTACTTGCATTACCTGAATGAAGCTTGCAAGTTATTGATTATGCCTGTCATGGTGCAAATTGAGGTCTATCAATTCAGAAAAACACAGGCGACGCTGACTGTCAAGGAATATTTTAAAAATGCATTTTCTTCCTCCATATTCAATTTATTAAAGGGGACTGCAGTGGATTTAAGCACATGCCGGTTGAATCTATGTTTACAGGTTAAGGAGTCTTTTAAAACAACAATTCAATTCTTTATTTAGAAATTGAAGTGGTATAATATTTCAGCAATTGTTATGCTTGGAGTTTTCAGGAGATGTTGGACATGAGCGCAAGTTGTCAATGGTCAGGTCGCTCGGAAGGCAATGATGGTGTTCACCATTCAACAGAATACATCCTCAACCTTAGATCCTATGCCAGGTATGCTTTCAGATCAAAGGTAGTTTTCTCGCAGAAGTTTCACACTGGAACTTAAAATTGAGGTTTATGGCGCACCACATAAAAAGGTTATATTGCATCAACATGAAATGAACATTCCAGAGCCACTCTCCATTTACAGCTATATAAAAACATCTATAAATGGGAAGAATATCTATAGGGTTAACTGTTTCAAGCATTTGAAGTGTGCGACAGCATGCATGTCGTTTAATGGTCTTAAATGGTCCATCCCCCACCCACACCCACTCAACTGCTTGATGGATTTTGACAAAACTTTGCAGGACCGAAGCATCTGTGTGATGTCTAGTTGTGCACATCGCGCTTTCGGTTTGAATTTTTTTAAGTTAAATTTGTTGTCGCCGCTACTCCTAAACGCCTTGTTGGATATTGACAAAACTTTGCAGAAGTATCGGTATGATGTCGTGCTTTCGTTCCGGTTCACTGATTTTTGATGGAGTCACGGCCCTTTGAATTTTTTACTTTAAATATAATATTGTCGCCGCTACTCCTCCTAAATAGCTTGTTGGGACTTGTGGAGAAACTTTGCAGGAAGCATTAGTATTATGTCTAGTTGTGCGTATTGCACTTTCATTCCGGATAGCTGATTTTTTACAGATTTATGACCCATCTTTTTTACTTTTAAATTTGTTGTCGCCGCTACTCCTCCTAAATGGCTTGATGCATTTTGACGAAACTTTGCAGTGGTATGAGACATCAGTTTTTCTCAAAAACAACCTCTAGTTTTAAAAAGTTTTACATACACAAAATATGACGATTGACTGAACATTTTTGTCAGTTTGATGTCAGGTGACTGCATTGCGACAGGTTGTAATGGGTATACTTTTAAGGAGTCAAAACATTTTTCATCGACAACCAATCAGTATATTTATGTCTGTATATTTATTAATAAGTCCTTTAAAAGCCACATGTGCTGTTATGTGGCGTATAACAGCACGTACAATTCAATTCTTTATTTAGAAATTGAAGTGGTATAATATTTCAGCAATTGTTATGCTTGGAGTTTTCAGGAGATGTTGACATGAGCGCAAGTTGTCAATGGTCGGGTCGCTCGGAAGGCGATGATGAAGGTGTCCAACAGATTCAACAGAATACATCCTCAACCTTAGATCTTATGACAGGTATGCCTTCAGATCAAAGGTATTTTTCTCGCAGAAGTTTCACACTGGAAGTTAAAATTGAGGTTTATGGCGCACCACATAAAAAGGTTATATTGCATCAACATGAAATGAACACTCCAGAGCCACTCTCCATTTACAGCTATATAAAAACATTTATATATAAATGGGAAGAATATCTATAGGGTTAACTGTATCAAGCATTTGAAGTATGCGACAGCATGCAAGTCGTTTAATGGTCTAAAATGGTCCACACACCCCCACACACACACTCCTAAACGGCTTGATGGATTTTGACAAAACTTTGAAGGAAGCATCGGTATGATGTCTTGTTGTGCATGTCATGCTTTCAGTTTGATTCACTGATTTTTGACGGAGTTATATCCCTTTGCATTTTTTAAAGTTAAATTTGTTGTCGTCGCTACTCCTAAACGCCTTGTTGGATATTAACAAAACTTTGCAAAAGCATCGGTATGATGTCTAGTTGTGCATATCGCGCTGTCGTTCCGGTTTGCTGATTTTTGACAGAGTTATGGCCCTTTGCATTGTTCACTTTAAATTTGTTGGCACCGCTATTTCTCCTAAACGGCTTGATGCATTTTGCCGAAACTTTGCAGGAAGTATCATGTCACGCTTTCGGTCTGGTTCGCTGATTTTTGACGGAGTTATGTCCCTTTGAGTTTTTTACTTTAAATTTTTTTGTCGCCACTACTCCTAAATGGCTTGTTGGATATTGACAAAACTTTACAGAAGTATCGGTATGATGTCGTGCTTTCGTTCCGGTTCACTGATTTTTTATGGCCCTTTGAATTTTTTACTTTAAATATAATATTGTCGCCGCTACTCCTCCTAAATAGCTTTTACACCCCATCCCCGCCACGTGCTGTTATTTGGTGCACATGTCACCACCACCCCATCCCACACCCAACAATCTTTTTTAACAATCTTTATGTTTTATCACACCGTTTTATTTTTTTGAAATGAGCTCTATGCTCAATTTTATAGTGGTGCCATACTGGAATACCGTGCTGTAGACAAATAACATGATACAGACACCGGACTGACCAGTCCTAGAATTACGACTTTATATGCTTGGGACTACTAGTACCATGAAGTGTTTGATATAATCCAGCCAGGGATTGAACCCACAAGACTAAGATTGCAATGAGGCCCTTTTAATATAATATAGGTTTTAAATTTTCAGAAGTATTAAAAACTATTATATTTAAAATGTTGTTTTTTTATACATTCATAAATTTATTTTGTCTTTTTTGGAGACATTAATTTATTTATAAATATACTATCTTTTCAGATCTATGTTCTTCGGGAACGGTTTAGGTGCCAACAGATGAAGTCAAATGAAAATGAGAACAGTTTTAAGATGGTTCGAGTCATCCTAAAGAGGTTTAGATGTATACATATAGTGCTATGTTTTTCAATGGTGTATATATTTGCCTTAACACGGAAGTGGATCAGTCATATAGTGTTAATTACCATTTTCCGACTGTCCCATACGTCTGTTTTAAATTTAAGTTTTACTCAGGACACCTCGAGCCGTAAAGCTTTTAAACTTCATACATGTTTGCATCTACAGGACAGCAATAATTAAGTCGGTTTGAGGTTCCAGAAGATGATGTTGAACGAACAATGAGGACAATTTTGAGAGGGTTTGAGGCAGCTTACCGGCGCTTAGATGTGTAGATAAATGGAGCTAATTGTTATCCAGGGGTGCAGTGTATATTTTTTTAATAATTATGGTCTTTATTTAAAAAAACATTATTAATATAGGTCTCTGAGAAAACAAACAAATCAAAGATGTGTTTACCTGTTACTTTAGAATCAGACAGTGTTTTCAAATGTGTTTCACATGAAGTCTATAGTTTAGTTTTGAAGGACAATAATATTAGTTTTCATATTTATTATGCACAAATCATTATTTGAATCCTTGAAAGCAAATTGATTTTGCAAACACCTAAGTGGATTATATTGCATCCCTAACATTTTTCAACATATAGTAGAATAAAGAGGGAAAAGACATAAAATGATGTGGGGTTAGTAAATTTGGGTGCTAATTTAACTGTTTTATTAACTACAAGGTTGCTGTGTGTCCCTTCAGTGTATATTCAATGTAAATAAGTGCTCAATATTATATTCAGTCTGTAAGTGTTTCTACCAAACTTTTTCATGTTAATAAAGTGAAATTTAATAGATGTTTCGTTTATAGTTTATTTTTTCAAATTGCATTTTGCATATCAGTTGTTTGTTTTATAGTTTAAATATTTCAATATAAAAATGCTTAGGTAACACTTTTCCAGTGTCAAATAGCTTTAAATTTCATTTCTGCCGTTTCACCAATATCACTTTTTAAGATTAAAAGTATGTAACATGTTATTTCCATGTACTGTTCAACATTTGCTGCTGAAATATAGTGATGTTATTTATTCTGTTAAATTTGAATCCTGTACAGGGGGACCTAGATTAAGTACATATAAACTTTATTGCCTTTATTACTGATTGTTTCTTATTGATCACATCCTTATGTATTCCATGCTCTAGCGGTCAAAGACCTGTAGTGCTTATCGTGGCGCATCATTTTGACTACATTTACGTTTCAATTTATATCTGCTCAAATTTTCACTAGCCCTCGGAGGACCCTTTATTGAAAAAGAAAGACGAAGCTTTTTAAATCCTTCATTTACGCAGCTTTCACAAAGATCTGCACAGAAGCTTCGTAATAGCTGCGTAAAAACTGCGTTTTACGCCAATACCGCCAGTTTTTACGCAGCTATTGCGAAGCTTTTACGCAGCTTTAACAAAGATCTGCATCAAAGCTTCGTTAATGCAGACCTGCGTAAAAGCTAGCGGTATTGGCACCTGCGTAAAAGCTGCGTTTTACGCAACTTTTACAGAGATCTGCGTAAAAGCTGCGTTTACGCAGACCTGCGTAATAGCTACGTAAAAGCTAGCGGTATTGGCACCTGCGTAAAAGCTGCGTTTTACGCAGCTTTTACAGAGATCTGCGTAAAAATTGCGTTTATGCAGACCTGCGTAATAGCTACGTAAAAGCTAGCGGTATTGGCACCTGCGTAAAAGCTGCGTTTTACGCAGCTTTTACAGAGATCTGCGTAAAAATTGCGTTTATGCAGACCTGCGTAATAGCTACGTAAAAGCTAGCGGTATTGGCACCTGCGTAAAAGCTGCGTTTTACGCAGCTTTTACATTAAAGGTAAATTATTATGTAGACCTTTGAAAACGCAGCTTTTGCGCAGCTTGTTTGTTAATGCTATGTTTTGCATCATTTTTGTAAAATCTGCGCAAAAGCTGCGTATACGAAGAAATACGCAGGTGCCAATACCGCTAGCTTTTACGTACGTTTTACGTAGCTTTTGAAATAATTTTAGCTACGCAAAACGTACGTATAAGGTAGCTTTTTTTGACAAGGGAAAGACCGAGTTTATCACCTTCCAGAATGTATTGGTTATGTCTTATTCCTGGTCACTGGTTGGTCAGTTTTTTTGATGACGCTCTATCAAAATTATGAATATTATAAACATTATGTTATCAAAGGTGACCTGGAGGCAATTTGAGTGGAGATTGTATTAGTGGTTTAATATGGAGTTTGTATTAGGTTTGCCACTCACTGGTTTAATATGGAGTTTGTATTAGGTTTGCCACTCATTGGAACATGGAGTTTGTATTAGGTTTGCCACTCATTAATGGTTAATATGGAGTTTGTATTAGGTTTGCCACTCATTAATGGTTTAACATGGAGTTTGTATTAGGTTTGCCACTTATTAAAGGTTAGAGTTTGTATTAGGTTTGCCACTCATTAATGGTTAATATGGAGTTTGTATTAGGTTTGCCACTCATTAATGGTTAATATGGAGTTTGTATTAGGTTTGCCACTCATTAATGGTTAATATGGAGTTTGTATTAGGTTTGCCACTCATTAATGGTTAAGATGGAGTTTGTATTAGATTTGACACTCATTGGTTTAATATGGAGTTTGTATTAGGTTTGCCACTCATTAATTGTTAATATGGAGTTTGTATTATGGAGTTTGTATTAGGTTTGCCACTCATTAATGGTTTAATATGGAGTTTGTATTAGGTTTGCCACTTATTGGTTTAATAAGGAGTTTGTATTAGGTTTGCCACTCATTAATGGTTTATATGGAGTTTGTATTAGGTTTGCCACTCATTGGTTTAATATGGAGTTTGTATTAGGTGTGCCACTCATTAATGGTTAATATGGAGTTTGTATTTAAGGTTTGCCACTCATTAATGGTTAATATTTGTATTAGGTTTGCCACTCATTAATGGTTAATATGGAGTTTGTATTAGGTTTGCCACTCATTAATGGTTAATATGGAGTTTGTATTTAAGGTTTGCCACTTATTAAAGGTTAGAGTTTGTATTAGGTTTGCCACTCATTAATGGTTAATATGGAGTTTGTATTAGGTTTGCCACTCATTAATGGTTAATATGGAGTTTGTATTAGGTTTGCCACTCATTAATGGTTAATATGGAGTTTGTATTTAAGGTTTGCCACTCATAAATGGTTAATATGGAGTTTGTATTAGGTTTGCCACTCATTAATGGTTAATATGGAGTTTGTATTAGGTTTACCACTCACGAATGGTTAATATGGAGTTTGTATTAGGTTCGCCACACAAATTTCCTCCAGGTCGCCTTGCATAATGTAATGTTTATAATATTTCTATTAATGACAGATTAGGATTTCTCTTTCTAGAATGTTCTTTTATTATTACTTTATATAATGTTTGTCTCTCATAATGCTTCCAGACTGCCTCCTATCCCTTAACTCATCATTCTCGGAACACTGAATTCCAAAGGAGGACACATAGGACCAGTTGTTTTTAGGGCTGTGACTGCATGTCCAAGGCTGTGTTTTAAACGTACAAGCATTTTGCAAGGATAGTTTTGACATTAATTCACCCATACTACTATCATGGGTATTTAGATCCAAGCTGCTATTGAATTATTGTTCAAATTGAGCAGGTTTTTACCCCTTGTCATTATATACTAAGGACATTGTTTAGAGATAATGCATTCATTTTGCAACAAATGTAGTTTTGTGATACATGATTCACGATCTTATCTGGATTAAAAACAGTGTTAAACGATGTCAGATTTGAGCATTTATTTTATATAGTACATACAGAGGATCTTACATGAGTGCTCATTCATTATTGAATTTATTAAACGAGTTGGCAAAAATGATATGATGTGACGGCTTGCGTCAGAAAATGTTCATTAACGTGATGTCCATTGATGTCATTAACGTTATGTTATACCACTAGTGGAATATCGAAATTACTGAATGGTGTTATTACACTCCCACACCTGACAAAGACGTTACGTGATAAAAAAAATATTGATGCAAAGCATCAGTTCACCAGTTGGAAAGTAACAAATAAAACTGCTACTGTGATCTGTAACACTAATGTAATATGAAACTCCAATCTCGTCCTTTTTTATATAGTTAAATAAATTGTATATACCGTTACTATCCATCATTACCTAGGAAGTCTATACAGCAGCGTGTATTCTAAAAATACACTCCAGGACCAATAGTGTGACAAATGTGTTCTAAAAATAGAAGCAGTAGCTGGTTCCCGAGTTATCAATTTACCAATCGAAAATAGGCAGAAAGAAAAATCCAGGATTTTACTGTAATAAGGCGCCATACCGTAGACATGCATTTGGGAGATATCTTACCAAAAAAGTACAAAATTCGTAAAAAAACCACTTAAGTTTTAAATCAGCATAAAGATCCCAATCAAAATGAAATTATCATATCAGGCCATTTGTTCAAATTAGTAAAGAAGCAAAATAAAAATAAATCCCCATTAATTACTTTTCCTTCCAGTGCACATATCAAACATAAGCACAAAGATTATTCGCCAGCTCCCGGAGAATAATTAAAAGAGCTTTAATGTAATGAGAAGGCGAAACAAACATCTTCGTCTGCTGTTATAGTCATGACCTGGTCCTGGAGTCTAGTTTGTGTGTGTAATAGGGCTCAATCTGATATGTTCTAAAAATAAACTGAAACGGTCAGATTTCGGACAAACAGTTCATTACTTACACGGTATATACGAAAGTATATGTTCATTATGCCGAACATCGCATTGAGAGGGTTACACACATATTATGTGCTCCCACCTTAATTCCATTAAGCAATGAGAAAGCTTATATTAGCAGGATTTTATAACGGATATTTAAACAATAAAACATATATAAAAACATTTTTTACTGATGAAATGCGATAACCTGTTTGAAATTACCTATTAAATGCTTTAATTTTACAATATGCATTTTTTTAAAGCCGAAATTAAGGCTTTATTTCATACCCCAGCCAACCCTGTTTTCACTTATTAGAGAATTACCAGTTCTTCAGCTTTCAACAATTTCAATTCAATTTCAATTCTTTTATTCAGCATAAGCATCATACAATGTTCATCGCCTATTACAATGAGGCGGTTACATTACATTTAGAAGAGCATGTATAATACTATCATGGAGTAAAGCTACAAAAGAGCACTTACCCCTAGTATTTTAAACAAACAATTTCCAATAGTATATAGCATAACTAATACAGAGGGGAAAATCATCAGAAAAAGAAAGAGAGAAAGAAAACAAAACAACTCTATACATATAATTTGTTTGTACAGCGTACACATTTCGGTCAAGCTTTTTTACAACTCGTGCTATCAGTCCTCGCACTAGCGGTTTCACACAATAGCAATTCTTCGGAAAATAAGTCTAAGGCCAGTAGGCAAAAACTATGTGTTTCAGACACACTTGAATAATGGTTTACAATCATAATAAATATTACGTTAATCTCGACAATTCACGTTTATTATCTATTATACTCTCATGTCTCAAATTCGCTAAATATACATATTTTGCCAATTTACTTAATACACCAGACTGGCTAGAAGTAAGTAACAATTTAAATTTTTGTAAATTTGGCCAGTGACAATAATTCCTTCATGAGTGAAACATGATTGGCATGTGTGAATGATCAATTCTTAGGGAATTTGATGAATGCATGAGATATCAAAATGTAAGAAGAAATGAATGGATGAATAGATGGGAAGGAAAGAACACTGTTTCATAAAGAACTACAGAATATTAGATATATTAGCATTTTAGTACACTACAAGATAATAAATTTAAAAATTAATAGGTATAATTAAAGTACATTCAAAAAGGTCATCAAAAGGCCGTTCATTTAAAAAGTTGACTTTCGGAAATTAAAATGTGTGCCCGACATTCACCAAATTACACTTTTGTCAGTCAAGGGACCTATTAGTAACTCAATGCATCTTCAATAATTTATACCAGAATGTGTCTCCTTAGACCTTGTTTAAGTAACATGAGGCTAAATATACTTCTCATTTCTATTGCCACATGTACATTTTATTTCTAATGCCAAATGGCTTTTTTAATGCTTCTTCGAGACAGTGTTGCTTAAAAACACTGCTGGAATATTCCTATGCTACTTAGAATATCCAAATATTGTAACATGCTGACATTTCCTTTGTATTGCTCAGTTGTAAATCATCCAACTGAAAATAACACCGGTCAGAATGACTGGTGTACTCTAACTACCAGTTAATAGTATCGGAAGTTATCAGACTGATCTCATTTCATTGATTGATTTAAACACCTCTATGGGCTACACCCATCTCGATGTTTAAATCGATCAATTCGATAAGACCATACTCAATCTATTACATAATCTACACTGTCTCCTACCTCAACGGCATCTTGCATATCAAACTTGGGCACATTCCCTAGTTCTGCTCCCTCCATGTATTCTGGTATTTTTTCAACAAAATCCTGCAAATATAAGACAGAGATTTCATGTTATAACGAATAGAAAAGACAACAAATGAAAAATCCACCAATGAAATGCTATGCACAGGTTTAGTGGTGGCATTATATTTAAAACAAGAGGTCAATGACCTTGACGCTCTACTGATTGATTTTCATTTCAGGAAGTAGTCGCTACAGACTTGTTTTTTGAAAAATTATTTTTAGCCGTGGCGACCATCTTGAATTTCCGGCCGACCTGAAATTTTGCTAGGATCAATTAGACATCAAGAGCAACATTCCTGTGAAGTTTCATGAAAATCCGTCAAGTAGTTTCACAGGAATAGTCGCTACAAGTTTTCATTATATAACTCTATGTAAACAAAGATGGCCGCTGACAGCCATGTTTAACGTCGAATCAAAATAATGTTTGACTCTGATAACCATCATGTCATGCTGATCATTTTACAAAAAGTCCCATATCAATATCACTTATAGTTTTCAAGACGTAGTCGCTACAAACTTCTTTTTTAAAAATCTATTTTTTAGCTGTGGCGGCCATCTTGAATTTCTGGCCGATCTGAAATTTTGCTAGGATCAATTAGACATTAAGAGCAATATTCCTGTAAAGTTTCATGAAAATCTGTCAAGTAGTTTCAAAGGAGTAGTCGCTACAAGTTTTTACTATATAACTGTATGTAAACAAAGATGGCCGCTGGCAGCCATGTTTAACAACGAATCAAAACGATTTTCGACAAGGACCAACATCATGTCATGCTGATCATTTTAGAAAAAGTCCCATATCAATATCACTTATAGTTTTCATGAAGAAGTCGCTACAAACTTGTTTTTTAAAAACCTATTTTTAGATCTGGCGGCCATCTTGGATTTCACATCAACATGAATTTTTGCTAGGATCAATTAGACTTCATGGGCAACATTTCTGTAAAGTTTCATGAAAATCCATTCAGTAGTTTCAGAGGAGAAGTCGCTACAAAAAAAGTTTACGGACAGATGGACGACAGACGCCGCACCACGGCATAAGCTCTGCTGATCTCTGATCAGTAGAGCTAAAAATCATTAATATGTTCAAATACTGTTTTAAAGGGACACGCAGCAATGTTGATTTTTTTTTTAAAACTAGTAGCATCCCACTGGGAGCTAGACTTGTAAGTGAGGAAGTGTCGAATCTTACGGATGGCGGGAGGTGTACAGTACTGATTCTACCAAGGAAAAGTGGGTGGTCAGCCTCCACCACAAAAAACAAGAGCTGTCGGAGAACAGCGCAGCTCGACTATTCGATTTTTCAGAGAATAATAAATTTATAGCTAGTATATACCATCAGAAAACTAAGGCTACAACAATGTGGGGTGAGGTTGGGAGCACAACATAACTATGTGTAAGAATTGACCAAAACTACACAGAAATATGTAAAAAAAATAAAATAAAAAAAATTCGAGTTGAGTGGGGTGCGGGGTGGGGATGGGAGAGAGGCGGGGGTGGATGGTGGGGGATTGGGGGTGGTGAGGGCAACATATATGTGTAAGAAGCTATGTAATAATTCACCGAAACAACACAAAAATATGAAGAAAAAAAAATAATTAAAAAAATCGAGTTTGAGTGGGGATGGTGTAGAGGCGGCGGGTGGGGAGGGCAACATAGAATTGACTAAAACAACAAAGAAATATGTAAAAAAAAATCAAGTGTGTGGAGGGGGGGGGGGGGGGGGGGGGAATTGACAAAAACAACACAGAAATATGTAAAAAAAAGTTTCAAGTGTGTGTGTGTGTGTGTGGCGGGGGGTGCGGGGTGGTGGGAGAGGCGGGGGTGGGGGAGGAAGGTTGCAACATATGTGTAAGAATCGACTAAAATAACACAGAAATATGGAGAAAAAAAAAGATTTTCAAACGGGGATGGGGTGGGGGTGGTCCGGCGGAGGGGGAGCGGGGGGGGGGGGGGGGGGGGGGTGGGGGGGGGGGGGTGGGGGGGGGGGATGGGGGGGCAACATATATGTATAAGAATTGACAAAAGCAACACAGAAATATGTAAAAAAAAAAATAGTTTCAAGTGGGGGTGGGGTGGGGGGAGTGAGCGTGGGTGAGGGGCGGGAGTAGGTTGGGGAGGGGGCAACATAGATGTGTAAGAATTGACTAAAACAACAAAGAAATATGTAAAAAAAACAAAAAAAAATCCAAGTTGGAGGGGGGGGGGGAGGGGGGGAATGGGGGGTGAGAGGCGGCATTGGGGGCAGCAACATATATGTGTAAGAATTTACAAAAGCAACACAGAAATATGTAAAAAAAAAAAAAAAGTTTCAAGTGGGGGTGAGGTGGGGGGGTTGGGGGGCGGGTGGAGCTTGGGTGAGAGGCAGGAGTGGGTAAGGGGTGGGGGGCAACATATATGTGTAAGAATTGTCTAAAACAACAAAGAAATATGTAAAAAAAAAAAGAAAAAAAGTTTCAAGTCTGGGGGGTAGGGGAGGGGGTGAGAGGCGGAGGGGGGTGGGTGCTGGGGGCGGGGAGGGTTGCAACATATATGTGTAAGAATTGACCAAAACAAGACAGAAATATGTAAAAAAAAAAAAGTGTGGAGGGGAGTGGGGGCGGGGGTAGGGGGGTGGGGAGGAGGGAGCCCATGCCCCAATATGGGTGAAGTAATAACATGCATAATGCTATAACAAATCCCAAACCAAAATTATAGATATATACATGCTTACATGCAAAACTAAATCTGCCTTTATTTCACATTTTATAGGCCATCACAATTTGGGTTCCATGGGAGCCCAGAATTTGCAGAAGACAAAATTACTTATCCAACCCTTTACAACATACTATAAGGAAACCAGTTCCAAAATTTAGTTCAGCTAGGACAAGAAATGTAAGAGATAATAGACCTGTAAACACAGCTTACACGCAAAATTTGATGTGAAATAGACATATTTTAAGGGCTATCAGAATTTGGGTTCCATGGGAGCCCAGGGGTTACAGGAACCAAAATTACTTAAGCAGCCCTTATGATAATGCTATAAGGAAGCTATTGGCCAAATTTGGTTGTGCTAGGGTAAGAATTGTAAGAGATATAGACTTGTAAACACAGCTTACACGCAAAATTTGACGTGAAATGGGGCACATTTTATGGGCTATCATAATTTGGGTTCCATGGGAGTCCATGGGTTACAGGAACCAAAATTGCTTATGCAGCCCTTAAGACTGCTATAAGGAAGCCCATGAACAAATCTGTTTGTGCTAGGATAAGAAATGTAAGAGACTTGTAAACACAGCTTACACGCAAACCTTGATGTGGGCGGGGTGATTACATAAGCTCTCTTATTCTTCGAATAGTCGAGCTAAAAAATTGACCGTCATAAATATACTGAGGGAAAAATGTTTAGCAAGTTTTAATATGAAATAATACTGTATAGAAGATATACTGACATTTTGGGACTTTACGGGCTTGACCCCTATGTTCATTTATTCATTATGTCAATAAGATGTTCGACTGTTATTGATGTGTGTTTAATAAAATATTGTGTCTATGGCAGTAGTTTCTTGATCTTACAACAAAAATGTATTATTTCCAGAGTGCAACAAAAACTTGCTAAACTTTCTTCCCTCAGTATATAACCTTACTCGTGTTGAAAATGCAAAACATCATACAAAGCATCCTGTTATTTCCTATAACTGAGGTATGTTTTCAATTCATATAAGTCATCAAAATGGTTTCCCTTTAGCTGACACTTCAATTTGGAAAAACAAAGCGAAATCACAGGTACGAGGTCCGGTGAGTACATGTGCCGGTGAGTACAATTTCTTGCATACCAGACAAGGATATCCGTCATTTTACCGGGGCTAGATATTTTCCATCTCACACTAGGGTCGAGATAAAATTCACGTGCGCCAACATCTGGTATGCCGGAAAACATGCAAAACGTTAGTAGCTGGCAGCGTCAACGCACAACATGTCTCTGATATGCAATAAAAAGAATCTATCATGGGTATTCGGTTCAGATAGGGAATTCCAACCCTCAGTATAAGTGTTTTAATCGGAACCTCGGCAGAGCCTCGGTTCCGGTAAGAACACGTATACCTCGGGTTGGAATTCCCTATCTTCACCGGATACCCATGAAAGATTCTTATAGTGCTTCCCCTTAAAACTACACATTCCTACCATTCTTTGGTGGGTGGGGAAAGGAATTCACACTATTTCCACTGGCTAGACTGCTGTTTCCTTTCTGGATTACAATAAAACAGCCAGGTTTCATCTGTTGTGATGATTCTTCACAAAAACGACTCTCCCTCTTTCTTTTATCTCGCAAGAAATCTTCGTGATTCTGTTAATTGTCGCTCCTTTCGTATTCATTTAGCAGTCGTGGAACCCAGCGAGTGCTCAGACAACCCATATTTAGTTCATCCTTAAATATTCTGTGCACTGTACCATACAACATATCAAGTTCACTACATATTTCATGAATGGTTGTGCGGCGACCTTGTCAAGGAGTTCTTTTACCAAGTCGACATCAGAATTGCGAGATGATTTGTCAACCACACCGTTTATCATCCATTATGGTTTCACCATACATGTGATATTTTCAGGACCTCAATCTGGGAGTTGAGTGATTTTTTTAAAGGGGATCCATGCAAAAACCTGGAATTTTTTTTAACGTATATTTTAGCTCAAAAGCGATATTTTCTTTACTAAAATCAATAAATGGAATATATACCATAAAAATCACATTAAAACCATTTTTATAACAAAATTGATATCAGGGGAGATAACAAAGAAAAATATTTTTTAAACAAGATTTTAATTTTGTGCTGTTGAATTCTTTGACACTTGGAACATACCAAAGAAAACACATGGAACAAACGTAACAAACGTCAATCCATACTAGGCCGACATCTTGATTTATTATAACTTGTTACTATGACGGGTTACCTTAGAATTACATACAGAAAAATAATTACCATAGTTATATTTGTCACCCATCAGGTTTAGTGTTTTACCTGATTTGTGTGGTGGTTTTGTAATTTTCAACACATGTAAGGTTATATATAATGGTCGTTTTTTTGTGGAGGAGGCAGACCACCCACTTTTCCTGGGTAGAACTGTACACCTCCATCCATCCATAAGAACCAACAATTTCTCACAGTGTTTTACCTGAACTGTGTGAAATTCGCGATGGTATAAACATATTAATGCACTGCCAATCGTTAATGACTCAGTCAACAAGAATGCAGGACCTCTCTAAAGTTCATTAGAATATGGAATAATTCCTCGGGGGACAACAAATATCAAAACAAGAAATAGCGTAACATTAACAGTTATTAAATTTTCTTTGTATCTGAAACTGTTCGATAACAAGACGTAGTAGTGCTTCAACGATGCATAACGTGAATACATATATAATGTATAGAAAACATCAATCACGAGATGTAAAATAGTTCCACCTGAATGCAATTCCATTTAATACTGAAATACTCGAAAGCTTGTTTTTGCTTTTCTGTTTTCCAATTTGTTATGCTTATAGAAGGTGTGAAGCTATGATTCATTTTGTTTGCTTCGGAGAGATGCTCCGAACAATACAATGCTGCATCAGGACAATAAACGAAGACACTAGGTTGTGGAATGTTACTAACTGGAACAAAGACCCGATGTCAGACAACTATAAGTTAGGAGAAAGTTGTATCATCTATAGTGGAATAGAAATGTTGCTGAGACACATTTGAAAGGTGAACAACCTATTTTAGTAGATGGCTTTAAATGGGTTGGCCAGAATAGGCAGGATCTGCATAGAAGAGCTAGTTGTGACTCCGGTGGTATTGGGTTTTGATTAGTGAAATGCTTTTAAAAGAGTTTAGCTTCCCTGTAATTGATGATGAATTTGAAGGCATACTCTGGTTGAAGTTTATTAATACAAGAAATCCGTGGATTCACATGTCTCGCCTAATGGGGGCTGGACTTAAAAAAAAAAACGGCCAATGATGATTAAGTGAAAGTTTGTAAACATTTTAGCAACTAAAAACAATGCAGTTTGCCGTTTTCTGAGATGACATTTAAGTGCATTTGTTTAAAAACAAGAGGCCCAAGAGGGCCTGTGGATGCTGTACTGGCGAAAACGGCTCTTATATCAAGGGTTTTCGACATAAAATTCCCATCAGTAGTTTTTAAAAACATTGCAAAAACAACAGGGATAGGATGGCCACAGATCGCTCACCTGGTAATCATGGGAAATAAGTCTGCTGTGTCTAGTCTGGCATGGGTATTTTTTAATTTGTCCCACTTTCTTCTATGAATGAAATTTCATGAAAATGGGTGCGGGGTTGGGATTTATATTAACATTCTAAACAAATATGGTAAAGATCAGATAAAAAAAGAAGTAACTACAGATTTAACAAAGGAAAATACAATATAGCATTTTTCAACAAACCAAGGGCCATAACCTGTCGTTACTAACAAGATCTAGCTGGTTTTCGAACTTGTCCAATATTTCATTGATATACTGCGCTTTGCACAACTAGACATCATACTGAGGCTTCCTGCCAAATTTTGTAGAAATCCAACAAGACGTTTAGGAGGAGTAGCGCTAATGAAAAATTTAAAGTAAAAATGTCAAAGTGCCATAACTCCGTCATAAATCAGTGACTGGAGCAAAAGCGTGACATGCACAACTAGACATCTTACCGATGCTTCCTGCCAAGTTTCGTCAAAATCCAACAAGGCGTTTAGGAGGAGTAGCGCCGACAAGAAAACGTCAAGAGGCTGTAACTTCATCAAAAATCAACGAATTGAATTGAATTGGGGTTTAAGGCACACCAACACATGACAGGTTATATGGCACCTAACAGGCATGAACATGCCAGGCTCATCCTCCATGTACATCGAGATAAAATATGGAGAATGGGCCAAGGACCTTCTCACCATGAACTGCAGAGTTGCTGCAAATTCTATTGTAGACACTCCATTTATGCTGGAGCCACGTTTATTGTTTTTCTGCCACTGCTCTTAGTGATGTGAGCGAAATAGCACCTGAAACAATGCAGGGGTCATGATGAAGACCTTTAATGAGCATGAACAAAAAATGACAAAATGAATATGAATGGGCGGGGGGTGGGGGTGGTCCTACCCCTCTGCATGTGACGGTGTGTTTGCAGTGGTTGTATTCTACCCCGGCAACCACACGGGGTAAAAAATCAACAAACTGGAAAAAAACGCAATAGGCACAACGAGAAATCGTAGCAATGCTTTCTGCTAACATGGCATTAACACCAAAAAAAAAAATAAAAAAAAAATAAAAAATAAAATAAAATCAAAAAGAAAATAAAACATTAAAAACAAGAGGTCAATGACCTTGAAGCTCTACTGATTGATTTTGATTTCAGGAAGTAGTCGCTACAAACTGTTTTTTTGAAAATCTATTTTTAGCCGTGGTGGCCATCTTGAATTTCCGGCCGACCTGAAATTTTGCTAGGATCAATTAGACATCAAGAGCAACATTCCTGTGAAGTTTCATGAAAATCCGTCAAGTAGTTTCAGAGGAGTAGTCGCTACAAGTTTTCATTATATAACTCTATGTAAACAAAGATGGCCACTGACAGCCATGTTTAACATTGAATCAAAATAATGTTCGACTCGGATAACCATCATGTCATGCTGATCATTTTAGAAAAAGTCCCATATCAATATCTCTTATAGTTTTCAAGAAGTCGTCGCTACAAACTTATTTTTTAAAAATCTATTTTTAGCCATGGCGGCCATCTTGAATTTCCGGCCGACCTGAAATTTTGCTAAGGTCAATAAGACATCAAGAGCAACATTCGTGTGAAGTTTCATGAAAATCCGTCAAGTAGTTTCAGAGGAGTAGTCGCTACAAGTTATCATTATATAACTCTATGTAAACAAACATGGCCGCTGGCAGCCATGGTTAACGTCAAATCAAAATAATGTTCGACTTGAATAACCATCATGTCATGCTGATCATTTTAGAAAAAGTCCCATATCAATATCTCTTATAGTTTTCAAGAAGTAGTCGCTACAAACTTATTTTTTAAAAATCTATTTTTAGCCGTGGCGGCCATCTTGAATTTCCGGCCGACCAGAAATTTGGCTAGGATCAATTAGACATCAAGAGCAACATTCCTGTGAAGTTTCATGAAAATCCGTCAAGTAGTTTCAGAGGAGTAGTCGCTACAAGTTTTCATTATATAACTCTATGTAAACAAAGATGGCCGTTGGCAGCCATGTTTAACGTCGAATCAAAACGATTTTCGACAAGGACCAACATCATGTCATGCTGATCATTTTAGAAAAAGTCCCATAGCAGTATCCCTTAGAGTTTTCAAGAAGTAGTCGCTACAAACTTGTTTTTTAAAAACCTATTTTTAGATTTGGCGGCCATCTTGGATTTCACATCTACATGAATTTTTGCTAGGATCAACTAGACTCCATGGGCAACATTTCTGTAAAGTTTCATGAAAATCTATTCAGTAGTTTCAGAGGAGTAGTCGCTACAAAAAAAAAGTTAACGGACGGACAGACGGACGGACGGACGCCGCACCACGGCATAAGCTCTGCTGATCTCTGATCAGTAGAGCTAAAAATACAAAAATCTTAAAAAATTCAAAAATTCTAAAAAAAAACATAAAAAAAAAAAATCAACCAATAACTGAAATAAAAACAAAAAATTCTAAAAAATTCTAAAAAATCTTAAAAAAAAATTCAAAAATTCACAAAAAAAAAAATTCTAAAAAAAATAATATATATATATTAAAAAAAAAAAGTAAACAAAAAAATATACTACTTATACAAAAAAATAGCACTTTTAACTAAATCAAGGGCCATAACTCTGCTGTTACTGGTTTGATCTGGCTGGTTTTCGAACTTGTGCCAGCTTTCATTGATATTAACAATCTGTTAAAGATCGGATGAAAAATGAAGGCCCCTGGCCAGTAGAGCTAAAAATCATCAGCTCCAAAAAGTAGGTCAAGGTCATAGATGAAATCCATGCATCCAAAATGATGCACTACCCAAGACACAACTATTATGTTTTCTTCCAAAGATTAAGCTATAAATTAGGTTTAAAACATCCAGTGCATAATTATAGTTCATGAGAGATGTAAATGTAACAATTAAAGTTATCTGCCCTTTGCTTGGATGGTGATGGTCACATCCACATTTGCTTTGTCACGTTTCGATGTACCAGTCAAGATACAACTATAAGCAAAGTTTTAAAGGTCTAGTGCATAGTTTGTGAAAAAGTGACCTAAACGCAAAAGTTGAACCTAAAAATTATTAAGTTATCTGCCCTTTGCTTAAAGGGTCAAGGTCATTTCCACATTTGCTTTGTCACGTTGCGATGTACCACCCAAGATACAACTATAAGCAAAGTTTGAAAGGTCTAGTGCATACAGTTTGTGAAAATGTGACCTAAACGCAAAAGTTGAACCTACAAATTATTGTTATCTGCCCTTTGCTTGGAGGGTCAAGGTCACTTCCACATTTGCTTTGTCACGTTGCGATGTACCACTCAAGATACAACTGTAAGCAAAGTTTTAAAGGTCTAGTGCATACAGTTTGTGAAAAAATTACCTAATCGCAAAAGTTGAACCTAAAAATTATTAAGTTATCTGCCCTTTGCTTGGAGGGTCAAGGTCACTTCCACATTTGCTTTGTCACATTGCGATGTACCACCCAAGATACAACTATAAGCAAAGTTTGAAAGGTCTAGTGTATACAGTTTGTGAAAAAGTGACCTAAACGCAAAATGTGAACCTAAAAATTATTAAGTTATCTGCCCTTTGCTTGGAGGGTCAAGGTCATTTCCACATTTGCTTTGTCACGTTGCGATGTACCACCCAAGATACAACTATAAGCAAAGTTTGAAAGGTCTAGTGCATACAGTTTGTGAAAAAGTGACCTAAACGCAAAAGTTGAACCTACAAATTATTAAGTTATCTGCCCTTTGCTTTGAGGGTCAAGGTCACTTTCACATTTGCTTTGTCACGTTGCGATGTACCACTCAAGATACAACTGTAAGCAAAGTTTTAAAGGTCTAGTGCATACAGTTTGTGAAAAAATAACCTAATCGCAAAAGTTGAACCTAAAAATTATTAAGTTATCTGCCCTTTTCTTGGAGGGTCAAGGTCACTTCCACATTTGCTTTGTCACATTGCGATGTACCACTCAAGATACAACTATAAGCAAAGTTTGAAAGGTCTAGTGTATACAGTTTGTGAAAAAGTGACCTAAACGCAAAAGTTGAACCTAAAAATTATTAAGTTATCTGCCCTTTGCTTGGAGGGTCAAGGTCACTTCCACATTTGCTTTGTCACGTTGCGATGTACCACCCAAGATACAACTATAAGCAAAGTTTGAAACGTCTAGTGCATACAGTTTGTGAGAAAATGACCTAAACGCAAAACTTGAATGTTGACGCCGCCGCCGCCGAAACCGGAAAAGCAACACCTATGTCTCTTATTTTCTTCGAAAAGGCGAGACAAAAACTGATGGCACTCATGTGTCAGACTGTTTGTTAAATTCCGCCACAGAACTAAAATCGTCAAATTGATGTAAATTTTCAATAGGTCATATCTCCTTTATTTTTCATGGCATTTTGATATTTCTTTCAGCTTTTTTCAAGTTTTTTAGAGCCGTTTAAAATAAACCTTGTTGGAAAATAGCACACCAACCCCTTTAAACAATTAAAATGGAAAAAATAAAAATAAAAAAATAAATAATAATAATAAAAAAAAAACATCTAAAAAAAAATATATATTAAAAAAAAAATTAAACAAAAAAATATACTAATAATAAAATATAAAGGCACATCTGGTAATGTTTGGTAAGGATCAGATGAAAAATGAAAGCCCTATCGTATTAACGAGGCAAAATATGGCATTTTTAACTAGCCTAAGGGCCATAACCCCGCTGTTACAGTTCCGATCTGTCTGGTTTTTCGAATTTGCAAAGCTTTCATTAAAATTAACAATCTGTTAAAGTTTGGTAAAGATCAGATGAAAAATAAAGGCCCTTGGCCAGTAGCGCTAAAAATCATCAGCTCCAAAAAGTAGGTCAAGGTCATAGATGAAATCCATGCGTCCAAAAAGATGCACTACCCAAGACACAACTATGTCAAAATAGAATATTTTTTATTCCAAAGATTAAGCTATAAATTGGGTTTAAAACATCTAGTGCATAATTATAGTTCATGAGAAAGTGATGTAAATGTAACAATTAAAGTTATCTGGCCTTTGCTTTGATGGTGAAGGTCACATCCACATTTGCTTTGTCACACTGCAATGTACCACTCAAGATACAACTATAAGCAAAGTTTGAAAGGTCTTAGTGCATACAGATTGTGAAAAAATGTGCTAAACGCCAAAGTTGAAGGTAAAAATTATATAGTTATCTGCCCTTTGCTTGGAGAGTCAAGGTCACATCCACATCTGCTTTGTCACGTTGCGATGTACCACTCTAGTTACAACTAAAAACAAAGTTTGAAAGGAGTAGTGCATACAGTTTGCGCGAAACTGACCTCAATGCAAAAGTTGAAGGTAAAATTATTAAGTTATCTGCCCTTTGCTTAAAGGGTCAAGGTCACTTCCACATTTGCTTTGTCACATTGCGATGTACCACTCAAGATACAACTATAAGCAAAGTTTGAAAGGTCTAGTGTATACAGTTTGTGAAAAAGTGACCTAAACGCAAAAGTTGAACCTAAAAATTATTAAGTTATCTGCCCTTTGCTTGGAGGGTCAAGGTCACTTCCACATTTGCTTTGTCACATTGCGATGTACCACCCCAGATACAACTATAAGCAAAGTTTGAAAGGTCAAGTGTATACAGTTTGTGAGAAAATGACCTAAACGCAAAACTTGAATGTTGACGCCTTCGCCGCCGCAGCCGCCGGAAAAGCAACACCTATGTCTCTTTTTTCTTCGAAAAGGCGAGACAAAAATGATTTTACCTTTGTGCTTCGGTAGTTGATTTCAGTCTTGTTCTTAGATGCTTTTCAGGACTTTGAAGTTATATGAAGCTTAGATGTTTACAGGGAAATGCTTGTAATTTTATACATTTAAACAAAATATCAATATAACATTAACATGATTTTAGTATTAGGTTGATAAGCATTTACATTCTAAATCTTGCATTGTAGGCATACCTTCTGTGTTTTCATGGCATAGTGGACAGCACTTTTGACTAGCAGATCTGTTAACACTTCTTTCTGTGCATTAGGATCCAGGGTTCCGTACAGAACCTCCTGACCGTCGGCTTTCACACTGACCACCTTGACTGACCGGGGGTGCATTGTACGCGGGTGTGTCGATCCTCTGTCCTCCTCTATTGCTACAGTGGTCATGTCATAATCTGGTAAAACATACAAATATAGACCGTAAGAAATTATTAAATAATCATTTCTTACAATACATGTTCACTGACAAATTTTAGGAGCATGATGTAATCAATTCTGATGGTTTTTAAAGGGACACATGGCAATCCTGTCCTCCTCGATCGCTACATTGGTCATGTCATAATCTGGTAAAACATACAAAGATATACTGAAAGAATAATCATTTCTTACTGATTAAATAATCATTTCTTACTGATTAAATAATAATTTCTTACAGTACATGTTTCACTGACAAAAGGAGCATGATGTAATCAATTCTAATGATTTTTAAAGGGACACACGGCAATCTTGATTTTTGTAAAACTTGTGGCGTCGGGTAGTTTTTTTTACATAAATGGCATTTATTCAATCATTAATACTAATTACAAGATTAGTATAAAGCAAATTGTTTTTGCAAATTTATACTATCTGTTGATTAATTATATAATCAAACCTATGGTACAATAACGAAAACAACTTGAAAATTCAAAATTGCATTTAAATATATGCAAGCTTGTTTAAAGTCAAAATGATACTGGATTAATAAATCGAGACCCTAATTTTAATGCTTGATATAAACTTGTGTCCTTTTAAGTCATAGTGAAGCAAACAAATTTATTTTCCGTGGAGTCTTAAAATAAATATCTTTAAAAGTTTTAATTTGCAACTGGATAAAATCTTCTATATTTAAGACCTTTTGTATAACGCATCATAGACTATACTGCGGCATCCATAATAAGATGTGAATAATGAATAATGTGTTCACAGGATAATAAATTGAATAACTTAATACTATTGCCTAGTCTTAAAGGTAAATAAAAATGATGAATTTATTGGCATGCCTGGGAAATTATTCAAGTATATTATGTACAGTACAACTCACGCGAAACCCTCACTTTACTCTTTCACGTCGAGTGAGGAATTTAGAAACTGCGTAGTTTGATGACAAAACTACTCAGATTGGAAATCAGCTACGCAAAGAATGACTGGCATACTTACGTCACGATACTTCACAAATGGAAACTCAGAGTTTGCTGAGTAAAAATTACACAGGTAATGGGTGCATCTTTTTCTAGGCTGAAGTCATTTTTGTTCCTAATTATTTAATAAGTTTAGAGAGAAATTTTAAACTTTTTATTTTGGATGTTACAATATTTCCTGGATATTGTCCTGGGCCTTGATGTGGTTTATATGCCGGCTCCTATTATAGGCTTTAAGTGACCGAACATTTCCATTCAAGTATTTTATATTATTCTAACTGATTCTTATTTGTAACCAGTTTTACCAGATTATTTTTTAAAACATCAATGATATCTTTGGTCAGAAATAATAAAAAAAATGTAAAGAATCTCAGTCATAAACCTGTTGTAGGTGCTTGTAAAATACATCTCATAATCTGGGAGTCTCGATCTGGCAAAGAAAGGGAAGGCCCTGATTATGGATATTTACGTCGTTAAAGATGGACAACAAACTTTTTATATACGGATCTGTTTCGAAATTTACTCATTATACTTTGTACAGAAAACATGCACTCGGTGTCTCATTTTTTTTCTTCACTTTTCTGGTGAATTCTTGCATTTTCAAGCGGGCTGACAAACTGAAAAACTGTCGGAATAATTCAGATTTGTTTATCTTCCCAATAATAAATCATCACAGGTGCACACTCTTGGTTAATTGGATTCTACGCAGAGTAACTCGGAGTGTTTGATCACTCGACAATGGCTTATTTTCGCGAAATGGATACTCGGAGTACAAACACTGACTTCGCATACATCCTCACAGCACTCAATACCCACAAACTTGGCGATTCGAGTTAAATGTGGGTTTCGTGTGAATTGTACTGTACATAAGGCCATTCAAAAAAAATAGGTGTGTTTCCTATTGCATGCTCTAAAAAAATAGGGTAGGTAGGTAGGCATTTTTTCTTTTTCTTTTTTCTTTTTTTTGGAGCAAGATATTGTGAGATTCTACATATATTTATCTCATAAATCACATACAAGTTGACGATACAACTGAAAGTTTCTCTGTGATGTCAGTTTACCTCGATATATTGCGATAAATCATTGTTCAGAACAAATTTTTTTTTTTTTTTTTTTTTTTTCATAAAAAGTTTAAGGGTCGGCCCCTTAAAAATAGGGACGGTCGGGCCACCGGAAAGACAGGTTGTTTTTTTTTGGCCTAAGCTTGTTGCTTAGACTCAGTTTGGTGTAAATGTCAAATCTAATTCCATATATCGGGATATTTTACCTGATTCTTGTGACTCTGGTCTCACTCTATAGAACGTATATCCAGACAGGCTACCCGGGGACATCAGCATGCTTCTCATTAGTTTGTAGGGGGTGGGGTAATGGGACATGTCATCGTTGAGGCGACGTGATAGATGTGGCAGTAGTGGGTTGTAATAGAACAATGACTTCTCTGTCAAGTAACCTGGAACGAAATTTATGTAAAAATAATTTATTTCTATTTTTGGATGTTTGAAACTCGAATACAATATTTCCTGGATATTGTCCTGGGCCTTGATGTGTTTCATACGGCGGCTCCTATTATAGGCTTTATAGTGCCCAAACATTTTACAAAATAGAAACTTGCCAAAGTGTAAAACGCAATAAACTTTTTTATACCATATGTAACCTGTGGATTGTGTTTATAATATAAAGAGTACTTATTCATTACTGAAATTTATTAAATGAGTTGGCAAAAGATATAATGCGAGGCGCTTGACGAACATTATATAATTTTTGCTAACGAGTTTAATAAATTCAATATTGATGAAAACGAATGTTAGATTCTATTTATCACCTAACTCACAATTTCGACTTTTATTGCATTTTGTCTGTCTACATATATTTAACATGCGAAACCGAAAAAATCACTGGAATTGGATCATAGTCATTATCCTTCTTTTTTTGACAGCACATACCAGGCTTATTTGCATACTTAAATATAACTAGTGGTATATCGAAAACATAGAATGGTGTTATTCCACTCCCACACTGTAAGTCATGTGATAAAATTCATAAATAATGTTCTTATTCATTATCTGGATTTATCAACACTTAGTGAACTTAATCATAATTATCACGTTGATGCCCATAACTATAATTATCATGTTGATGCACATAACTATAACTATCATGTTGATGCACATTACTATAATTATCATGTTGATGCACATAACTATAATTCTCATGTTGATGCACATTACTATTTATAATTATCATGTTGATGCACATTACTATAATTATCATGTTGATGCACATAACTATAATTATCACATTGATGCACATAACCATAATTATCACGTTGATGCACATAACTATAATTATCATGTTGATGCACATAACTATAATTATCACACTGATGCACATAACTATAATTATCATGTTGATGCACATAACTATAATTATCATGTTGAAGCACTTAACTATAATTATCATGTTGAAGCACATAACTATAATTCTCATGTTGATGCACATAACTATAATTATCACATTGATGCACATAACTATAATTCTCATGTTGATGCACATAACTATAATTATCAAGTTGATGCACATAACTATAATTATCTTTAGATAATGATTTTTAAATAACAGAAAGAATTATACATTTTACTTTTTTTGGGTTAAAAACTGGATAATGTTTTGCATTAGCTTGCTTTGAATTTGTTTTTTATTTTTCAACACCAAACAATATTTTTTTGCGATGAATACAAAGTTTTCCAAAATGCCTGGAATAGTGAACAAAATCTTAGTAAGTGCTGTAAGATAAAGATCATATTAAGACTGGTATACAAATAAGGTTGAGCAGTAGATGTACCAGATAACTGCAGAACCAGTCTCAATCAGTCATGTGATATCCCCTTCATTTTGTTTTTATTTCCAATTTGAAAATTTCATTTTATCTGAATGACAGTAAGATACGCTTAACATCGTTGAATAAAATTCTTACTGTGTTCTAACAGCATCCTAGACTGTTGCTAAGCATATAGCTTCTGATGGTCCGAGAGTATTTGCAAAAGTGGTACACATTACACGCAGCGCTATAGAACTGACAAACAGAATTTAATTTCTTAATTTGTCCAGTGTTTGTTTTATACTGAGGGATCTAGGGATAATATTTATTTCATTGCTTTATGCAATTATGTGTATCCAAATCTATACATATTTAAAGTTTGTTTGAAAATATGTCAACATACCCTTTAATTTAATTAATCACATCTACGTATATACCTTTACTAATGACTTTTTCTAACACAGTATCATCCCAGGTCTTTGTCCACGTTGACAAATATCTTTTTGCCGAGAAGCCAGGTCGAATCTGACGATCAAAGTCGTATCGACGTTTGGGATGTAGGAATTTCAGGTTCATTTGACCGCCTTCATCCTAATGGGTAGAAGAACATCATTGTTATACCATACTAGTAGCGAAAGAACAATTATTCTTGCATACCGGATATAAAGGTTATTCGCGTTTTACATGAGTGATGGAAAGCCTGAACTTACAAGCGGGGAGATAAAAGTCGCGCGCTGATATCAACAATGACAGTTGCATAACGTCATTGTGTAAATAAACATGCAAAATGTTAGTTGGTGACGTCAATGCTCAGAATGTATATGATATTCAAGAAAAAGTATCAATCACGGGTATCTGGGTCAAAAGCATGTGTTGTCACACAAACAACTCTAAAATACAATAGATCACATGGCCAATGTTTATGTGTATTTGACCCATGAACAACAGAGGACGGGCCTAGAAACTGGATGTCAAAACATCCATTGGGCTATCCTTTAAAAAGTGTTAGTTTGCTGTACTCCGACCCAAAACGTTTTATGTGGGTAGGTAGGTAGGTGAATGTGTTTTATGTTCAAAGACAGTAAAAAACATAGGAAATTAAAGTAGCAACAAAAAAAAAGCTAAAAGAACGGCAATAAAAAGTTTTGGATAGGGCTCTTTTTAGTGATTAGGTGTTGAGCACAGCAAACCAACAATTTTTTATTGTTGGAAATCCCAACATTCACTGGATACCCTTGAAAGATTCTTATAGTAATTTTAAAGGCAATACATCAGGATTGCTTTTGTTTAAGAATTGTTCAAATACATTATTTCTTTACTTAATTGATAAACATGATAAAAATATAATAAATGGGCCATAAACTATAAAATGAACAATAAATTATTGTCAAAATGTTTGTACACAAGTGCATAAGGGCATATAGGCAACTACGCGCCAGCTATAACCAATATGTTCATTGTTAATGTCAAATATGTCCGAGATCTTAATTGTTGTTTTACCATAAAATCTCATTGGGGAAAACTGAAACTGTTTACTTTTCATTGCGTTCGAAAAACAAAACGAGCTAACAGAAGATGCCTGATAGCGGTTGCATCCCATAAGTTTAAGTTAACCTTGCCTTTAGTCTATAAAGCAGAAACTAGGATTCACCAAAAAAATATGTCACATTACTCTAACAACCCATTTACAATGGCACAAATACTTACAAAGCTTCCATACGCCAGAATTGACTTGGCCAGATCATCAACAGTCTTTAAGTCCCTGTCGTCCATTGATCCAGCCAACGTGGAAACTGTGTGATCATGGTCACTATGGAAACCCACCGACTTGTGCTTTTTGGCGTCTGCTTTCTTTGTCTTTGATGCCATGTCCTCGGAAAACAGAAGTAATGCACCCTTACGTGTTGTGAAGGTCTTGGGAAGATAGACTGGATCCTTTGGACCATACCTGTAACATATACAACACAAGTCTGTAAGATATTGTAAAAAAATAATCTTTTTGCTTCATTTTTAAATTAAAAATTCAAGTGATATTTATGTATATTTGTGTATTTTGTTAAAGTATGGCACAAATAAAATGAAATTTCAAATATTTGAAATTAAGCATTGAAACTCTGGTCTATATATAGTAAGGGAAAAACTAAAAAAAAAAGAAGCACTGTATTTATTAAGCCGTTTAAAACTAATAAAGTCTTAAAAAAAAATCCTTAAAAATATTTCCCATAATGCATACCTGGACGATACCTGTGAACCATCATTGAATCCATAACGGGTATGGATAGGTGGCAAGAAGAATGGTCGTTCATGAGACTCCTCCACAAAGTTGAAATAGTCCTGAAAAGTGAGATAAAGGAATAGTTAAACTATTGTAATCAAAATTGACTGCAGCTGTATAGCTACTGGCAACATAACTGACTACAGTTTCCTACTGGCAACAAATACAGCAGCTACCAGCTTAAGGCAACAACACTTATTGCAGATTACTATTGGCAACACTAAATATTAAGTCTATATATCTATATATAAATATATAGTTATTGGCAACATCATTTACTACATTGCTAGGGCCAACATCATTTCTACAGCTCGCTACGGGCAACACCGATTATATCTGGCAATGGGCAACATCATTTACTACAGCTGGCTATGGGCAACACCATTTACTACAGCTGGCATTGGGCAACAAAACTTACTACAACTGGCTATGGGCAACACCATTTACTACAGCTGGCTATGGGCAACAAAACTTACTACAGCTGGCTATGGGCAAACATCATTTACTACAGCTGTCTATGGGCAACACCATTTACTACAGCTGGCTATGGGCAACACCATTTACTACAGCTGGCTATGGGCAACAAAACTTACTACAGCTGGCTATGGGCAACCATCATTTACTACAGCTGTCTATGGGCAACACCATTTACTACAGCTGGCTATGGGCAACACCATTTACTACACCTGTCTATGGGCAACACCATTTACTACAGCTGGCTATGGGCAACACCATTTATTACAGCTGGCTATGGGCAACACCATTTACTACAGCTGGCTATGGGCAACACCATTTACTACAGCTGGCTATGGGCAACACCATTTACTACAGCTGGCTATGGGCAACACCATTTACTACAGCTGGCTATGGGCAACACCATTTACTACAGCTGGCTATGGGCAACACCATTTACTACAGTCGGTTATGGGCAACACCATTTACTAAAGTCGATTATGGGCAACACCATTTACTACAGTCGATTATGGGCAACACCATTTACTACAGTCGATTATGGGCAACACCATTTACTACAGCTGGCTATGGGCAACACCATTTACTACAGTCGGTTATGGGCAATGACACTTACTACAGCTGGCAATGGGCAACACCATTTACTACAGCTGGCTATGGGCAACACCATTTACTACAGCTGGCAATCGGCAACACCATTTACTACAGTCGGTTATGGGCAACACCATTTACTACAGCTGGCTATGGGCAACACCATTTACTACACCTGTCTATGGGCAACACCATTTACTACAGCTGGCTATGGGCAACACCATTTACTACAGCTGGCTATGGGCAACACCATTTACTACACCTGTCTATGGGCAACACCATTTACTACAGCTGGCTATGGGCAACACCATTTACTACACCTGTCTATGGGCAACACCATTTACTACAGCTGGCTATGGGCAACACCATTTACTACAGCTGGCTATGGGCAACACCATTTACTACAGCTGGCTATGGGCAACACCATTTACTACAGCTGGCTATGGGCAACACCATTTACTACAGCTGGCTATGGGCAACACCATTTACTACAGCTGGCAATCGGCAACACCATTAACTACAGTCGGTTATGGGCAACACCATTTACTACAGCTGACTATGGGCAACACCATTTACTACAGCTGACTATGGGCAACACCATTTACTACAGCTGGCTATGGGCAACATCATTTACTACAGCTGGCTATGGGCAACACCATTTACTACAGCTGGCAATGGGCAACAAAACTTACTACAGCTGGCTATGGGCAACACCATTTACTACAGCTGGCTATGGGCAACACCATTTACTACACCTGTCTATGGGCAACACCATTTACTACAGCTGGCTATGGGCAACACCATTTACTACACCTGTCTATGGGCAACACCATTTACTACAGCTGGCTATGGGCAACACCATTTACTACAGCTGGCTATGGGCAACACCATTTACTACAGCTGGCTATGGGCAACACCATTTACTACAGTCGGTTATGGGCAACACCATTTACTACAGTCGATTATGGGCAACACCATTTACTACAGTCGATTATGGGCAACACCATTTACTACAGCTGGCTATGGGCAACACCATTTACTACAGTCGGTTATGGGCAACACCATTTACTACAGCTGGCTATGGGCAACACCATTTACTACAGTCGGTTATGGGCAACACCATTTACTACAGCTGGATATGGACAACACCATTTACTACAGCTGAATATGGGCAATGACACTTACTACAGCTGGCAATGGGCAACACCATTTACTACAGCTGGCTATGGGCAACACCATTTACTACAGCTGGCAATCGGCAACACCATTTACTACAGTCGGTTATGGGCAACACCATTTACTACAGCTGACTATGGGCAACACCATTTACTACAGCTGGCTATGGGCAACAACATTTACTGCACCTGGCTATGGGCAAAACCATTTACTACAGTCGGTTATGGGCAACACCATTAACTACAGTTGGCTATGGGCAACATAACTTACTAAGCTGCATTAATATGTACTCCAGCAGTACATGGCCACTGGCAACAAAACTGCTTACACGACTCTGAATGAACTATTGACTTATTCAAAAAAATGTGTAAAGTTGTATAAAACAATATGTGTTTCGTATGTGTTCACATGATGCTTTGCTGTTTTAAAAAAATTGTGTCAATGACATAGATGAACTATTGCACGCTAAATGTACTATTGCACGGTTACAGAATGAACAGTCACATGACTATTTGATGTCTTAAAAAAGGTGTGTCGATGAGAATGATGAAATACTGCATACTAAATGTATAGAATGAACTATTGCACGGTTGCATATATGTTTCCCCATCAGAATGGTCAAAACCATTTTATCACATGTTCTAGGCCAATGCAAAATGCTTATCTTTTAGGATATATAATATATTAATATATACTGCATAAATCATACCTGTTTTATCTGAACAATTATCTGCAAGATTGGTAAAACTTAATCCTTAATTGATCATTAAGGCAGATACACAAATAACATGTGGTCCATTCACAATTAGCTTTAATCTGTCATATACTGAACTATAGTCTTGTTAGTCTGACTTGATCAGGAAACAAAATATTTCACTATAATTTAGAATTGTTTTTAAAGTTGTTTATTGCCTCATACAATTTTTTATTTTTTTAGCAGATTGCACAAGTTCCTGAAGTGTTCTTGTTAACCCTTAACCTGCTATGTACACATATATAATGAACTGTTCTCTCTTTGAAATAAGACTATTCCATTTATGTAACAAAGGGGTGTTTTGCGGAAAATGCATCAGCCAGACATTGTAAACCCAGATCAGCCTGCGAGTTACTCCTATTGGGTTTACAACTGACGTAAAGGCTATTATAGTCATGCTTAGCGGGTTAAGCAAATTGTACAAGATTATGAATTGTAAGGTCAACACCATTGTTAAATGTCAGGATTGATCAATATTCAAAAATTTAAGAGACTTCGGAATTTGAGAGATTTGTAAAATTTAGGAGATTTGGAAATGAAAATATTGAGATTTTCATTTTGATATAAAGTGCCGAAATACTTCTTGAATTTTAAAGGGACACGCAGCACTTGAGGTCTGTTTTACACAAGTGTATCTATCAAAACGAACCAATTGCAAACCTCTATTCAATCAGATGAAATTATATTGTTTTTTTAAATATAGTGTAGGCTCTTAAACTTAACTACATCCTGGTGAAAAAAACATTTGAAGTTAATTATTCATATTTAGGGGTTTCATCCTGAAGTAAAATGCCTCAGTCATTAAAATTGACAAATGACTATTATAAATATAATATATATAGTTGTTAAAATAAGCATAAAATGTGCAGAACTTGGAGAACCAGACCATCTGTAATTAATAATGCTTAATGCCAAATAAACAAAATTCTATACTGCTATTGACTCATGTAATATTATCTGTATTTACATCAAATACAAATCCATAAATAAAGAAATAAGAGAGTTATTGATATAAATCAAAGAAATTCCATAACACAGGTAAGTCAAACGCCTCGCACATAATAGTCTTAAGAAACAATAACCACTGATAAAATCCAAGATATGTCAACGAAAAAACAGATCAAGATATAAGCCAGCACAGTCTGACAGACAAGACATAAAATAATTGTATAAAGCATTATAAACTTAAAGATTCAGATTTGTCTGATTTTACCAATTTTCAGAAACCAGTATCACACCTTTAGGCCTAAAAAAAATATATGTGTGTTTCTGGTTTCACCCTGTCAAAAAGTTAGGGTAGGTAGGTAGGAAAAAGTTTTTTTTAGATATTTTTTTTATATATATTTTTCGCATATATTATGCCATTTTTGTACTAAGGCAACTGTTTGATAACCTTTGCAATCCAGATTAGATGCGTAACAAATCTGGCTAATAAAATTATCATTTGAATAAAAAAAAATGTTGTTTTTTTTTGTTGTTGTTTTTCCGCTAAAAATATTTAGGGTCGGCGGTTATAAAGTATGGTTGGTCGGGAAACCGGAAACACACATATCTGTTTTTTAGGCCTTATGGTATTAATATCTCATAAAATTGTATGCCTTGCAACTCCTTGGCCTTTCATCTTTCCATAAAGATTACATCTAGCAAATTATGTTTAACAATGGAGAAGAACATCAAATATTAGAACCATGTTAAATACACATAATCTGCCGTGAAAGATGGTGCTACTATTTGACGTTCTTCTTCAACATTTCTAAACACAACTCGCTAGATATAATCTTTATGGAAAGATGAAAGGCCAAGGAATTGCAAGACATAAAATGTTATGAGATATTATTACCATGAAGGTGTGATACCGGTTTCTGAAAATTGGTAAAACCAGAAAAATTAAAACAAAATCAAAATGGTGATCGCATAATGAAGAAAACGAGTTTGTTTCTAAACCAGCGAAATAGATTCGTTTTCAACAAAAAACAATAAAAAATTTGATATGTACGCCCGATGGGGTTCCAACTGGGTCAGGGGGTCAGGCCCCCCGTGAAGCTCTTGACGATCGTATGTTAGACTTCAGGATTTTTAGCTTAGATTAAATGTATGTATAATTCAAGCGAAAGAAAGCGCACATGTAAAGTCAATTCAAATAGCATACATGTTTTATAACAAATCAATAAAGGGCAAATAAGGGCGCAATGACTGTACTGGAAATTTTACCCCTAACCGACTGCCCCACTTCGCATTTTATTGCATTTTTGGACCATTTTTTTTTTATTAATTTCTGGTGTCACTGTACGCCCGGGTGTATGCCTGGCTACGCGCCTGCTAAAAAAGAAAATTGCTTGTTAAATGTACAGATGACAACCATATTTTGGAATACAGCCTTGTTTCAAGACCATATATCTATCTACATGTATCTATTGATACTGCAACACCTCCTTTCGAAGATTATGTGCAGGTTTCCTAGGTAGAACCAGTACTAAGCAATATGGATTAATTATCTTGCTCTAGGATAAATAACATGGCCATGGCGAGGATCAAAACCCACAACCTTTCGATCTGAAGTACGGCACTCTACCACTGATTCACTGAACCACGCACTCCACTATATATATAATGACTCTGCTTTAAGCGATACATTTAAGGTAGCGCCGTGGTGTAATGGTTAGCATTGCGGCTTAGTAACCCAGGGATCGCGCGTTCAATCCCAGCCAGGACCGAATTTGGGTTAATTATCGAAATATTTCAAAAGTATTTCATACCTTACCAGTCCTTCGGATGAGACTTAAAACCTAGGTCTGCTCGCTAAAATGCTTAGTGCAATACAGCGAGGATAAATAAACGCTTATACACACACGATACATTTACAAATTTCAGTGTATCAGCTTAAACCAAAATTCAGTGTATCAGCTTAAACCAAAGCTAGCTTAAACCAAAATTCCGTGTATTAGCTTAAACTGACTTCATTTGACTAGCGGATAAAACTCTGCCCTAAGTCTGACTAGCGCATAAAACTCTGCCCTAAGTCCAAACATAAAAAAGTCGACATGTCGAAGAAGGTGCATATGAAACTCTTAGACGTGTACTTTATTAAAGCAAATGAATCCTACCATAGACATAGATACCATTTGATGTCTATGAATCCTACCAAAGTTTTACGTAAATGTAATGATACCAAAGTGTACGTACCCTATTCAATTCACGAGAGCTAAACAGATAAATGCAAGTGTAAGTTATAACTCTAAAAATAGTTTACCTGTGGCTCAAAAATCACATCCACTTTCTCCGACCCATTCCGTTTAACCTCCCCTACCCCGCGGGACAGAAGAGACAGGTTGAGTGCACTCCCTGATGACATCGCAAACAGGTGCCCTTTAACTCTACTCTCGCGCTGTTAATTAGCATCCACTCTTCACTAATTAGTAATTATTAAATTAAATGACAAACCAATTAAACGCTACAATTTCATTCATTTTTCTCCATGAAACCGGAAAGATAATGTCTTCTAGGTTTGCCTATAAGTAAAGGTATTCCTCTGTAAGACAATGTTATCTTTGTATGCTCACTGGGCCATAAACGTTATCAACAACCTCGAACAAAACAAGTAAATTGACACGAGAAGAACTTTACTCCGCCATATTGTTTGTCGTTGCTGGGTTCGTGTGACGTCATTTTGGACAAGTTCATTGATAAAAGGGTACACTAAGAGAATGCGAACGAGAAAATAATGCTTCGAAATTGTTTACAGATGTGTTTTAAGCTAACCATCAATTATATCCTCAAAACAACTTTCACAATTATTTTAAAATATTTAATTTATTACATTGTTTGTATGAATTCATAATTAATATTGATCGCGTTTAGCTTATTAACCCTAGTCTATATTAATGAGCATGGTCCAATAACTGGCGGGATAATCAAAGGGACATAATACCGGTAAGCAATTATTCAGTAACACTGTGAACATTGTACTCCCTTCTGTGCCATTCACAATTCAGACAGAAAAAAAAAAGCAATACTTTTTGGACATTTTATCATGTTTAGGTATGAAAGCACTAATTATTTTCCCCATAGAAACCAATGTTAAAGTGTCACATATTAATGATTTGCTGCAAATTCAACTCAAGTATGGATAATGCAGCAGTGTAATGTTCATATATAGAAAACAATTTTTCCACTTGAAAAATCACCAAAAAACGTGGGGTCACAAGACATGTAAGAAAGTTCTTGTTTGTTTACTAAACAGGTCAAGGGTACAGCTGTTTTTATTGATCGACTGTTTTCATTGCTCACAAAGTGTAAGCATGGAGTCGAAATTTCGAAAATGTTCATCAGTGATCCAGTAAAACCTATAAATACGCTTCTTATACATATAACCACAAAATCGAATAGAAATGGGCAGTTTTCCCCTACTTATAATGCCCGTTTCCATCGAAAAAGGAGGGATTACTTTTTATTATAGGAACTACATTCGACTACACTTCGGAGGTTTCACCTCGGAGGTTTACATGTAATTGGTGGACTGGTGGTAAACCTTTATACTTGAGAATATTTACAATAAATCAAAAATAAGCAAAAAAACAACAAAAAAGCAGCTTTAATACGATAAATGTGTTAAGCACGTTTCATTCTCAAAAATAAAGCAGGTCAGTGATTAAAGAGACCAGGGTCATATCATATCATCCCAGAAGGCTTAGGGACAAACATCAATCTTGAAGTATTCATCAACCACTCATGACCTTACCAGCCCTTTTTTACGATTTTGATATTTCATCTGTCTGTGTACAAAACACACACACACACACACACACACACACACACGCACAAAAGACACAATAATACGGGGGGTAATAATCTGTCATGGAGTGGGTGGGCATTGCAAAGAATATACTCAAGGCAGTGTATTATTTGTTCCTCGCCGTAAGAAGGATTATAGGAATGGACTCCTTCTGTCACCGTCCGTCCGTTCAGAAGTTTTCCGGACAGCTGTGGTCACAATTTTTAACGTATCATTTCCATCTTTATGAAAGCAAAACTCTCTTACTACTGGCTGTATACCAGACATCGTCATTTTTATGTTGGTTCTTCAATATATCTTAATAAAATCCAGTCATCTAATAAATATTTTTGCTGGTAGAGAAGCTTACCCCTTTGCCGTAGATATTCTGTGTCGGTGCTGAATGTAGTAGTTATCGTCGACTCATCTTCCGTTTAATACCGAATAACCCATATTTGGGATGATGAAAACTTGTGTAGTTATTAATTGAAACATAAATATACCATTGCATTTAAATACACAAAAAAAAATTGTCAGAAGAAAGTTATATCTACAATTTAAAATGATTTTTCCACTGTACCCATCAAGTGTAATTTACTTCACGTCGACGTTCATAATTTAAAGGGAAAGAACTGTTCGCAAATTTAAATTGATTGACGTGTACTCGTTGTCTCCCGTGGCTGAGAATTGTTTAGCAGATGCTTTTAGCTTTTTTTGGGCATGTGAAATTGATTCAATGGTTTGACGTAAAGCGTCAGATATTTTACAAGGAAATCTTCCTTCGCATGCGCATTAGCGCGTGATTCCCCGTTTGTGTTTTGTTTACAACGGTATTTATATAGGTAAACGGGTTGGTTTGCGAGTGTATGTTAACATTTCTAGTGTTCAGTGATTTGTAAAGTGGGGTTGAAACAAAATCACAATATTGAGCGTTTTATTGTTAATGACGAAATCTGGTGAATGACGATAACTGGTACATAACCAGTAGATTTTGAGATCCACGCGTAAAAATCTAATATGGCCATCAAATGATATATGTCGAAAAATGCTGTTTTAAAAAGCTTTCAAAACTTTTTGGCCCTACTTTTAAACGTATATTTTCAAACTTGGTATGCATCCTTATAAATGCAAAACATTGCAAAGTTCGATTTCTGGAATCAAGCGTCAAATTGCAAGATGACATGACATTTCCGTAAAATTGCGGTTTTAACATTTTCAAGATATTTGTAGCCACCATATGTAATGTATCTATTTAAACCAGGAATGAATCTTTATGAATGCACTGAAAACTCGTCTTAGTTCAATTTTTAGAAACGCGTGTCAAAATTCAAGATGGCTGCCATGCGAAGGTTTCCGGGCATGTGTGGTCGTAATCGGTATGCTTCTGTATACATGCAAAACATTGCCTAATGTCGATTTTGAAAAGAACTAAGAACTACTTCTACTGTTTAGATCTCTGAATTTTGAGATCCACGCGTTTATCCAAGATGGCCCTCGTATGACACTTTTAGATACAAATTTGGGTTTACGAGGTTTCCAGATATTTGTGTCCACAATTATAAATGTATCCTTGTCAAACTCGGTGAGCATCTTTATCAATACAATAATTTACCTGTTCGATGTTGTTTATTTTTTGTTTTGTTTTTAGTTTCTGTAAGGAAACCCGTTTAATTCCCCGTCATAAGTGTGTGGGGTTCGAAGAGCCATCCCACAGTCACACATGCCATCCCACAGTCACACATGCATCTTTCTTTATTATAAGGGCTGGCGTGGCGCAGTCGGTAGCGCGGCGGATTTGTAACCGGAGGCCCCGGGTTCAATCCTCCGTGGTGCGACTGAGTTCCGTCGGTGTGTTCTTGGGCAAGACACTTTACCTTAGCCTCGTCCGTCGGATGGGGACGTAAACCGGGCGGTCCCGTGTATCGGTCTATCCTCCGAGCACGTTAAAGAACCATAGGAATCTATTCGATAATAAGAGTAGGGCAGGTTCCCGGATTGCTATGTATCCTTCCCCTCTCTCTGGGGCGGCTCTAAATAACCTATACTGTGTTGATCAGCCGTTAAACAACATTCAGTTCTTTATTATATGTATATACTCATTCAGAATATTCACAAAACATAAAATAATATTGTTGCGTTATTTGATTTAAAGTTCTTCGGTCATGTTTTGTTTCGTGAACATACTAATGTTTATTGAAATCGAAATCAATACACAACAATAGATATTTACAATTTACACATTGCAATATCTGTGAAAAGCGAGAATAAGATTTTATTTGATGACGTAGAAAACTTTGAACAGGTAAATTAATCCACAGGTAAATGTAGTTATCAATTATCTGGCAATAGTTGTGCAGCTAAACAATTCAGATTTACCTTATTTCCCCGTGCAGTCACGCAGTGGTAAACGTAGTATCTACGTCATGCGAACAATACTTATTTTTACATTCAACTTAGTAGCGGTTTTAAATATATGTTTCTCTCTGGGACTAATAAGAAATGTTCATATGATGTTTAAGAGTTAAATTTGTTAATTGATAATTCCACAAAAAGGGTGGCCATTCATCTTTAACTAAAATACATTTATCTTTATCGAGATAACATTTTAGCGCAGCTTCCCCCCCCCCCCCCCCCACCCCCCCCCCCCCCACCCCCTCTACTAACCACACACACCTCTTATGCGAATGTGTTCTTACCATTGAATAAATACATGATTGTAGCATGTCATTGTTTATTATGCTTATCCCAGTATCTTCCTCTTGACGAAACGAAAAGAAAAATAGTTGGATTTTTTAAAACAACATTATCAAAGGTACATGACAATAGTGAATAAATAATACATGTATATGAACAAATACATGTATATGAACAAATACATGTATATTTGCCTAACAAGACTGACAGCACTATAGTTGTTTTACAAGTTCGATGTTTGATATCCGCATATCAACATCATAGATAGATGACCGATAAACAACATATGATGCCGTTATGAAGGTTTTCGGACTCGGTTTGTGTATCATTACAAAAGTTCTTATACGTTTGCTGTTTAGACCCACAAGTCAAAATCAAAGATGGTCGCCACATACCATATATTTAGAAAACACTATTTGGAAAAGGTTTTCCGGTATTTTTGCTAACAACTTTTAACTAGAGCTGTAGATATGCTGAGTATTTAAGTATTTTATTCAAATGTTTTTTGTTGTTGTTTTTTGTGTGTGTTTTTGCAAATGCCCTGAGTTGTTAAAGAATGAGAGTGTCATGCTCATTGCTTTATTCTAGTACTCTACTTGCGTAATTAACTTACTAGCTTTCTATGATATCAAGGGTTCTATGGTATCACGGTAGTGTCCAATTTATAAAAAAAAGTATGCATCTCTGCTAAAATATGATAATTGTTTTATAGACGTGATGACTTTAGGTACATATAATAAAATAATTGAAAAAAAAATAGGTATATTTATCAAAAATAAAAGGATGTTTTAAAATAATGCAACATTTTTGACAATTTCCTTATGATCTTTAAAATTCATCACCTCTAGTCTCCATAAATTCAGTTTCCATTACCTTGAAGGTTATAAAATTCGTTAATTTTGAGTCGGATGAGTCTGTTGTACATTATTGTTTCTAGAAATGGTCACTCATTGAATCTTATACCAGTTGCTAACAAATACAGGATACACAATATGTGCATACCTTGATACCATAGAACTTTTACAACAGTAAGCTCAATGAGGGTACCTGACATTTTCCCGTAAAATCGATAACATTTTATATCATAACAATTTAGTAGAAGGGTCGCAGAAAGGATTTTTGAGTTTCCTTTTCTTTAAATATTGTTTACATTTTTTTTTCATCAAACCATTTAAGTACCGTGATACCATAGAACACCATGCTACTTAAAATACTCAAAACATTACAAAAAAAATAGATTTTATATTTGTCTGTGCTTTATCGAATGCTGTATCGAATGGAAGAGTTATATTCAATTGTGACACTAAGCAGTGTGTCTTATATTAAGAACACAGGTCATCTTCTCATATATCTGAATCATTGTGATTGTTTCTTTTAAATATATATTGTTTAATGAATTAACAGCCATGCTCATCTTGCAAGCATGCATTTTTTAAAAATGCTTTTACTCTGAACGCTCATTCATTTTGATAAGTAAATACACATTCCACGGAAAACGTATCTATAGCACTACGCCCTCTTTAACAACTTGACATACATCTTTATGAAAATAAAACCAATTCTATCGCTCACATGCCGAATCCTAGGAACCAATCAGATTTGTTTTTATACAATTTAATATAAATTTGCGGTACAACTAACCAATTGCCCCTTAACTACGTTTGAAACAGTTGGTTAGATTGGTTCGGGCGTCGTGTACTATTTGTCTACTGACCTGAAGGTTTAGGTTGTTATCCCCACATGAAACAGCATTTTTTTAAATCCATATTGCATGTAAACTATTTCAAAATTGTTGTACGAAACTACTATGGAATAAATCTGATTCCTACGATTCTACACGTTAGCACTCTGCTAGAACTTATTCCAGTGTGGCTTGTAACCAGTAACTAATACAATACAATACTGGATGGCTGGAGACACATCTGTAAGAGAATAGAATGGAATTAAAATAAAACAAGGCACACAGTACTCTCATGAAACCCTGATCTTTTTAAAAAGTATGAAAAGAGAAAGAATAGAATGAGTTGCTCATCATTTACAACAAGAATGTCAGAAATTAATCCCTAACAATGTACGTTTATATACTGAACAAAATTCCTTATTACTCACTTTTGTACTTAACTAATTTCTTATTTTAAATATATATTTTAGAATAGTTATGTGATAAGTATTTTTGTTTTGACCCATAGTTTGTAAAATATTTATTTTTTGTTTAATTGATACATCTTTTGAGAGTTGCCCTCCCTTTATATGAAAACATGACATGTGCTGATAAAACAAATAACATGAAGCGAAGTCCGATTAAAGATATAAACTTCGTAAAATTGGAATGAAATAATACAAAAAAGCATAAAAATTTGACCCAGTTATTGCAGAAAATTCTATAAGAAAATGAAACATGGATAATCCTAAATTACCTTCCTTTTAGTTGAATATCGTTCGAAATTCAAGTAACTGTAATTCAGTTAACTTTATATATTTCGCATGCTAGTAAACATGATGTCAACATATTTTTAGCTGGCATGTTTTAGAATTAGGAACATCGAAAGCTGCACTAATTCGAAGTATTTAACAAAATTCTATATACCCGGTTGTATAAGTGTATACTTTATTTCTAAGAAAACACATTGACTTAAAAGTTTTAAAATTTACTGAAACGAAAAAGAAACGCAACACGGGAATTTCCGCTAAATATCGTATGTACGATATGCTGCTGTAAATGGAATAGTACTCGTACATGGCTACGTAAGACTTTTCCTTTCGGAAGGAAAAGACTAAAACAACACATAACGCAGCAAATAGTGTTCTTCACAATTGTTCTTGACAGAGTAAGCGTTTGGCTCAAGCATGTGAGCAAACTTAGGATGCAAAATTTTGTAAACTCATTACGTTAAATACAGTATTGAACTGGCTCAATGTTTTTTCAAAGAAAAACAATTCCGTACAAAACACCAACAATACCCTTTCCATTCAACTCGACATTTTGATGTGGGAGCATGGATAACTGGTGTATTTTTCTTTTATTTCAGGTGCACGCTTTATACAAACCATAAGTTTCACTGAAATTATTTATCTAATTATTTGAAACTTGGTGATAATCGGTTGGTTAAACAGTATGTAAGTATCACGATGCATTGTTTAAATATATGTTACAGTACATATAATATGTTACATTACATGAATTGACAGTATGTACAATATTTACAAAGCATTGGTTGTAGGGGAAGAGCGAGGAAACAGTTCCTCTTGTCATTAACTGGTCCAAAAAGTCGCTTGTTATTAACACGGACATATTAATAAATATTTTTGTTATTATGTCTGTGTTATTAATTATTCGCTATGTTTAAAGTCCCTATCCTGCCATCAATATGTTAGCCACATTTTACAACCGTTTCTGCCGAATGGTTAACGACGTTGGGTTGTAAACCTTCGCCTCTCATCGCTGAGGGTTCGAATCCCACTGGGAGCTCGACTTGCAAGTGAGAAAGTGTCGATTCTTACGGATGGCGGGAGGTGTGCAGTACTGGTTCTACCCAGGAAAAGTGGGTGGTCTGCCTCCACCACAAAAAATCGACCGTCATATATAACCTTACATATGTTGAAAATGACGTAAAACACAACACAAACAAACAAAACAAAACAACCGTTTCTAAACCTACTGACGACGAGGTATATATATATATACTGAGAATCCAAACTCTATCGACATAATACCAGCCAGACCAAACCCCAAAACTGGAGCGTCGAATTAAGATTTAACCTCTAGAGATACTTCATTTTACGCCTATTCGATCACGGGGATTTTAAGAATCCGTGAACAAACTATACCTTCAGTTGGCACATATATATTATTTTATGACCTGGAAACATGTATAGAGTTCTGATAACGGTTTTGTAGTGTATTTGTTTCCCTTTATATGGTGGGTAAGTTTCTTTAACAGTGCAAAATACAACTACACACCGTAAAAAGGCTAAATTATAACAAAAAACACCGGTATATAAGAGACAGATGATAGAAGAAGAAAGGAGGCGCATGCAACGACTGCCCCCTGAAGTGTCAGTGACTGTAAATACATTTGTGATGGGGCGTTTGTGATGGTGTTTAATTAATATTTGTGGATTTGTGATATGTTAGGTTGTATACTATTTGTATATATTTTTGGTAGAATAATCTTCTGTTTTTCGATTTCTCCAAAAATCTGGAACTAAATATGATCATACATAATAACCAGCTGTGATGTTCAGGTTTTGTCGCATTATACCTGAAACGTTTTGGTTTGGTCTTTACAAGTTAGTGTGTGTGTGTAGGGGGTGGGGTGGGGGGGGGGGTGGAGGTGGGGGAGGGGGCGAGGTGGTAACTCGTTCTACCAATATTAGATTAACCCCTTCCCAGGTACTGTATACCTCCCGTCATCTGTAGGAAGGGGGAAAGAACTCCCGAGTCGTCTTGACGTGTTTAGAGGACCTGAGAACAAATGTCCGCTGTAACTTAGAAATATATATGAATACTGCCGACACCCCCACCCCCATTTGTCATTATACTATTTATATCATATATATGTTGATATTACTCTATATGTAAACTATTAGCAATAAAATATGTTTAAATCATACAGTGCTGTTAACCCAGAAAAAAGTGAATGGTCTGCCTTCACGGAAAAATCGACCGTCATTTTAATACATAAAAGGTGTAGAAAATGACGTAAAATAAATTCAACCAATCAGCAGTAGTAGAAATGTCATCTAACAAACGCAGATGTTATGCCGGAGACCTTCTATATTCGCAGTGAGTAACTAACCCGCCAAAAAACAGAAAAATAAAAGTAGTCTACAAAACCGTTTATATAAGCTCTATCCAGGTGTTCAGTCAGGTTATATAATAAGATTTATGTGCCGATTAAAAGTAAAGTTTTTCACGGGTTCTTAAAATATCTGTGAATGAATATGCGTAAACTGAATTTTGGGTTGTTAATTCTTAATTCTACCTCCAGTTTTGTGGTTTGGCTTGGTTGGCTAAAGTCGTTTACATTGTGTCTATAGAGTTTGCATTTTCCAAATATGTAAGTTATATATATACCTCGTCGTCAGAAGGTTTAGAAACAGTGTACACCTGTTGTACCGTGGCCACATGGTTAACGACGTTGCGTTGTAAACCTCTCACCGCTGCGGGTTCGAATACCACTGGGAGCTCGACTTAGTGAAGAAGTGTCGATTCTTACGGATGGCGGGAGGTGTACAGTACTGGTTCTACCCAGGAAAAGTGGTTGGTATATAACCTTACATGTGTTGAAAATGACGTAAAACACCATACAAACAAACAAACATACATCTGTTGTAAAATTTGCCTGTTGATGGCTGGAACGGACTTTAAGAAGTCACTGGTGTGTCATATATAAAATAACCACACAATCATCAAGGGCTGAAACAAAACAACGCCTGAAATAGTCGCTTAACCTTTAGTTGGCAGATACGTAGACGCTGGACTTTTGTTGACATTAGCATTGGATAACTTATAAGGGAAAGAACACATATTGATACTTCCACCATTAATCATGTAAATGTTGGCCTGGCGAGTTAATGATACAAATCTCTAATGGTTTACCACCACTAATTACATGTAAGCCTCCGAGATGTAGTCGAATGTAGTTCCTATAATAAAAAGTAATCCCTCCTTTTTTGATGAAAACGGGCATTATAAATAGGGGAAAACTGCCCATTCCTATTCGATTTTGTGGTTGTATGTATAAGAAGCGTATTAATACGTTTTACTGGATCTCTGATGAACATTTTCGAAATTTCGACTCTATGCTTACACTATGTGAGCAATGAAAACAGTCACTCAATGAAAACGGTTGTACCCTTGACCTGTTTAGTAAACAAACAAGAACTTTCTTACATGTCTTGTGACCCCAACTTTTCTGGTGATTTTTCAAGTGGAAAATTAGTTTGCTATATGAACATTACACTGCTGCATTATCCATACCTGAGTTGAATTTGCAGCAAATCATTAATATGTGACACTTTAACATTGGTGTCTATGGGGGAAATAATTAGTGGTAGCATACCTAATTGGATCAAATCCGATCAATTTTATAGAGTCCAATGACATGGTATAGACCTACATTGGTACTTTATTCGTAATTGAAAGGCTTTTCAGTGAAAGGTGGATATTTATTTACTAACTTCAGGAACGTTTAATAGAGTTTCATACACGTTCCTGCTAATAAGAACTTAAAGGAGGTATGCGATGTATTTTTCTTTCTCTTCATGAATCAGTTATTCGTTTTGTTTGATTTAAACGTATATAGTTTATATTACTACCATATCATACCTTATTTGTAAATAGTTTTATCTTTATATATTTACATTAATTTTTAATTAATCCTTCATTTCATCATCTTTCATCAGTTTTTGCGCACAATATGACCTAGTTATGTGTCGACGTGCCGTAAAACATCATTCATTCATTCATTGATTTAAACGTCCAGTATATATTGTTCATGCTCCTATATATCGCACAAATAAAATATTGGCTTCTCAAAAAACACAATAATACCGTCTAGGTAAGTCACGTTCTTGATACCAATAACAGATCTTTCCTCATCGTTCTTTAAAGGGACACAGGGCAATCTTGATTTTTCAAAAACTCGAGTCGTCCCGTTAGTTTTCTACATAACATGAATTTGCTCAATCATTAATATTAATTATAAGAATAGTATTAAGCAAATTGCTTTTGCATATTACTGACGTTTGATTATTTTGCACCAATAATATACTGAAACATATGGTAAAATAAGAACAAATGAAAAAACTCAAAATTTTAATTTAATTTTTTTAATTTTTTACCCCAAATCTCAATATTTAAGTATCGGATCCATAAATTATATGGTGGGTCACGTAGAGATACGTTCCGAGAAAGATTCCATCAATTCATATTGGTCCTAATGTATTCCATTCTTTTTCTAAAAAATAATTCCAAATTTCGGCAATTTTCGTCTAAAAACGCAGTGTTTTCCCCCAAAACTCACTAAAGCCCCAACGCTCAGATGGCACACATGTCTCATTTTGAAACTTACTGTTTGTTCTTTCAGAAAATCGTACCCTACAAAATGCCCCGTGGGTGGGGAGGGTTTCTCCTACTAGCTCACAGCCTATTATGCCGGTAAACTTCTCTGTTCCCAGTGAGTAACTAACCTGCCAAAAAACAGAAAAATTACACTAGTCTACAAAACCGTTCATGAAAACTCTGTCCAGGTGTTCAATAATAATATATGTGCCGATTAAAGTAAAGTGTTTTTTTCACGAGTTCTTAAAATACCTGCGAATGAATATGCGTAAAATGAATTATGAGTTGGTAATTCTTAATTCTGCGCTCCAATTTTGGGGTTTTGGTCTGGCTGGCTAAAGCCGTTTAATTGTGTCTATAGAGTTTGCATTTTCATACCTCGTCGTCAGTAGGTTTATAAACACTGTACATCTGTTGTTAAATTTGTCTGTTGATGGCGGGAGAATACTTCTAATATCACTGGTGTGTCATATATAAAATAACCAGACAATCATCAACGGCTGAAACAAAACAACACCTGAAATAGTCGCTGTATCCTTTAGTTGGTAGACGCTGGACATTCGTTGACATTACCATTGGATGGCTTTATAATGCAAAGCACACATATTGATACTTCCACCATTAACCATGTAAATGTTGGCCTAGCGAGTTAATGATATGAGCACAGACATATTAATAAACAGATAGGAAACTTCCTATCTAAACCAATGAAGTAAACAAAATATCACGTGGCACCTTAACTTTTCCTTCGATCTTCTCTCTCAATTATTCACCGATTTTGATGAGAATACATCCAAAAGATTCATAGTGAATAGCAGAATGGTATTATAATAATTTATGTTTATTTTCAAAATAAGAAATTGTATAAAAAAATATTTAAAGTTTAAAATGTCATAATTTTTCGCTTTTCTCTTAAAAATCAATGTTTTGACATAGTCAGAGTTTCCATCAATCTCCTTTTTTTGCTCTCAATGTAAGAGAAAACAATATACTATCGTTGGAAAGAAAATTAAATTTGTGATGGTATTTTGCTTGAATGAAACTTGTATCTATAAAACTCTTCATGATATGTTTGTGTCCAATCTATTTGTTATTAGGTCTGTGATATGAGCAAATCTCTTATTTGATCAATTCCGATCAATTCTATAGAGTCCAATGACATGGTATCGGCCTAAATTGGCACTTCATTCGTAATTGACAAGGCTTTTCAGTGAAAGGTGAATATTTATTTACTAACTTATAATAAGAACATAAAGGGGGTAAGCGGTGTATTTTTCTTTCTCTTCATGAATCAGTTATTCGTTTTGTTTGATTTAAATGTCCAGTATATATTGTTCATGTTCCTTTATATCGCACAAACAAAATATTGGCTTCTCAAAAAACACAATAATACCGTCTACTAGTAGGTAAGTCACGTTCATTGATACTAGTAACTGACCTTTACTCATCGTTCTTTATAGGGACACAGGGCAATCTTGATTTCTCTTATTACTTCACTGGTTTTCTACATAACATGAATTTGCTCAATCATTAATATTAATTATAAGAATAGTATTAAGCACATTGCTTTTGCATATTACTGACGTTTGATTATTTTGCACCAATAATATACTGAAACATATGGTAAAATAAGAACAAATGAAAAAACTCAAAATTTTAATTTAGATTAAATGCGAGCAGGTTTAAAGTCAAAATGATACTGGATTAATAAATCGAGACGCTGATTTACATGCTTGATATATACTTCAAGATTGCCGTGTGTCCCTTTAAAACATTTCCATTATGTAATGCCTTACGTTTTGATTAAAAAATGGCTTTGATCAACAGCATCACTGAGAAGAACTGTATTCGCACGGGAGTTATCTAATTAATAAGTGTAACACAAAGGCAGATTGGTCACAAAGAAGATAGCTAACGGTAAAATTCAATACATCAAGCTATCTTTATATTATTATATAAAAACCCTGGTATAATACAAACAAACCATGCATACATAATACAAAGCAGTTGCCTGTGTTTTAATATACTATTCAAATCCCTTTGAAAACAGCTGTCTGGTTTACGTGCAACCGGTACGGGGTAAAGTACACTTTCTTGTCTGTTCTATTAGGGTTATAGTTTTGTATTACGTAATGATAATAGTTTTGCATTACGTCATGATAAATCACAGACATATTAATAAATTGTTATTAGGTCTATGGATAAATCACTTGTTAAGTGTTAAATACCGTCATAATTAAGGTAAAGACTCGAAGACTTTCAACACGCCTCCTGTATGTATGTTCAATAATTCTTACAGATAATGTTTAATTAAACTATTGATCGGGGCGCTTGTCTCAGCCAAAGGTTTTTATGCAGTAGCTTGAGAAATTTAAATAATACATTAATCATTATAATTTGCCTTTTTATTGGTGAATAAAAATACCTTAGTTTTAAAAATACATGTAGGTTGAGAATTGTTTTTTTCCCATGTAAATTCCTTGTTTACACTGGGCAGAAAATTTCAAATAACTTCAGTTTGCCTTCATAGTTTGCTATAAAACTTTCAGGGTGTCTTAATTTACTTTTTTCTTTTTCTTCAAATTGTTCATGCAGCAGAATTTTGCATTGAAAATGCCCCCCATCAAAAATAACTTTCGCGCATATGATTTTTATATCTCAACCGATTTTTAAAGGTAAGGTATTATTTACCACTAAAATGTCTATTTCACCGAAATACAACTTCTTTAGATACTAGATGAATTTTGTCTAAAAAGTCAAAAGAAAAAAACTTTGACTGAAACAAGCGACCCAAACCTATCGCTTATTCAAATCACACAGTTTATTTGATTAAGTGAAAGTGAAATGATTTATACTCGATACTGATTTTGAAATAGATATTAAACTACGTTAATCTTTGTTTATTTTTAGTGAGGCGTTTTTAAAGTTCTCGAGTATACGTTCCCATTCCTGTCTCCTACAATTGTCAGCTCTCCAAAAGGATATATATATATCGGTTTATTTTTTTATTTTTTTTATTTTTATTTAATTTTTTTTTTAATCTCAAGATTTAGTGTTTTTATATCCCGTTTAAAACAGTAATTGATATTTTTCCGATAATCCTTAAGAGCAATTATTTTGATTGAACAGAAGAAAAAAAGTTTTTAAAAATGGAACGCCTTTGCGCGTGACGACATTCAGCTGATACAAAAGAACATATCAAAGGTTCAGTGCAGAACTATTGTATCTCCTTCTTTATTCATATGTAGTTACAATAGTTTTGCGCTGACCCCCTCGATTTGGAGATATTGTTTACGCATAAAGGTTGCTATATATAAACACATCTATAGTTTAGAATCGTACGATCGGTTAGCGGCGTAGTGGAAAACTTAGTTTTGTCTGATAAATTGTGTGAATTATAAAATAGTGTCTTTGTTAAGAAGGTAGGTGTGACGTTTTATTTTAATATGTAAGCATTGTTTTATAATATTTCATGGGGAGAATTTAAAACTGATGTATCATTGAACCTGATATATCGACATTTTAACAACAAAATGTTCTATCGTTTGTTTAGTGCTTTGTGGCGGCTGTAAAAATCCGCCCCGACTACAAATCAGTCGGTTATTACTTACTGGTCCTGTGGGATCATCAAGCCCAATCTTTGTTGCTTGAAAATAGAACAACACTTCAGACGGTGCTAGTGGGATTGGGAGGTATGACACTTATAATTACCTCTCATGAACAGACTCGGTAAATCTCAGTCTGCTACTTTCCTGTCTTGTTTGTTGCTTCCAAGGGATCCATTTTTCAGTATTTATTGTAAATTATTAAGACATGGTACTTTCTCTCTCTCTATATATATATAGAGGATATTTGTTGTTTTGGAGTGAATAACATATTTTATTTCATTGAGAAGTGAAAGAACTTTATATTTTAACGAATGCGAAGCATGAGTGAAAATATAAAACTTTTCTCACTTCGAGATGAAATAACATGTTATTCACGACAAAACAACAAATTTTCTTTTTATTTTATGATTTTACACAATTATTTAAACAATCGTTTTACACACGCTTTTTCCTAGTCACGATGACGTAACGAAACGTTACATGACGTCACATTTTTTTGAAACCATTAACGTCAAGTAATTACATTTAACAGTAGGAATATATTGTGATCCGTGTTACCGTTACTGTGCATGCATTTGTGTACATTAAAAAAGTAGTCCCAGAAGCTACTGTGGAAATAAAATTCTATATTCCACAGTGTGGAATAACACTTTTATTTTACTGATAAAACACAGTATTTCATTGATTATCATAAAATAAATATATATATATTTCTAGATATTAAACTATCTGATGTATTAAACTGTTAATGAGTTAACTTGGTTGGCTTTATAATACATGTACTGATTTAGCTTGTGTCAGGCTGTGTGGATAGTTTTAAACTAACACCCTGAGGGATATACATATTATATTTCTATATAAATTTAATTATCCTTCATAAAAAATGTTAATATTTTAAAAACAAAATTTACATATGTTTTTTTTTGACTCGACGAACATTTTAGTACCCTTTATGATATAGACGTATCCTAGTAGAAGGTGTTTCATGTATATGTACACTATTGCTTGAACATTCAAACATACATCGTTTTATTGGGGGTACACTTTTTTTTCTAGAAGTATTTAAAAACATGCTTTAGTTTATGATACAAATGTCTTATCAATCATACTAAGGTGTGTGCATCTTGTTTTTAATGTCTTAAATTTAACGTATATTTTGAATGAAATTTGGCGTAAATGTGTTTAAAGAGGTTGATGCACTATTTTCAAACACGATTTATTGTTTAAAAGGGCTTTGAAAAACTTGAAAAAAGCTGAAAGAATTATCAAAATGTTATGAAAAATAAAGGAGATATGACATATTGAAAAGTTGAAAAGAACATAAATGGAGGAGGCCATCTTATCGCGCCGTTTACCATATATGACATATTGACAAAATGTTTTAAAGCAAGAAAAATCACTGCAAATTGGTTAAAAATAAATATACAGATGTAAAATATATAAATTGTATGTTTATTTTTCATTTGCAGAGATGTCTTTGCTTTAAAAAACATTTTGTCCATATGACATCGATCTTAAAAAGGCGCGATGACGTCATCGTTCAAGGATTTATGTTTCTTTGCAAATTATCAATAGGTCATATCTCCTTTATTTTTCATGGCATTTTGATAATTCTTTTAGCTTTTTTCAAGCTTTTCAGAACCCTTTAAAACAAACCTGTTTAAATTAACCCTGGTGCATAACCTTGGATAGCATACATTGCCTTATTGATAAAGGGTCATTTTTTGTGTCATTAATTATGTCTAGGCTCATTGCAATAAAAAGTTTGATTATTTGTCAGTTTTAAAGGGAATGTAGTGACACAGCCAAACAATCTTTATTATCTTTATAATTATTTAGGGAGAGGTGGTGTGTTGCCTGTTATATCACCTGTCATGAGCATACTCAATACAACTTTCTCTCTTGTGTTTGTTTCTTCCAAAGCATCCACTTTTGAGTATTTATTCAAAATGCTTTAATGTCACCAACTTCTTCAGATATAGGGCATATGAACACTTCTTCTTCTTCTTCTTCTTCTTTCGCACTTGGGTAATAGCCTTGTTTATCTGTTTTCTATAAGACCAGTTGGTTGTTATTTAGAAAACTAAAGAAGATTCACACTTCTATGTCATTTGTCTGTTTTGGGGATCTTTATATCTCATTCTTGTCTCATTCTTGTCTCGATATTTTCAGGATAAACGAAAACATAAAAATGTTCTCTAGTTGCGCCTTTGAGTAAACTTCGTTTATGCGTGCCTGCGTAGCATGGAATTAAGTCGCCTGCGTAGCATAGCAACCACTTAGGGATCACTTTGTTCATCATCATCCGTCCGTCACACTTTTAACCTGCAACTTAACCTTGGACATAACTTGAAGAGTATTTGACTTATGTTCATGAACTTTCACACACATCTTCATCTTACCTCAAGGAGTAATACATTATTATTATTATTATTATTATTATTATTATTATTATTATTATTATTCATTGAATACAGATGAATTACATATTTTCAAAGATGTGACATGCTTGCCACTCTTTCATTTACGAACTATTAAAGATTGTCTTTGTGATATTAAAAAGAGAAAAAATACAAATGACGTTTAACCTAATTCCATATAGGCGTAGAAAAAATGTAGATAATCCAGTGGTTTGCAGCCGTTCTATTACACAATGGATTCCATTTAGATGTAGCAAAACTGAATATGAAGTCAAGCCATGAAGGCGTTGTCTTTTAAATGAACGGAAACCAATCCTTCCACCCACTCGCCGTCCGCCGCCCGCTCTGCGTGACATAGGACCAATCCTTCCACCACTCGCCGTCCGCCGCCCGCTCTGCGTGACATACGACCCGTTTTTTTTTTCAAAACGTGCGCACGAAAAACTAATTAGTGATTAATAGTAACACAATTGATATGTGACGACATTAGCTATTGTTTTTACAATAGTTTCTATTGTTACAGAAAGAGAAAAGGGTTGAAAAAAAAAAGTGTTCACATTTAACGTTGCTGTGTTTTAACGTTTACGGTAAAACAGTCTTCGCGTTGACGGTAACATTTTATTACATTTATCACCAGGGTCGTTTTCACATTTATGACAAAGGGTTTCACATTTACGGTAAGTTTCACGTTTACGGTATAATGTTATTACAGTTATGACAGGTTTCACATGTATGACCGTTTTCACGTTCCTACACATCCCCATCTTACAGGTTTACCACCACTAATTACATGTAATTCTCCGAGGTGTAGAATTCTCCGAGGTGTAGTCGAATGTAGTTCCTATAATAAAAAGTAATCCCTCCTTTTTTGATGAAAATGGGCATTATAAGTAGGGGAAAATTGCCCATTTCTATTCTATTTTGTGGTTGTTTGTATAAGAAGCGTATTAGTAGGTTTTACTGGATCACTGATGAACATTTTTGAAATTTCGACTCTATGCTTACTCTTTGTGGGCAATGGAAACAGTCGATCAATGAAAACAGCTGTACCCTTGACCTGTTTAGTTAACAAACAAGAACTTTCTTACATGTCTTGTGACCCCACGTTTTCTGGTGATTTTTTAAGTGGAAAGCTTGTTTTCTATATGAACATTACACTGCTGCATTATCCATACTTGAGTTGAATTTGCAGCAAATCATTAATATGTGACACTTTAACATTGGTGTCTATGGGGAAATAGTTAGTGGTTTCATACCTATGTGCTATATACTTTTTATAGGTGCACCTACACCTTTTTATAGGTGCATCTACATCTATAGTTTTGACCTCGATCGTACACCATACAGAGTTAGGCAGACACCCATTCGCAGTCACTATACAAACGAGAATGATAAACTTTTTGAATAAATTGATTTTAGGTAAACAAACAAAACTTAGTTACCTATGTTATGGTTAACACAGCTAATTACGAATACAAGTGGTTATAATACATTCAAAATGTATTTAACAACAGTTGAACACAGGAAATTCCGATATTTGGACATATCGCCATATATTATAAAACAAATATGTCCATTGATCCATTAAAACGACTTTAATCGATCAATTTACACAATCACAATCTCGCCGTTATTGTTTTCTCTGTTTATAGAAGAACTTGAATGGTTGTTACAGGATAGTAATACATCTCGTTAATATTACTGTTTTTGCAGACGATATGGTTTTAATTGGAGAAACGCCAAATTGCAAGCTTATTTAGATAATTTAAAAGTATATGGTTAGAGGTAAATATTGGGAAAACGAAAGTGATGACGTTTAGAAAAAGAGGCCAGTTAAGGGGAAATGAAGCGTGGGTTTTTGGTTTAAACATATTTTATTGCAACATTTACATTAGTTTGCAAAAGGGTTGGGCCACAAGTTCTACAACATTAGTTACGGCCCGTCCCTATACAGTTTGTTTACAAAATAAATAGTATGGCAGTTTAACAATCATAAAGCATTTTAAACGAAAAGTATAGGAAATGCATTACTGAAGTTAACAGATATATGTAAAGAGAAAGGAAGAGGAGGAAAAGGACAGACAGTTAAAGACGTCTCGTAAGGGATCAAATGTGAACAAAGTGAGTTTCATCGAAAACGCTTGGCATCTTTAATATATTTTTGAACTGCTATAAACACAAGCTCAATTATCTCTATCGTTCAGCTCTGTATTACCAGAACACAACTTATCAACACTTTGTTCATTATATCGACAACACTTAAATAAGTAGTGTTCGACGTCCTCTCTTTGATCTCCACAGTCACAACTTGATGATAAGCGCAAATGATTTAAATACAAGTCATGATTTAGATCGCTACATGCATTTCTAAAAGCGAGCATGAATGATTGAAAGATATCTTGAGCCACATAAGTAGTATTTTGGAACAGTGGGGCATTGGAACGTCCTGAGAAGAGAGCGTTTAAATGTGTTAAATGATAATGATTCCTTAATATGTATGGGTAAATCATTCCAAAGGCTTAGCGATGATGGTATGACTGATTTTGAAAATAACTCCGTTCTCCTTATTGGAGTGACATAGTCATTCATGTTTCTTAAATTATAATCGTTTACATCTCTGACGAAGGGCGGAAATAATTGAGCTATTGAATTTGGTAACATACTGTTTTTTGCTTTATATACCGTGATAAGTTTTTGAAAAACACGTCTGTCTGCTAATGAGAGCCAACCAATTTCAGCAATTAACTTATTAATTGAAACGGACCTAGTTAATCCTGTAACAATTCTTGCAGCTTCATATTGTAATTTTTCTAAAGATTTTTTTTTCATAAACTGTGCAGCCATCCCAGACAATAGAAGCATACTCTAATATCGGTCGCATATATGAAATATATATTTGGTTTATTGTTTTACGTCCAATTTTATATTTAAGGAATCTCATCAAACCTAAAACCTTTGATGCTGACGATAAAATATTATTAATGTGTTCATGCCATTTACCATCATTACTGAAAGTTAATCCCAAATGTTTGTGATGTTCTACAAATTCTAACTGCATATTATTGAAAAATAAATTTGGTTTTCGAACATTTTTCGATGCTGATATGAATAATACTTCAGTTTTGTTTGGATTAAACGTAACTAACCATGTTTTAGCCCATTCTGACATTATGTGTAAATCATGATTTAAAATACCTTCCATATCATCTATATTTAATGTCGAAACTGAAAGCGAGCGTGGGTAGATAATGGAAAGAAGTTAGAAGTGGTAAATGATTTTAATTATTTAGGAAATGTTTTTAGCTATACTGGGATTTTTAATCTAAATCTTCTGCAGGGAAAGGTTTAAAGGCGTTAAATGTCCTAATCGCAATTATAAAAAGGTATAATTTCAAACCTAAAACATGTTGTCAACTTTTTGATGCATTTGTGGGGGCTATTCTTAATTATGGAGCAGAGATTTGGGGGTTTACAAAGTCAAAAGAAATTGAAAGAATTCATTTTTGTTGAAAGTTAAAACGTCAACTAGTAATGTAGGAGTGTATGGTGAGTTAGGTAGATATCCATTGTATGCATCACAATATGTTAAAATAATTAAGTATTGGGGTAACGTTGTAAGTACGAACAATATATTAATAGACACACTTTTTATTCAGACTTGTACAAAGTACATCGTCTACAGTACATACATATTAGCATATATGATGTCAACGTATCTATACAAGTAAATGGTGAAATATATACAAATGGTATAATTAATCATTTCATTATTATTATTATTATTATTATTATTATTATTATTATTATAGTAAATAAGAGTTGAACTAAGTAATTACCTTTCAATAGTTAATAAAGCGTTTCTTAATATAATTGATTCTTTAACATATAACGGAAGTTTTATTATTTCTTGTCATGTAATTTCAATGGTGAAATATATTAATATCTATTATGCATGAAGAATCATTGAGAGATTGTGAGAGAGGCTGTACAAATTGGGCAAGTAGTGTTAAGACCCTTTTAAATAATGTTGGATTGACCTATGTATGGAATCAGCCTCACAGTATTAATTTGAAAATTAATTTGAAAATTGTTCATGTATTATTCAAACAAAGAGTCATTGATTGTTTTGTACAGAAGTGATATTGAAAATAACCGTGTTCTAGTGTTATATAAACATTTCAGGACTGTCTTTAAATATGAATCTTATCTAGATATGTTGCCATTTAAACTAAGAACGGCAATGTCAAGAATACGATTGTTTTCGCATTCCCTCAGAGTCGAAACCGGCAGATACACACAAAATAGAACTGATAGAGGTCAGCGATATTGTAATATTTGTAATTCTTTTGACATAGAAAAATAGAAAACGAAAATCATTTTATTTTAATTTGTCCCGTCTTCCATATTCGCAAACTGTATATTATATTCATATTATTATTATCGAAACCTTAGCGTTATTAAATTTATTGAATTAATGCAAAGTAAGAAACATAAAAGTATTCAAAATGTAGCTAAGTTTGTAAAAGAATCATTTATTGTACGTAACACAGTTAATTATACGTAGTTGTGTACATATATGTTAAGTTTATCCTCAGGTATTATGTATTGTTTCAACAATTAATTCGTTTATGTAATTGCGTGAGAGAGCGAGTACGTGCGTGTGTGCCTGTATGTGCGTCAGAGGTGTATGCTAGTGTGTCTGCGTGTTGGGGTGCTTGCCTGTCATGTGTTTAATTAAACTTTGTATATTATATTTTGATGACGAGATACTATGTGTATAAGTCGAAATAAAATATCTGTTCTGTTCTGTATATTACTATATTTTGCTTATTTTTCCTACCTATCACATACTGAATATACCCCAGCTGAATAGTTTTTATTACTTATTGTCAAACAGTATACCACTTTGCAGCAAGTATCGTCAATTAATTCCTTTGTTAATTCATAACAATAGATTCTCATTTTCCCAACCAACCCTTTGCATTATTTGCTTACCTAGATAATAGGGTAGAATTATTTATAAAAATGTTAAATAGTGTTAAAAAAAATGAACAATATTGAACGCCTGCGTCATTGTAAACCTAGAGATTTCTGAAAGCATTTTTCAAAAGAAATCTTCGCAATAAATACGCATGAGTTTTTAAAATTATTTTTCTACTTTAAATATGGATCTTTCTGATGTTGTCAATGAAGGTGCGGAGACCTTCTGTAATAATCTCGATTTTGACGACAATGATTGTATTTTTGATGAACTAGATGCACCAATAACTGCGCGTGAAATAGAATTTATTATACACAATTTGAAAAAAAACCCAAATCATTTGCAGGTGATCAACTGCTTAACTTAACGAATATTTTATAGAAGCATCAGATATTCTATTGTCACATCTTGTAGATATTTTTAATGGTATTTTAAATACAGGACTATTCCCAGGCAATGGATGGAAGGTATTTCAGTCCCGCTATTTAAGAAAAATGACCCAAGTAACGTTAACAGTTATAGAGGTATTACCCTTGTAAGCTGTTTCTCAAAAATATTTACTGGAATTTTAAATAAAAGGGTGTCGGACTGGGCCGAAGGAAATAATGTTATTAGCGATGCTCAATTTGGTTTTAGAAAATATCGCTCTACTACTGATGCAATATATGTGCTTAATGCCATTGTTAGTGAAGTCCTTAGTGAAAATGGTCGCCTAGCGTGTATCTTCATATACTTTAAAAAGGCATTTGATAGTATTTATCGCAACGGGCTCTGGTATAAACTGTATAACTTAAGTTTAAGGGGTAAAACTCTACGAGCAATTCGTGATATGTATTCTGAAGTTAAACCCGCGTGAGAGGCTGTAAAATATATTCAGACTATTTTGAGTGCTCTGGTGGCTTAAAACAAGGGGAGGTAATGTCTCCGATATTATTTTCACTATTTCTAGTAGATATAGAACAATTTTTAATGAATGATGTTAATTCTGGTATACATCTTGATGATATTTCTGTTATTCTTATGTTATTTGCCGATGACATGGTGATAGTATGTAAATCACCCAATGACCTGCAAAAAAAAAGTTTAGATCTTCTGCATTCTTATTGTAGTAATTGGGGACTACAAGTAAATCCCGATAAAAGTAAAATTGTTGTTTTTAGAAAACGAGGTCCAATCAAAAATGACGAAAAATGGACATTCGATAATACACCAATGGAAACGGTAGACAATTTCAATTATCTTTTACCGTCTTTAATTATACAGGTAATTATAATTTAAACTAAGAAACATTAGTTGGTAAAAGTTTAAAAGCACTAAATACTTTACTTGTTAAACCTAATACAATATGTCAGCTATTTGATGCCTTCGTTAGCTCTATATGAAATTATGCTTGTGAAATATGGGGATTTAGTAAAAGTAAAGAAATCGAAAGAACTCACATAAAGTTCCTTAAATCTCTGTTGCATGTAAAGCAATCTAATAAATAATGCTGCTATATATGGTGAGTTATGTAGATACCCTATGCATGTTAATAGATATGTCCGTATTGTTAAGTATTGGTGCAAAGTTGTTAGATATGACAATATCATTTTACAAGTCATTACCATTCGACTGTCCTAGAGGTAAAACTAATTGGGTTTCTCGTGTCAAAACATTGTTAAATGATACCGGTTTTTCTGATGTATGGAACAACCCAGATGGGGTTAATTCACTTAGTTCAAGCAAACAATAATCGTTCAGTTTGTTCAGTCGTGGTATACTACTGTAAATAACATTCGATCTTTGTGTACATACAGGCTTTCAATTATGAGTATTATCTAGATAAAATACCACAGAAATTTCGTATTGCACTTACTAAGCTAAGACTGTCATCGCATCAACTGCGGATTGAAACAGGTCGTTATGGTTTTAACAGAATCGACCATGATCAACGCTACTGTTTAATTTGTAATTCTGGTGATCTAGAACACAAATACCACTTTATTTGTATATGTCAAGCATACACTGACATTCGGAAACAATATATTAAATCACGTTACTTTGTTAGACCAAGCGTATTAAATGTATTGAGCTTATGCAGTCTGTTAGTTTTTCTGTTATCTCAAAACTTTGTAAATTTGTATATCAAGCGACAATTATTCGACAAAACATAGTTAATCGACATGTAAATGTACTGTAAATCTCACTTAAAGTTAAATACCAAACCATCTTTTGCACATCTATATGCTTTAACGTTCTTCATGATATCAGGGAGTAAGTATACTTACTCCCTGATGATATTTCAATATGTATATATGTACATACATACACATTGCATTGTTCTATTTTTGTCAATGTACTTAGTACAACCTCACGTTCAATATATGTTTGTATATCTTTTCCGTATAAATCATGTTTTGCTCAGTGCCTTTATGTCTATGCACATACTTATCATGACTGACTGTTGTATATAATATTATTCATTGTATCACGTAACAAGAAACATTTTAGTTACTTAATAAAGAAGCTTGAATCTTGAATCTTGAATCTATGAAAGTTGGGAAAGTGAGAAACACACCTTTCATATAAAACTGCAAAGCCTCGCAGGGAGTGTCGAAATTCCGTCGCTCACTCTATACCATTGTCGTAAGCTCGACAAAATGAACATTTTACAAATGTGTGTTTTATTATTTCTATTTATTTGCTTATTTGCTTGTATTCATTCAATATATATATATTTATACATATATATGTTTATATATGCCTTTTCGTCAGTTTGCTACACTTGTTTTACGTGTGTTTTGTATGAAGCTTGGAATTGGTTTAAAATTGCAGTGTTTGCTTAATTAAGAGTATCTACCTGTTCCAACACAAAGTCCGTGTAAACGCCCCCCCCCCCCCAAACACACACACCACACACACACACTTCAAAGGTTTGCTGTTTTGCATGTGATTATGTATATACTCCTCAAGCATTGAAAGCACTATAAGTACGCAATTGCTTCCAACTTTCCTGGTCAGAAACATCTCACACATTACGTGGTCCTGCCTTAGTTCCATTATTAAGCGATGGGAAAGCTTTTATTAGCAGGATTTTATAACGGATATTTCGACAATAAACCATGTTTAAAAACATTATTTACTGAAAAAAATGTGATAACCTGTTTAAAATTACCTATTTAATGTTTTAATTTTACAGTATGCAAAATTTTAAGCTGAAATTCAGGTTTTATTTCATACCCCAGCCAATCCTGATTTCTCTTCTTGGAGAAGGGATTGGATGGGGTATGAAAGTTAATACTCGGACCACGTAATGAGGTCTGATTTTCTTTTATCTTTATTACTGACAATAATCGCTTATTCTCATATTTCTTATTGGTGCCTTTTCTATATTCAGAATGTTAGGGATACCCATGCTATTTAAAGCATGCACTATTTCAATCTCCTTTCCAAAGATTTACCCTTATTAGTTGACCAACCAAAACGTTTTACCAAGTCTGTTATCACGTGTTTTCATTGTCTGAAGTATAATCAACACGCTTCAAGTTTTTGTTCATCAAAAGGTTAGTCCAGCCAATGTCACCCTCGCGCAATAGTGGCAGCATTTTTACCAGGACCCACACACTTCTCTGTACGGTCCGTGTTTTCCTTATACCTGCACCATAAAACAATATGGGCTCAATCAAATATAATCGTAGTTTATAATAATCGTAGTTTATATAACCACCATATAGATACAAAGCCGATCAAGTCCCGTGGCAGATTTTGCAACATTAAGCATTAGTAAATACTATTTATTACATTTCTTTGGGTGAACGATTGGGATTTCTCATTGAAAGAATATTCATAATCGCCCTTTACACAGAAGGCGATACAAAATTGGCCCGATCTCTCTACGATCTCCTGAAACCTCGAAAACAAGTCGCTTCTGTGTTCATTGAGCGATCAAAAATTCAATTTTCGGCAACTTTAATGGCGAACTATAGAGATCATTGAGCGACCTTGGCTATCATTGAGCGCTCATTGAAAGATCGCTGAGAGATCATTGGGAGACCGATGAGATCGTTGAGCGCTCCTTGAGCGTTCGTTGAGAGATCGCTTACCTTGGTGATCGATCTCCTCATAGTTTTCGACTGGGTCAAAACTATGAGGAGACCGTGGCGACCGTAGAGATCACTGGAGGATCATTGAGAGATCATTGCGATATGTATGCGATCACTGGGCGTTCATTGAAAGTTTGTCAAGAGATCTGGCCAATTTTTGATCGCTCAACGATCGCCACCTCTGTGTAAAGGGGGTATAAAATGTTGGCGATCACTGGGCGTTCATTGAAAGTTCGTCAAGAGATCTGGCCAATTTCAAAAATTGGCCAGATCATCGCCACCTATGTGTAAAGGGGTATAAACATTTATACCCCCTTTACACAGAGGTGGCGATCGTTGAGCGATCAAAAATTGGCCAGATCACTTGACGAACTTTTAATGAATTCCCAGTGATCGCCAACATATCGCAATGATCTCTCAATGATCCTCCAGTGATCTCTACGGTTGCCACGGTCTCCTCATAGTTTTGACCCAGTCCAAAACTATGAGGAGATCGATCACCAAGGTAAGCGATCTCTCAACGAACGCTCAAGGAGCGCTCAACGATCTCATCGGTCTCCCAATGATCTCTCAGCGATCTTTCAATGAGCGCTGAATGATCGCGAAGGTCGCTCAATGATCTCTATAGATCGCCATTAAAGTTGCCGAAAATTGAATTTTTGATCGCTCAATGAACACAGAAGCGACTTGTTCGAGGTTTTAGGAGATCGTAGAGAGATCGGGCCAATTTTGTATCGCTCAACGATCTCCTTCTGCGTAAAGGGGGCATGAACTAAGACCGAACACGAAAATAACTATGACGTTGATTTATGACGTCAGTAACGTCGACGTCATCCGCCGATAACGTTCAATAAAGCGAATAATATCGGTTAAAATCATACATAAACTGATCTAAAACGTAATAAATAAAGTATTAACTGCTGGGTTCGATTAAAGAGACAACCTTTACTCGATGGAAGACGTGTTTTTTAACCACTAGTCTACCATCTCGAGAAGGATTGACATATACTAGATCCAAGCAATTAAATAATCTATATATAACTATACTCTAACATTTAACTCCATCAAAGTGGACATTTTAAGCGTGAAATAATTAAAACCGTTCTCTTGGGACGTTTGTAAATACGACTATTTGAAATAAAGGTACTGACCTTTTCAAATTAGTGGGAGTTCGATAATTCTTAATTCTCATTAATTGAACGTATTTTCTCTTTAACCAGTTCTATTTTCCGTGTGTCCTATGTTTCTCTGATTACTTTTCAAATATCAATATCATTCATTGAACCGATTTGTATTTATTTCTCATCAATGATGTTTATTTTTATTTTCAGATGGCTGTTGGGAACTAGAAGCACTTTTAGTACTTAGTTTGTTTAACATCTTTCAGAGGTGTGTGAAATCTGACTTGGACATGGACATCATATTATATTTAGTTGTTTTTGCGTCAGGTAAGTTACATTTTATATAATACATATATATTGTTTATTGTTTTAAGCCAAATAGCCCCGTGTGGTTCCCGGGTGCCCCCGTTTGGTCACGGGGCAAATAATAGGGCCACTGCAGATTCCTTTGGATGGGTAGTCAGAGGGATAGAATCCCCCCAAATTCATGTTCATTTTATCATTTTTTGTTCATGTTCATTAAAGGTCTTCATCATGATCCCTACATTGTTTCAGGTGCTATCTCGCTCGCATCAAAAGAGCAGTGGCAGAAAAACAATAAACGTGGCTCCAACGTAAATGGAGTTTCTACGATAGAATTTGCAGCAACTCTACAGTTCAGGGTGAGAAGGTTCTAGGCCCATTTCCATATTTTATCTCGATGTACATGGAAGATGAGCCTGGCATGTTCATGCCTGTCAGGCGCCATATAACTGTTTCATGTGTTGGTGCGCCTTAAAACCCAATTCAATTTAAGCCAAATATGGCCCATGAACATTTTTTTACATAATAAATACAAATACATGTTGTTAAATGGCATTTTGTTAATACATGCACTTAGAATAACCAAGCATTTTAATGCTATAGTCTACATTCAGTATGAAACAAAAGATAAACATAAGTGTTAGCAAGTTTACGATATGTTGAAATCAAGAGGTGAACCGTAAACTGTAACCGAATTTTAATGGTTATCCATTTGGGAGAGACACGGACTTCCATTGTCTAGACATGTCTCGTGATGCTTATGTGATGAAGGGTTTATCCCGCACAAGTCTTTTTTAATTTCTCGATCTTTATTCCCTGCCACTCTTATATGGTTTTCATTATTGCGCATGGTACGGTAGCAATGAACAGTTTCTTTGAGTTTTTCACTTTGATAACGCAATCTTATATTACACATGGTAGCAGTGAAAAGTGTATCTGTGTTGAAATGCGCACGCTAACGCACAGACATCCCTTACATGTGAACACTTGTATTTCTGTGCTGATGTGTACTTCTAGCACGTCGTGCTACAAAGGTGAATATGTAATAAATATGAAAAGCATGCCAAAGATTTGAGGAGAACGAAGCGAGGTCGCTCACATTGATTCAAAATGTATGGTAGGAAGAACTGATGGAAAAAATTGGGAAGAAAGTGTCTGGTAAGAAAAAACGGTCATGGCTTGTTCTCTCGGCAGCTATTTACCTTGCGCAAAACCTTGTTTGTATAATCATGAGAAGAATTTATATTGTTATATTAATCATCAAACATTATATCCAAGGGATAGTCAAAACACATTTACATGTAAAATGTCACGTACTATTGATATTTACACTAACCGACTTCTGAAAGCCTACATAATCCCAGCGAAGTATGCAAACCAATCTGCAACATCTCGTACCCTACTTCGCAGCATTACTCGATTGTTCGAAAACATGTAGAGATATTCCGCGTAATATGTTTCCATTCGAAACGAGTGATCTGCATAACCCGATTTATACTAAGACTAAATAATCAAAAACATAATTAATGAAAACACTTTTACATGTCAAACAATCTTAGATCAATACTTTCAAGTCTATATTTATCACTATAAAACCAGTTTTAGCCGGCCCAAATAAAAACGTGTATTTAATCTAACGTGATTCGTATTGACATTACAATACCAAAGGTTGCAAAAACGTTTCAACTGTAATAAAAGCTGGTTTCTAGCCCATATCGCCAACATAGCAGCCTGTGTAGTATATAATCCCCGTACCAAGGATAAAAACGCACAGCTCTACTTTGAACGGCATAAATGCACGAACACGTGATTTGCAATCCAATATTGCAGCGCCATAAGAAACAACGGACAAACTAAAGAATCATACACTTTAGAAAATACATCATATGGCATATCACCTAAAAACAAAGCGTGGTGAGCTACTACTTTTGCTGTGAGCTACTACTTTGCTGTATGTTACTTTTTTTGCTGTGAGCTACTACGTTGCTGTACGTTTTTTGTTTGCTGTGAGCTAATACTTTTGCTATAAGTTACTACTTTTTATGTGAGCTACTTCTTTTGCTGTTAGTCACTACTTTTGTTGTAAGTTACTACTTTTGCTGTCTACTTTTGCTGTAAGTTACTACATTTGCGGTAAGCTACTACTTTTTCTGGCTACTACTGTTTCTGTTAGCTACTACTTTTGCCGTCAGCTACTACTTTTTATGTGAGCTGCTACTTTTGCTGTGAGCTACTACTTTTGTTGTGAGTAACTAATTTTGCTCTGCGAGACTACTTTTTTATGTGAGCTATTACTTTTTATGTGAGCTACTAAATTTGCTTTAAGTTACTACCTTTGCTGTAAGTTAATACTTTTGCTGTTACTGCACTTGCTGTAAGCTACTACTTTTTCTGTGAGCTACTAATTTTGCTGTTAGCTACTACTTTTTATGTGAGCTCCTACTTTTGCTGTGAGCTACTACTTTTGCTGGGAGCTACTAATGTTGCTGTGAGCTACTAATGTTGCTGTGAGCTACTAATGTTGCTGTGAGCTACTACCTTTTACGTGAGCTGCTACTTTGGCTGTGCGCTGCTACTTTTGCTGTAAGCTACTACTTTTTATGTGAGCTACTAATTTTGCTGTGAGCTACTACTTTTTATGCGAGCTGCTACTTTTCTGTAATCTATTACTTTTTCTGTGAGCTACTACTTTTGATGTTAGCTACTACTTTTGATGTAAGCTACTACTTTAGCTGTAACACTATAGTCTAAAGAATATGTATCAATGTATCAGTTCCACAAGTTCAATACATCAGTTTCACAAGTAAAATACTATTCTGTCTGATATAGAGTTTGGTCTAGTGTGTCAGTATTAATGAACATACACCAATCACTGAGTAGTGGTTATAGCGTCTGCCTTGCATTCGGGAGGTCGTGGGTTTGAGTCCCCTGACCGAGTCATACCAAAGACTTTAAAAATGGAGTAGTCACTTGTAACCCTTGCCTGACGAGCAAATAATGGGTAGTGCTACGACTGATTGACCAGTGTCAGAATAATGTGACTGGGGGGTGGGGGGTGAGTGGGAGGGGGGGGGGGGGGGGTGAGTAGGTATCATTTCTACTACGGCGTGGTATTTTAGTGTGGCAGCACTATAAAGAAACCATTGAGTTCGCTGCTTCAAGTAGACATATCATCACATCACACAACAACACACAGATAAAAGTCCAGACATTGTGTCTATAATCGTCGGGTAGGACGACTGTCGTAAGTGGAATGACTATAATCCTTAGAAATACACACACACACACACACACACACACACAGTTAGTAGACATTAAAGATCGTGTTCATTCCATATCATCAGCGTACAGTTATATATTAACCGTTTCGTTATCTTTATTTGGCTTTACCTAAACTTTTAATATTATTATAATGTTGGAGGTATTATTCTTCTGAAGTAGTATACTTGTATGCGATCTCTAAAACCGAATATATTACATACTTTGCTAATACAATTTGTAATTACAATTCGTAATAATATCTGTTTACGTAAACCGTCATTTTCTGTAAACACGTTATAAAGGTTAGTCGATATACAAGGCCATGCCTTTAATTAGAAGAGAGGTACGGTCAAACGGAATAGAGGAAGGAGCCACCTTGCACACGGCCAGGATTAAAGGGCCATAAACAAAGGGGCCATACAAATGAAGGGTCAAGCTTTAAAAATAAAGGGCCATTGTAGTAGCGCTTGTGTTAATCTTACGCTAAATTAAAATGAGTTCCGCTAAATGTTAAAACTTCCGCTAAATGTTAAACATTTACAAAGCGCTAAATGTTAATTAAACATTTACTAAGCGCTAAATGTTAAAACTTCCGCTAAATGTTAAACATTTACAAAGCGCCAAATGTTAAAACTTCCGCTAAATGTTAAACATTTACTAAGCGCCAAATGTTAAAACTTCCGCTTAATGTTAAACATTTACAAAGTACCAAATGTTAAAACTTCCGCTAAATGTTAAACATTTACTAAGCGCCAAATGTTAAAACTTCCGCTAAATGTTAAACATTTACAAAGCGCTAAATGCTATAAACTTTACCATTACACGTCGTTAACCGCTAAAAGTTAAAAGTCAGATTATATATGTAAAGCATCGAATTGTATAACAGTGCTGTTTAAATGACTCGACGATGTCGTTATGAAAGAAATCGCTGATGTTGTTGTTGTTGTTAGCGCATATTACGACGTAACGAAGTCTCTAAATCACCGTAGGCTTTTATACACAGGATACTGAAGGTAACCGTGTTCTTGTTCGCCTTTTGGACAATACTTTACACGTTCCGAGAATAACAATAAGGCAGCTTTCTAGTGTACAGCTGCCGTTAGTATATAAATAAAAATGGCGATCCTTAGAGTAAGTTTATTTCTAAATTATTGAATACCTTTATAATTATGCATATGAACAATGGCTCTAAATCCAATTGTATGTTTTATGTTAAAAGGACCTAGAGGTAATCCCGAAATAAGTGTATGTAACTGTATGTACAATAAAACGATATATATATATCGGAAAATAGAATTGTTGGTACGTGTGTGTGTGTGTGTGTGTGTGTGTGTGTGTGTGTGTTGCGTTCAGAAGTTGTTATCAAAGAAAGAAATACCAGCTTTAAAAGCACTGTCCCGCAAAATAACGGCAAAATTACACTTAACAATCATTTATCCAAACTCTATCCAGGCGTTTAGTCATAAATTAATTTATTTCATTGGTTCAGTAAATACATATTTTTAGGATCGATTTTTTTTAGCTCTACGGGCGGTGTGGGAATTGGCATTGGCGTCCGTTAGCGACAATTTGTCTGAAACCGCTCAGCCAGTTTTAATCGCTTTCCCATGGATTCTCCTAAGTGGGTTGGGACTTTACAGAAGACTTTCAAAATGGCCACCGTTGCTAAATATAGCCCAAACCTTAAAAACATATTCTTCTCCAGAATGCCTAGATATATTTTGAGAACATTTTCTTTAGAATTGATTGCTAACTACTGAACTATCAAGTTTATCTTTTTTTGTTTTCATAAAATCAAAAATGGCTCTGCCCCGGGGGTCCAAATTTTATATATGGAAATTGTGTACGCTTTTTTTTTTACAAAGACATATAGGGAAAAACTGAAAAACCGTCTTCTCCAAAATCACAATGCATAGATTTCTCATATAGTGAATGTACATTAGCTGATGGTCCTCTAACAAAATTGTTCAAATGGTGACCCGGGGGTCAAATCTGGCCACGGGTGGGTGGGGGTCACAGTTTTGCATAGAGTTATATAGGAGAATCTTTAAAATAGTCTTCTTTTTCTGAAACTACAAGAGTCAGAGGTTTACTATTTTGCATTTACCTTATACGTACGGTCCTCCACCAAGTCGAACCACCAAACCAGCAGCGGCTATGGGGTCTATCCCTCACCCTGATGAACATATTCCCTGTGCCGTAACTTGGAAACTGTTGAGATCCCTATATACCCTATAACAATATATACACTTACTGAGCATGAACAGATGTATACAACCTGCAAACCATCATCGGCCTTGGGTCATAACTTGGACATCGTTGAGATCACCATCCTATAACCATGCATACACTTACTGGGGCATACACAGATGGATACAGCCTTCCAACCAGCATCGGCCCGGGATCTGTCCCCCACCCTAGTTAAATAGCCCGTGGGTCATAACTTGGACACAGTTGAGATCTCCACCCTATAGCCACATATACACTTAATGGGCATGAACAGACGGATACAACCATCCAACCAGCATTGTCCCTATGGTCCATCCGAACTCTTTGGGACATAGCCCCTGGTTCATAACTTGGAATCAATTGAGATTCTCACCCTATAACCATATATACACTTACTTGGCCTGAACACTTTAAGGCGGACGTTTGCGATGGGGCGCCATCGACTGTGTGTTCTCATTCTGTTATGAAAGTATAAGCTTGTTTGACAATTGTTTCATCTGTTAAGCTTGGTTGACAATGTTTATATCTTTTTAAAGATCATCAGGTGTATGATTCAGGTCAGTTTTGACTCTCGTTTATGACATGAATGCTTTGCGTTCACTTGAATTCCACCAAATGTGTACGACCCGTAGAGCGAAACAGGCCCTCTTGGGCCTTTGTTTTTAAAGCTGAATGATAAATTGAACATTCGCCTAGGTTCATCTATACTGAGGGGAAAAAAGTTCAGCAAGTTTTTTTAGATGAAATAATACTGTATACAATATATACTGACATTGAGGGCCTATACGGGCTTGACCCCTACGTTCATTTATTCGTTACTTCATTAAGACGTTCGACTGTCATTGGTGTGTGTTTAATAAAATATTGTGTCTATGGCAGAAAATATTGTGTCTATGGCAGTAGTTTCTTGAGAACGCTAATTGTTTAGTTCTCTTATGTATCGCAGAACTATTCATGATGTGGTACACATACACATATTTCCCAATATTGACCGGTACATCTAGGATTGCACCACATCTCTCCGTCCCTCTGTTTTGTTTCTGGACTATAACCACGTCTGCATTAAGGTGACCGGTACATCTAGGATTGCACTACCTCTCTCCATCCCTCTGTTTCGTTTCTGGACTATAACCACGTCTGCATTAAGGTGACCGGTACATCTAGGATTGCACCACCTCTCTCCGTCCCTCTGTTTTGTTTCTGGACTATAACCACGTCTGCATTAAGGTGACCGGTACATCTAGGATTGCACTACCTCTCTCCATCCCTCTGTTTCGTTTCTGGACTATAACCACGTCTGCATTAAGGTGACCGGTACATCTAGGATTGCACCACCTCTCTCCGTCCCTCTGTTTTGTTTCTGTACTATAACCACGTCCCTCTGTTTTGTTTCTGGACTATAACTACGTCCCTCTGTTTTGTTTCTGGACTATAACCACATCTGCATTAAGGGATATTGTTGTATGTACATTTATTTTGTATTCTATACATTTGTATTTTTACACTAGTCTGTGTACTATGTAGTTTACATGGGACGTAATTTATTTTTACCAATAATATGTCTATTAAAAGGCATTTTCATGAGTGACTGACTCATTGCTCCGTTGTTGCACTCCTTTGGAATTGTACATGTGGTGTATGCAGTGATTTTGTCTTGTATATATGATGTTTGTCATACAGATACAGATATACTCATCAATATTAACTTATGTTCGACATAATTTAAGGAAATAAAAGGAGAAAACCCTATTACCCACAATGCTCCACCCCGCCCCCTCCCACTCTATTATTACACCCCTCTCCAACTCACCCAGTAAAATAAGCGTGATTTATTAACGCGAGGACAGTAAGGTCAGGATGGGAACACAAACTCCCATACTTAAATAATTAAGTAGTCGAGTTTAGACATAATCTTCGACATATTACCTGAATACGTTCTGTACTTTTCTTAAATAAAAAGGACATTTAGTAATCATGAGTTTAGTGACGACGCATTAGTATCTATATATATCGATAAACTAGTCCCATAATGATAGTCAACGATATTTAATTACCGTATTTAACAGTATATTATGTGTTCATTTTTTATTTATGCCACATCTAAATAGCTGATTTAATAGTTTATTACCGTCTCATTATTTACGTACATACATAGATGATCGGAATAAGTCAATTTGCTACGGTGTTCCGTTAGGGCAATCGTACCATCACGTATCGACGTTTACAAGTCGATGCGTGATTGTGCGATGGCGATGGCAAGATGGCCCAAACGGAACACCGTAGTTTACACATCGTAACATGTGTTATATACTATTTAATACGAATTTATGGTGCAATTAACCAAATGGCGCCTACTATTTGTCTGCTGACCTGACGGTTGAAGACGCTAGTCCCATATATAATGGCAAAACAATTTAAATCCATATTACGTTAAAATATTCAAATATTTTATACACAATTACTATCGAAGTAATTTGATTGATTGGTTCTTATAATGTTACATGTGATTACTCGGAAACAATATATAATATAAAAAGGCCGCTGGGGGCTTAAGCGTTTCTTTCCCCACAAATATTTGGATAAATTGTGTCTAATGAGCTTGGACAGCCTGAGTGATGGTGGGTGGGATTGGGGGTGGCACTTTTCAAAACTGTTTGGATGGTGATAATAGCTCTTTACAATCATTTGAGCATAAAAAACAGGTGGCCAGGCCCCTTGTTGGAAAATAAAACTTTTCTTCTGGACAGGCTGCTAAAATGATCCTTTGCTCCATTTTTATATAGTTGCACGATCGTGGCTTACAGCATGGACATACTATTTTTTACTTGACAAAGTATATTTAATTTATAACACACATGCTATTCAAAATCGATGCAATATCTACTCCGTTAATAGTATACCCATGTTGAAAGGGTGTTCGTAATATTACTGTGATATTCACAATTATATTTAACTTACCTGAACTATTTTCTAATATAGACAGCCAGTCCGAGAAAGTGATTAATTTGATTAGTTATGCTATGTACCAAGCAATTATGTTATGCATTATTTATGAAGTGCTCATTAATTGCATGTTTGTAACCTGTCAAGTAATTGCTTAATTGATTTATTATTTATTTGAAGTAGATTGTTTGAATAAATTCTGCATGTTATATAAACAGATTATATTGAATATGGTTAATGATCTCGTTAAAATGCGTTCCTAAGAATAGTTTTGTATTATTCATGACTTTTAAGATCTTTATATAGATTTATCGCGAAAAAACACACACACTTTAAGACGATGCCTATTCTCTCATTAATTTTGCAGTAAAATTTATCCACAAACAGGAAAAAAAGAATATTTCAAACATATAAAAGACATTGGTGCATGACATTAGTTTGATGTAAACAGAAAATACTAAATCATTCATAACCATCGTGTAACGAACTGTGAAAACATTTAAATGATAACTTAATCCATGATTTTCAGACAAATGTCAGATATAATCGAGAATGATACCCTTCAAAGGTCATTCATAGACATAGGTTATCTATGGTCTGGAGACATGGACCGTGGACAAAAATGCTTCAATAAACAACATAAACACAACATAAATGACACAACATAAATGGAAATTGCTTTTAAGGGTAAGTGTGAGGTTTGGTGCACCCTAGAACCGGTTTAAACCCCCAGTGGCCTACTTTGCCACTGACCGTTCCAAGGCGGTAGCCCTATTGTCAGCCCTTTTGTGTTTGTGATGTCGTTTACTTTTATTATTACTTTTGCCTTCTTGTTTGTCTGTTTCCATGTTTGTTTCTGTGTTTTGTGGTTGACTGTCCTCCTTGAATGCTACTTTCCCTGTCCGATCTTTTTATATTTCTTTACACTGATAAGATCTAGGTTTAGTAATATTAAATGTAGAATATCTACCAAAGACGGTACATCTGCTTACTTTCCGTGTCTGTTCGGAGTTCGCCAAGGCAATACTGTGTCTTTTTTTCTGTTTTCAATTTATCTGAACGACCTTGAACAATATTTACATCTAAATAATGCTACAGGAATATCATGTAATGTTAAAACAGAAGATATACTAGTAACTATTAACTGTTTTTATTAAAATACTTATATTACTGAGCTCGAAAACGTTAGTGAGTATAAAACCTATATTTCTAGCAAGAATGTAGTATATTTAACTTCAAAACGACCCATTTCAAACTGAATGGAATTCCAGAGGATTTTGTGAATGGTGAAATGTCCAGCAGTGCTTTAATAAACAGTAGTTTACGCATTGAACGTTGAAGAGATATACCAAGTGACATTGATGGCATATACTTATGAAAGCTTGTGTGACGGATGATTATACGAGAAATGAAAGCAAATATTCATCAATAAAGCGAGTCTAGAAGTATAAATATACGACTGAAAACCATACTGGGACCAAACTCGAACATAACTTCGGAATGATGTATGTATTAAAGAACGCGAACTTTTACGTTGTAAGCAAAACAGAAATACCAAAAAAGGGCTTTACGTAGAGACTACATTGAAGCGAAATACGTTTAGACAAACATGAAGGCGCACGGAACGCGCTCACAGACAGACAGTGTGGCGTTTGAACTAGATGACCTATCTTCCAACAACCCTAATGATTTCTGAGATAAACTAAACAAGCTATCGCCGATGAGTAACGATGTTTCGCTATTGGAATAGATTAATTAGTTTGATGATAATAGACTTACAAAACGTGTTGTAGACTTGGATTACCCACGATGTCGAAAACAATGGTGCAGTGATTTAAAATCCGTTATGTTAAAACTGAATGTTGTTGACAATTTTGAAAGAAAAACGTAGGTGAATATTGAAAATTGTTGAATAATTTTCGGATGGAAAACTGACATAAAAAATACCTAAATTAAGAACATTTAAAGATTAGTTTGAATGTAAACAATATACACTGTTAAAGTAGATATAAAACCGAGAAGGACATGTATCATTCAAGGACGACAGTCAACCACAAACTCAAACAGAAACAAACAACAACTATAAAGATGAATAAAAGGCTAGAAATGACATCTCAAACATAACAAGGTTAACAATAGGGCTACACACTGGAACTGTCAGTGGCGAAAAATGCCGCTGGGGGCTTAAGCCAGGTTCGAGGGTGCACCAAACCTCCCTCTTATCCTATTGTCATCCCAATAAACAGGACAGTGTAAATAAAGAAATCCCCGACAAGTTATAATCTCTAACCATCTAGGCAGCATTAATAGGCAATATAAGTATAACACATAAATGATCATGTACATATAATATAAAAAAGCCTAGAAAGCCACAAAGTAAGTACTCAATGACTTGGCAGAAGACAATCATCGCACAATCAAAGAGGAAAGTATAGTGGCGAACTGTAAACGGATCAACCACTAAACACGCATTGTGTTGCAAAATTGCAAAAATAACCTCTTTTAATAAGCTTTTAACAAGTTTAATAAAGATTGTAAGAAAGTGATAAATAATAAATTTGAGGAGACATGAACGATCGATGCTTGTTCAATTTAGGTGCGGTATTCTACCATTAAGGCTAAATACTGGTCACGTTGGAGAGCCTTCTGAACAAAGACTTTGCAGATTTTGCAATGACAATAGGCAATATAAGTATAACACATAAATTATCATGTACATATAATATAAAAAAAGCCTAGAAAGCCACAAAGTAAATACTCAATGACTTGGCAGAAGACAGAGCAACAAGAGAACAAACGGTTAAGGGTACGATAAGTTAAGATTAAAGACAAAAATATAAGGATTTAGGTAGACGTCATCACAGGGTCCACAATCATCGCACAATCAAAGAGGAAAGTATAGTGGCGAACTGTAAACGGGTCAACCACTAAACACGCATTGCGTTGCAAAATTGCAAAAATAATCTCTTTTGATAAACTTTTAACAATTTTAATAAAGATTGTAAAAAAGTGATAAATAATAAATTTGAGGAGACATGAAATATAATGTAGTTCATACCAAGTTATTATAATTATGCTATAAAATATCATGTCATTAACTCAGTTAACTCATAGCAGGAGGATGAAGATCCGACGTTTAATCTGACTTCCATTTATAATAATTATATGTGTTTTTAACATTCTCGCATTTTATATTTAATTAAAATTGATATGATTATGATATCCGGAGCGCAGCTATTGTAAATATTATACTTTTGTGTATATATTTCGTATATCAGGTCTATTATATGAAATGTTTGTAAAGGTGACTTATATAGGCCCATTGCACTGGGTGTAATATCCATGTTGTATATTTGTATATTATGTTGATACTTCTACACGTGCCACTATAATACACATTTTACTTACTTACTTACTTACTTACTTACTTACTATAGCCGAGCAAGCAAACAATGCAATGTTTTCTTTGTTGCGAAAAATAACAAAAACGTGATTTTTTTTAACAAAACCATTACTTCCTCTGAGACGTACATTTCCGTTTCGAAATTGGAAACCGGTGAATCCATTATTGTCATACCTTCCTACTATTGTTTATGATTATTGTATGACATATGAATTGGTGCCAACGTTTTATTGCTGAAACACTTATTTGTATACTCCAGTTCAATCTACTGAGGATGATTAATTTTTACGCATGTAACTTAGTGCACCGTCTTCAAGGCTGAAGTAGTTGAATGAATGAATGAATGGTATTTTACGGCACGTCGACATATAAATAGGTCATATTGTGCGCAAAAACTGATGACAGATGAAGAAATGAAGTAGTGATTTGAAGTAGATGAAAAGGAAAGCAAACTCCCAACTACGTACTAGATTCAAAATTACCCAAACGCATTTATTAAGCCAGTTTTATTTCTAATTATAATGGATGTATCACCGCAAACATCTACAAACCTTTAAGCCCTTGTCTTACTGCCGTTAAATATTACATTACACATTGTTGCGCTAACGCTTATCACAACTCTGGAAACAATTTAATTTGGTCAATTAATCATTCCGGAGATGTTTTTGATAAATGTGCAAAAAGCATCAAGTTTCAGCCATAAGTACTTGTACAAGCGTTTTGCTCTTATTTAAAATACGTTTGTTAAAGTACAATTTTGACATGTAACAACAGCATTTTGTACTAACTGCAGTTTAGACAATAACACTCTGTGGACTTGCTAAGAATTCGTGAAGCATGTATATTTCTATTATTTTTTTATTATTTTTTTTCATAATAATACGTCTATTTCTGTTAAAGGGATACACGTCAATCTTGAGCTGTATATCAAGCATTCAATTAGCACCTTGATTTATTAACCCTGTACCGTTTTGACTTTAAATCTATTTGCATAAAATCAAATAAAAAAAATAATTTCATAATTTTCATCGTTATTCTACCATTTTTTTTCCAAATATATTATTGGTGCAATATAATCAATGGTCAGTAATATGTTAACAGAAATTGTTTTGATCTATTCTAATAATTAATATTAATGATTGCAAATATGAAAATTACGTAGAAAAACTAACGACACGCCGCTAGTTTAAACAAATCAAGATTGCCATGTGTCTCTTTAAATAATATATTCGTCAGGTAAGGAAATACTTTTGATAGCCAAATTGTTGTGTTTAGTGTTCAATTAAAGTCACACGGGTAGAAAACAAAAGTCACACATCTTAACACCGGGTATGTCTAACCGTTTTACCCTTCTAGGAAATCATCACGGCGTCACGTTATTCCAGGAAGATAGGAATGAGTTACACGTGCCTATCTTCCTGGAATAACGTGACGCCGTGATGATTTCCTAGAAGGGTAAAACGGTTGGACATACCCGGTGTCAAGATGTGTGACCTTTGTTTTCTATCCGTATGACTTTAATTGATTGAACAATATACAACATGTTTAGAAATTTTGAGACAATCAGTGTTTGCAATTGTTGATTAATATCCTTCAATTTCAAAATATGCACTTATTATTATAAATTACTTTAGCAATACGATTTAACTCCCACATAACCTTCTGTGTGCGTTTTATTGACCGTCAATATATTTGAACTGGAAAATAGGACTGCAAGGTGTGTTTTTTGTGTTAAGTCATCAATATTCATTCAGGTGGGGCTAGCAGTATTATGCAAATAAAGTACACTTGGATTACACAGCATGAGTTAATAAGAGCCTTAACATGTATAACTATTCAGTGGAGGTGCGTGGTCAAGTGGTAGAGCGCCGAACTCCAGATCGAGAGGTCGTGGGTTCGATCCTCGCCGCGGCCACGGTATTTCTCCTCGAGCAAGATAATTAATCCACATTGCTTAGTCGTGATAGTAATGGAAGCCATCGAGAGTGATTACTCGCAATCGATGTAAAATAAATATGTTTAAACTAAAAATAACTATTATGATTAATTTTGATTAAACAATGTTTAGAACTTTTGTATTCTCATCCTCATGTATCAGTTATTTAATATTAATATTGCTCATAGCAAATGTACTTTTGTCTAAAATCATTTGACTTATTATGCATGAAAATGTATGTAACTATGTATATATAATGATGTACGTATGTACAAGTTAAATAAAATATATGTTCTGATTATACATAACTAGCCGAGTCGTTAAACTATTTCATTAACATACTAATAATTAACCAACGTTTAGTGCGAGTGTAGATTGAATATGTAAATGATACATTATGGTTCTTCTCGTATTATAATTGACACTCATTATTATTTCAGATCGACGCTAGTCCCTTTAAGTAAAACCTGATATTTTGGACTGTGCAAGCGTATACATTTAAATTTAACGTATGTTTTCATACACACGATTTCTTTGAGGTATAAAGAGGATAAATATATTGGTATAATAGGTGTTTATACCGTATTGTGATCAGTTCCGATGGGTTATATATGGTGTAATTAACGCATACAAATAGAGTGAACGAATGAATAAGAATCGTGACAGTATTTAAGCTAAAAGAAAATCAGTTTTAACAAATGATAACAATAGTTAAATTTGAAATAGTTGTATATGGACTTAATACACATGCTGACGTATATGATTATTTCACCCAATGTTTACATAAGCAAAAGCAATAGCATATCTTGGGAGTCTAGGGGTCCTTCTTCAAATTGACACATAACGATATTTCTATATTAACGGACCAAACAACACACCTAGTGCCTGTATCGATGCACTGAAATACTCATACTTTCCGAGAACAATTCCGCTGTGGAATGATCTCAGCCGTGCCTCCGTATCCTCTGAGACTGTGGAGGGGTTCAAAATACTAAGGCAGAAGTTAACAGTTAAAATTCTTTGACCTACTCCTTGTAAATAGTTTTACCTGTTGTCAAATATTTCCCCTTTTTATGTTGTGTGTTTGAATTTGGATTGTAAATACATATTTTAACATGCATGAATGAGTCTAAAATGACAGTAATATGTGCTCTGTTAAGTGACGCACCAGGGTTAATTCTACTCTCGGTTTCATTTAACATATATAGCAGACCTGGCCTGGAATTCACCAACCATTCTTCAAACTATTCTTAGACTTGAGCTCAAGTACTCAAATTTCCTTCATAACTATTCCCATGACTTTTAAAGAAAAACAAACGTATGAATTTGCTATTTATTAGTATTAATCATATGTCTACATAGCAGCTTGTTATGAACATTTATACTTGAAACTTATAAAAATATTTGTGATTGAAATTGGCATACCTGGGCTTAAGTCTAAGAATATTCATAAGAATGGTTGGCGAATTCAAGGCCTGAAGAAGACGATGCTAACGTCATAATTATATTGATATGACATTTTTATCATGGATTGGAACATTTCTTTTTTAGAGTCTAAATATTTAAATTCCGATGCACCGCATTAACAAACTTACAAAGTAGATATACAATTCGATCAGGATATGTAGCATTCAAGGACCACAATCAGTCAAAAATACGCCTAGAAACACACAATAATTACAGAGATGATTACAAGAAACATAGAGATTATTTAACTGCTGTGATCGATTATAGTAAAATCCTTCACGAGATGGTAGACGTGTGGTTCTTTTCATGGACGAGCGTAGGCGAATGAGTGAAAAAACAAAACACGTCTACCATCGAGTGAAGGATTTCACTAAAATCGAACACAGCAGTTAAATAATCTGTTTATTACATTTTAAATCAGTTTGTGCATGATTTTAACCGAAATTCTTCGCTTTATTGGACGTTATTGGCGGATGACGACGACGTCACCACCACTTTATTGACGTCATAACTCAGCGTCACAGTTAGTTATTTTTGTTTATCCGGAGTTAGTTATTAATATTTAGCGATTATGAATATTCTTTCACTGAGAAATCCCAATCTTTCACCCACAGAAATGTAATAAAAACGGGTACATCACCAACATAAACGGGATAACAATAGGGCTACCGTCTTGGGATGATAAGTGACAAAAAAGGCCGCAAGGGTTTAAAGCAGGTTCTAAGGTGCACCAATCCCTACTCTTATCCTATTGAATGTCATAAAATCCCTGTGGGATGAAAAGATAACATTATTGATTATATTTCAGCTGTATATTTCATTTATACTCCTTGGGGTTCAGTGAACTTTCATAAACATAAAACTTTGGTGTGTTTTTTTGTAAAACAATCACACCTAGTTCAGTTACATGTTATGTTCCTGCAACATTTTCATCAATTTCTGAAACTACGTTTAGAAAAGTTTATTTTTAAACATGATTGAAAATAGATATTACATGTTGTTATTAACAGTACTATGGAAAAACTATGAGAGGCATTTAACAGGTCCACAATTACAATTATATTTGTTTGTCCAAAAAAATCGGCCCGACTCCTAACATTTTGTTTAGTAAAAATATGATTATTTATGTTTGTTATGTATTCTGTCGGATCAGCATTGTATATGGTGCCCTATTGTAGACGATCCGCACTCATTGTCCTAGAGACGCTCATTGCTAATCGTTGACTTGAGTCACGAGGTTGTGCTCCATCCGTAGCCATCCGTAGCGGATTATTTTCGCTGTTTTTATTATGCGTTTCATTCACTGAGTCTACAGACGAAATGAGGTGTCCGTCACCTACTCTGCACGAGGCAGCGAAACTGTCGCCGACAGCTTGCTCAGTGTCTTATGAAGAGCAAACAACGTACTTTTAAACATTTTCTTTTCACCCTATTACCTGGTCAACCTTGAATAGCCCTTTTGTCATATTTATTAATTTGGTTTATCAGTTGTTAAAAATAGAATTTTCTATGTGCAAAGATTTTCTTGTATTTTAACTGGGATGATAATTAAAGCATATAAAGCCCTGATTTTAAGTTCAAACAGATACACTTTAGACAACATGCACAAAAGATGAACGAAAACCTTTCCTACCTACCTACCCATCTGAAACATCATTCTAATGTCAGGTTTGGGCAAACTAAGATATTTTAATTGGGATATGTTTATTTAAAGAAAAAGGAAAAACATAAGAATTAAACAATCGCAAGTGAGAGATCTATATTATTAAAGGTTCACAAAACAACTTTTAGAAAATGCTACAGTAACGTTTATGAACAACGTTAAAGTAGCTATCCCGCCAACAACAGCCACATTTTACAACATTTCTAAACCTATATATGCTCTGTTTGGTCAAACAGAGTGTCGAATTGAGAGTTACCAACTACTCATAATTCATTTTACGCATATTCAATCATGGATATTTCAAGAACCCTCGAATAAACCTATACTTTTAATCTGCACATACACCTTATTATATGACCTGAGAACCTGACGGAGTTTTGACATTTACCCTACCCACTCAGCACTCAAAAAAAGGAAAACATGTTTTTTTTATATACACACGACAGCATATACCTGTCCCACAGTTTTGTAGTGTAATTTTACGGTTATTTGGCGGGTTGGTTTCTTTAAAGTTTATATGAGTGTTTAATTGGTCAGCAGTTTTTATGAATTATATATTATCTTGACTAATATCTGAATGCCTGACCCCCATCGACCGATATGTAATGCTTTATGATTTTGAAAAACAATATATAGATACAAGTGAAACCAGTTTATGATTATATTATTTCAATCCATTGTCAATCATTCACCCATTAAAATGGTTTGAAACTACCTTTCAATACCCAGAGATTATTGTCAATCTCATATCTTTCCTTCATATATCTTTTCAGACTTTAGATAAGTAAATGAGACTATTACCTGTACATAATTGAAAGAAATTGATCCGCCATTGTCTTCAAGGTCCTCACTCTATTGTCTCTATGTCATGATCCTACAAACGCATGTGCTAAATTGCGTTTGTGAGACCATGATTGTTTTTAAAGCTGTGTAAAACTAATTTACTTGTAGTTGGTTCGAATAGGCTTGATTGACAGATTATAACTTTCCTTGGTTCTGTATATAGTTTTAAAATGTAGGACAAGACACGTCAATGATAATAACGTAATTATCATGTTTGTTGAACTTGTGAGATCTTTACATTCATGGCAATTAAAAAACAGGAATTCCGTCGCCTTTTCAATAATAAGCAAAATTATCCTCGTCTTACACAACTGTGCTATAAATTGATAATTCACTAGTTTTTTTAAACGAACTAGCGGCAAAATGGTCGCAAAAAAATCACTCAATTCACTGTATCCTAGTGATCGGGCAGCTTTTATTGTCACTGTCTTTATGGTCGACAGCGGGGTTCATCACAACATCATTTCACATGTAGGCACCATCCACATACACAGCCATACGTTTATCTTAAGGATTCAGCCACCTACATGCTATATAAAGACAGTGCCAATGACAGGTGCCGGATTTCTAGGATACAGTGAATTTAGTAAATAATAAATGGAGATAATTAATTTATGTTTATGTTGCTCGTGTATCTACCAGTATTATGACACATATATAAATTAAATGTAAACGTTTTAGCTATATTTAAAAGTAGGTCAGGGTCATATATATCATTTAGATTCATGTTTATAATTTAAGCAATGAATAATAAAATTATTTACTAAATCGAAAAAGAAACGCAACACGGGAATTTTCGCTATATATTGTATATACTGCACATTTAATTCCACATAATATTCCAAAGAAATCCAAAGATGTTTTGTAAAAACAAAAGTTGCAGTTAGTTAGAGAAAGGACACAACTGTGATGGTATAGACGTTTTAATCACGGTACACTTTTTAACAAGAAATTCATAAATGTTGAAGTTCCTCTTTGAAAAATTGAGCCAGTTCAGTACTGTATTTAACGTAAACAGTAGCGCAAAATGTTGCATCCTAAGTTTGCACCAAACGCGTACTCAATAATGAAACTTTGAAGGAATACTATTTGCTGTGCTATGTGTTGTTTTAGTATTTCTTCCCGAAAGGAAAAGTCTTACGTAGCCATGTACCATTCGATTAACAACAGCATATTGTAGCAGAAATTCCCGAGTTGCGTTTCTTTTTCGTTTCAGTATACGTATTCGTACATGTATTTAAAGCGAAACGCAAAGCAGACACATCAAAAAGACAGTACAAGACAAACGCGTACATTGTTTCAATGAAATGCATAAGACAATTAAAATGTAAGCTGCCAGTAAAATGTGCTAAAAGTCAATAAATATATTGCGGATTTGTCTTTGTTGTATTGACTGTTTTATTTATGATTTAGATGACCACTTTTGTTTATAGGCTTGCAGTTAAGCATTACATATTTACATGGTCAATGGCAGGTCAACTACATTTGAAGGGTTCGTTTCATAATTTAAAATCGGGAATTCAAAAATTTCATAGTAAATTGGTTTTAGTTCCTGCTGATAATTATAATTTGACGCCTACATTACGTCAACGTTTAATCTCTGGAACTCGGGAGGGCTAATTCGTATACCCTAGTTCAATGTCCTGACGATGATGTTGTTTCCACGCATATCCCGCACGACTTTCACGGCTAGGGTAGACGAAAGGCAAACCAAACTTTGTAAACTTTAAACTTTATTTCAAACTGCTTAATTTCACAAATCAGTGGACAGATAAATCAAATTACAACAATAACATGCATGTATAAATACATAACACAATGACGGAACTAATAGGAAACGACTATATTTAAATATTATTAATCGGATAGTTGATAAAAATAGTACACGAGTCAATAAAATTACATTCACGTTTAACTATACTAACGTTTACATTTATTCAAGTTTTAACAGTTCAGATCCTTATTTTACGGATTGTCATCTGTTTTGTATCATAATTTATATATATTAACATTTTATTAAGTGTGTTTGTATGTACTTACATAGTTTATACATAGACATTTATCTATATATTATAACTGTTACAGAATATTTACAATTGGTAAATGTTGTAACATTAGATATGGAATAAAATAGTCTATTACATGTTATGTACAGATAACAATTTAATAATAGTTGAATAAACAACAGTGTTCATACTTGTATATACGAGTATTGAACAAATCGCCTGAAATACCTTTTCGAAGATTGAAAGGTGTGTCTTCGACACTCAATAACAATAGTATACAATACACTGAGCGCAGTCTTTAGTTGCAATAGGACCGAAACTTAACGAAATATACTAAAGACTGTGTTCTATTATCGGTACACTATATAATTAATAAATATCTTTGTATCACAAATAAAACATTTGTATTGGTGCATATATTTACACTCAGAGTCGTTTTTAGCTCTACAGGCCAAAGGCCAGGCGAGCTTATGGGATCACTTTTCGTCCGTCGGTCTGTCTGTCCGTCTGTCTGTTAGCAATTTTATAAAATTGACGTCTCCTCTGAAACCACTTGAAGGATTTTGATAAAACTTCATCACAATGTTACTTGGGAGGGCCCCTCTCAGATTTATATTTTACATGGCCTCCAGTCATCCAAGAGGGCCGCCAAGGCTAAAACTAGGTCAACTTTAAGGAAATTTCTAACAACATCTCCACCGAAACCACTTGTTCCATTCTTGTGAAATTTCAATCAACATGTTCCTTGGGTTAGCCTCTATCAAGTTTGTGTTTTTTTCGTTATTGTCGAATAATCAAAATCGCCGCAACAGCGACCCAAAGTTTACATAGAGTTACATAGGAAAACGTTAAAAATGACATCTCTGAAACCGCTTGAAGGATTTTGATGAAACTTAATCACAATGATCTTTGGGTTAGTCCCCCTCAGATTTGTGTTTTTGGGGCCTCCAGTCATCCATGATGGCCACCATTGCTAAACTACTCCATCATTTCTAGTAAAATGGGAGGAATTGACCTATTCAAAAAATTTAGGGTACACATATGAACTATATTTGAAGATATTTGTGATTTGATTCGGCAGTTTATTTTGTCGCATTGTAAACACGTTTGTACTAGTAACGTCTCAAATATGGCTATGTTTGACCATTTTCATAAATACATTTTCGACATGTTTGGGATCACCGAGATTTAACCTAGTCACATGCAATTATAATTTATTACAAAATGCTCGTCATGACGAAGCCTCTGTTGTATATGTGCTGCAGTTATAACGCATACCATTATTTGCATATATTACTATGTAGAATATAAAATCGTCAAGAAAAAATAATAATAAGAACAAAACGCGACTTTAAAGCGTGATTGATACCGTTCTTCTATCAAAATGTAATTCATTCACAACTTAAAATACACTAGACATTCACGCACGCACGCACGCACACACACACACACACACACACTTTCTGTTACGATAATGATAATGTAGTGTAGTCGAAGTCTAGTAATACTATTAGGATAAGTATACATAACTGTTCAACTAACTGACCGTTACTAAATAAGGAAACAACATCACCATGGTTCTTCAGATAACTGAAGTTCATATATCACTCATGTCCTGGCCATCAGGATATTTGACAATTACCCACTTACGACACTCCCACTCCTGTTTCATCTGCTGACTACATCATACCAGTATATATACAATACTTAAATGCAGGTGGCATGAACTATGATGTATAAAAATGTTTGACTGAGACACTTGTCGAACTTTTACTGTAGTATTGTGCAGGAGCCTGTGGTGAACGATATTTTACGGACATTGAAGTAGTCATATGCTAAACCAAATTGCTAAGTATCAGCCTAAGAATATGTCAATAATATTCTCATTGTTTTGTGTATTTTGAGCTTGATTAGAGATACGGTTAAATTGCAAAATAACGAGTGTAAATCGTCTGCTCTGATTGCATGAACATATTTTAAAACTTTTAAGTCAATGTGTTTTCTTAGAACTAAGTTATAACACATACAACTGCGTATATAAGATGTTATTAAGTACTTCGAATTAGTGAAGCTTTCGATGTTCCTAATTCTAAAATATGCCAGTTAAAATTATTTTGACATCATGTTTTACTAGCATTACCACTACAAATGCGTTTGCAAAAGACATTTTCGAAATATTTAATGTTAACGCTGAATTACAGTTACTTGAATTTCAAACAATATTCAATGTAAAGGGAGGTAATTTAAGATTATCTATATTTCACTTTTTTATAGACGGAAAATCTGCGATAAATGGGTCAAATTTTTATGTTTTTTTCTATTATTTCATACCAATTTTAAGAATTTTATATTTTAAGCGTTCTTTGACTCGTGTTATGTGTTTTGTCAGTACATTTCATGTTTTCATATAAAGGGAGGGTAACTCTCTAAAGTTGTAACAATTTAAACAAAAAATGAATGTTTTACAAACTATGGGTCAAAACAAAATACTTATCATATATCTATTCTAAAATATATTTAAAATAAGAAAATTAGTTAAGACACAGAAATTGATACTTACAAATTTTGTTCAGTGTATTGTTAACCAAACACAGAGACTGTAAGGTTCTGGTGCAGAACAAAGTGAGGCCATTTTAAAGATAGTCAGATGACCAGCAAGTCTTAATTTTATGTTCCTCTAGGATTGTCAGAGACTAATTAATGGAGTTACCAGACGTTCGTATTTAAAATCAAGCGTCGAAGATTATCAAGACTAGAATGGTCATTGTGGTATGCACTCCGCAGTTTAATGTCCAATGTCCCTTAGCTTGAATACTTGAGGAAAAAGAAAGCACACCATCACTGGATCATACATTTCTTAGAAGTCCATTAAACTACCCCTGTTTTCGTACCAAATTGAAGAACAAAAAAAACGTTTTCTGTACAACTTTTGTCCCATTTCTTTAAAATTACCTCACCCCGCGCACACACTTCCAACACATGGTACTAATGCAATATTTTCAAATGTCAATAAATAATAATAAAAAACAAAATCATAAGCGTACTAGTATCAGGGTCGTTTCTGCACTCCTCATGCTCTTTCATATCAAGAAATGCTACACTTTACATACTTTTGCAGTTGTTTTAAATATAGATATAAAATCGAGCAGGAAAAGTAGCATTTAAGGACGACAGTCAACCACAAACACACACAGAAACACAAAGAACTACTATATATATATAAATTAATAAAAGGCAAAATAAGACATCACAAACACAGAAGGGTTGACAATAGGGCTACCACCTTGGAAAGGTCAGTGGCAAGAAAGTCCGCTGGGGGGTTAAACCGGGTTCTAGGGTGCACCAAACCTCACACTTACCCTACTGTCATCCCTATAAAACGGGACAGGGTAAATAAAGAAATCCCTGCCATGAACTATTCTCTAACCAACATTAATCCAGATTTATTAAAATGTGAGGCAAAATCAGCCATTTTAGTTTTTTTTTAGATGTTTGTGGTAGTTTCGTATTTTTCTATTTATAGCCTCCATAAAACCCAAACCACCCTAAAAAGCAGATTTGTCAAAATAAAGTTATATATATTCAAAACTGAAACAAGCAGCAAACATGCACATTAAAAATATTATAATAACATCCATGGACCTAAAAGTTGCTTAGTTGTTTTCTTTCTGATTTACAACTGCCCCCATTGAAGCGCATTTGAGCATTGCTTTTTTGCGTTGAAAAAAAGAAGTTGTAGGAGTCTTTTACTAATTATATCTTCATAATCCATACATTCATTAATAAGACCATGCAGCATTATAAAGATGTACAATTTTAAAAAAAGAAACAAGTAAAAGAAAGGAAACCTAGTATACAATATAACGGAAACATAGTAATATAATTGAAAACTTATAATGGCGAACTTTCCATAATGCAACTATTCCATCTAATCCCCAATTAGGCATGTTAAATATTAACCATTGGGATTTAAGATATCAGTAGTGTATTATATTAAATTAATTAAAAAGAAATTTACGCCTTTTATGAAGCTAACCTTTTGAACGGTTATACCAGTGCGGTAAGGTTTTCGATTCAATACAAATATAACAATATTGAAGTAAATTTTAAAACGTTAACTAAATAGTAATATAAACTGTCAATGCAGCATTACACGAATGTATATCTAAGGTCATCAAATTGGTTACGTCATACTAGCGTGACGCGTGTCAGATTCCCCCCAAAACGAATTTGCAGTCAAAATGAAAGGTATCTTCAACATTTTGCAATGCCATTTAGCCGATTGCTCCATCTATAGTTTATTTACAAGAAAGCAATGATAACACCTTCATCTGTATTGTAAATAACAGACATGCAATGCAAATCATACATCAACACGTGTGGCTAACGGCCATATTGTTTATATAGCAACAGCTTAGCAGTAGTACACTATTTTTTGTGCCGTTGCCTTCCGGCTAACAGAATGTCAAAATGTTGAACATACCGAAGCGCGAGGCGGGATCCCGAAGAATGACGGATTGTTCAAGCGTTCACGATTGACATTTCAGGGATACAGTCTATAAATCTGTTCTCAGCATGCGAATAGAGCTGGTTCTAAATCGGTATCGTCACTGATTAGTGATTGATGTTAAACCTTATTAAAGGAACACACGGCAATCTTTCATTTGTTCAATACTAGTAATTAATATTAATTATAAAAAAATATAAAGGAAATTGTTTTTGAGTATTACTAACTGTTTGTATGTACAGCTATGTATATAAGTTATCGCATTTTTATGCTGTCTGATTTTAAAATAAGCAACACTTCTTCAATCATTAAACAGAGTTGATGAAACTTTAACTGAAGCATCATCTAAAGAATTTGAATAGGTCTCATGAACTATTGATCCTATTTCAGTAATAAAACTATCTTACATTAAACCCTTTCTTTTAATGTTTTACATTGCTAAAAATTGAAACCATGCCCAACGAAATTGAAACATATTTTCAGCATTCCATCACGCTGGCGCCGGGCCGTCGCCGTATAGCACGGACCTGGAAACAACGTTACGGACGAATTTGTATACCGATTACCAAGTTCTTCAGCGGCCTGAACAAACAGTTAATGTTAAGATTACCTTCAACCTGATCACGATTAATTCACTGGTAAGTGTTTAAGATGAATGAATGAATGAATGAATGAATGAATGAATGAATGAATGAATGAATGAATGAATGAATGAATGATTGGTAAATGCACTTCATTTTTAAAGATTTGAAATCGACTAGTAACAGTGAGGCAACAATTATTCACTACAAAACCGCTTATCAAAACTCTATCAAGCTGTTCATGTCATATAATAATGTATATGTGCCGATCAAAAGCAGAAGTTTAAACCCCCAGCGGCCTTTTTTGCCACTGATCGTTCCAAGGCGGTAGCCCTAGTGTCATCCCTTTTGCGTTTGTGATGTCTTATTTGGTATTTTATTCATTCATCTTTAAATTTGTTCTTTGTTTCTGTGTGTGTTTGTGGTTGACTGTCGTCATTGAGTGCTGCTTTTCCTGTTCGATTTTTATATCTATATTTATTCACGGGTTCTTAAAATACCCGTGACTGAATATGCGTAAAATGAATTATGAGTTGGTAACTCTTAATTCGAGGTCCGAGTTTTGGGGTTTGGTCTGGATGGTTAAAGCCGTTTATATTGTGTCTATAGAGTTTGGATTCTCAAAATATGTCAGCTCTGTATATACCTCGTTGTCAGTAGGTTTAGAAACGGTGTACTTCTGTTGTAAAATGTGCCTGTTGATGGCGGGATAGGGAATTAAATATTCGAATAGTACAGTCAAATTGTAATTTATTGATGTTCATATTTTCAGGATATCAAGGAACAAGCCCTTTCAACCACGGGATATTTTGGAATGGTAAGTTTGACTTTAAATATAACAATACACGAAATAGACATACGATAACCCAATGGGTGCGTTCAGGTTTCTCCCACTGGCAACCACTTCGGTTAACTTCGGGTTACCAATGGCCACCTATGGTAGCATTTGGTTACAACGAGGCCACCGAAGTTACCTCAGGTGTAGAGTCGCGGAAAGATTGGTTACCAACGTTCTACCTATCGATAAACTTACGGATAACGACGGTGACCGACGATAACTGATGGTTACCGAGAGTGCTTTCGGTAACCGATGGGAGGACCCTGAACGCACCCAACATGTGTAATAGTAATGTGACTTCAATATGTTGTGTGAAGGTAAAAAATGTTTTCCTCGACATCTTTATACGCCGAATAGAAGACATGTAGGTATGGCATGTTGCTATATGTGACTTTTTCGCAATCGACCATGCCATTGCATTATGTGACTGAGAACTCACAAAAAGCGTTGTGACTCCATTTTTCATCCAATTCAAACCAAACTTTTACAGACTATGTTTAATACTCAACTCTCAGTCAAGTTCTTGAATCATGCATATCTGATTGTATTAAAGTAATTTATTTGCCTTTGAATTATCAAAGATGACATAGTTTGGCTTTACTACCGTCATAGAACTTCCAATTTCCACCAATCTAATTAAAATCTGAACCTTTATCATGCTACGATACACTACACTACTAAGGATCTGACAACACTGCATTGAAGGTCATGTCAGATTGGCCTTACGATAAGCCAAACAGATTTCAGCCTACAAAATCGCTCGGTATAGACTGCTTCACTGCGCATGTTACGTTTCAAACGCTGTGGAGCAGTCTACGTTCGGTATTGAAAAGAACAATGCCGTAACTTTTAGCTTATAAAACACAAATTATTGCGTTGACAAACATAACACACCAACCATTATTGAATATTTATCGAATAAAACCAAGATTGTTTGACGCAATTCACCAAAAAAATGTACTGCTTCGTGGGGTTGAACTCGTAACCCAAACTAAAATTACACTCGCGGGTAATAGAAAGTCGTAATAGCCGACTTCGCTACCGACTTAACAGGCCAGACACATTAGGAAACATGTATATAGAAAACCAAATGTCGCAATAATCTCGGTAGAGTATATATTTTTCAGATACAAATAGAATGTTCTGAATGTTTTCAAAATGATTTTCTTGGTATTCTTGATGTAAAACATGCAATTTAGTGCATTTCTTTGAATTTATCGTGCAGTCCACACTAATAAACACGGAGACTTTATCTTTTTCGGATATATGTGTTTTATGTGGATTTTCGTTTGTTCAGTTCTCTCGAACATCATCTGAAGTGCATATGAAACGAGCGATTTCATCGGTTGAGTTTCATTACATGGTCGCGCCTTAATTCCATTAAGTGATGGGAAAGCTTATATTTGCAGGATTTTATAACAGATATTTCAACAATAAAACACGTTTAAAAACATTTTTGCAGAAAAAAATGCGACAACCTGTTTAAAATTACCTATTAAATGTTTTAATTTTACAATGTGCTATGTGGTTTTATTTCATACCGCAGCCAACCCAGTTTTCGCTACTTAGAGAAGGGGTTGGAAGGGCTTGGAAGGGTTGGATCGGGTATTAAAGTTAATACTTGGACCACGTAACGAGTAGTTCATATTCTCTTGAATATTGATTAGATGAACGGTCGATCTGACGTGACGGAAAAAAAGAAACGCAACTCAGTGATTTCCGCTATATAATCTATATATCCGCGTAATATTCCAGAGAAATCTGAAGATTTACTGTAAACAAGAGGCACAAGAGGGCATGTATAGCTCGACTAACCTCTTTGTCCATTTCTTCACTAAAGTTGATCGACGAGGAAGCAGACACAATTTTCATTCGTACAGATCCCTTGTATAACACTGCTTCCTTAGTTCAAAGCTACACACAACATGTTCTCCGACCCCATATTGACAAGGAGTCTGATCACGTCAGGCATTTTTTAAAACTACTATATATTAATAAAGGTATTGATTTCATTGACATGCCTATTATTTTTCGGGATACTCATGTAGTTGATTCTATCCCAAAATATTTCAAAAATTCCGAAAGTCCTGTAATTTGTTATAAATATAAAAAGCCTATTAGAAATATTATTTTCAACTACAATAAAATAGTTTCTGACCTTGATATAGTACATACTCCTAAGGAATGTGAATGCAACACATCAACATTTTGCTATGCTCCAGCAGGTCATGTCATCACTGGTAATTTTGATATTGTTGATAAACGTATTCGGCATTTGTTTTCGAAAGGTCCTAAATATAGATTACCTTCAACTATTGATTTTAAAGCCTGTCGTGCCCAGATCGCCCAATCCTTTGAAGATTTTAGTATAAAATGGTGTCGTAGAGAACATGCGGACCCAAACTCAATTTCTACTTGGAAAAAGTAAATTCTTAAAATTATAGATACACGTATTAACTTTTATAATGCTAACCCCTCTTTACTTCCTCCGAGACCTAGGTTTTCCTTTCGTAATTTAAAATCGGGAATTCAGGAGTTTCATAATAAATTTGTTTTAGTTCCTGCAGATAAAGCAGCTAATAATGTAATTATTGTTTGACGCCTACATTACGTCAGTGTTTTATCTCTGGAACTCGGCAGCACCAATTCGTATACTCCAGTTAATTCTACTGAGGATGATGTTGTTTCCGCACATATCACTCGGTGCACTACTTTCAAGGCTGGTGTAAACGATAAGCAAAATAAACTGCCTACCATGTACTGGATTCCTAAATTAAATAAAAATCCATATAAGGCTCGCTTTATTTCTAATTCTAGTGCCTGCACCACAACAAACATCTGCAAACTTTTAACTTCTTGTCTTACTGCCATTAAAGATCACGTTAAACTATATTGTGATAAAACTTATGAAAACTCTGGGATTAATTTATTTTGGTCTATAAAAAATTCAGGAGACGTTCTGGATAAAATTTTCAATAAAGGTCAAGTTTCATCAATAAGCACTTATGACTTCTCTACGCTATATACAACCTTACCTCATCACGCTAATTTCTCTTATTCAAAAAACATTCGCTAGAGAAAATACTACATTTTTGGCATGTAATAATATTAAAGCGTTTTTTACTAACGGCAGTTTAGACAATTATACTATGTGGACTTGCTATGAAGTTTGTGAAGCACTCATCTTCCTATTAGATAATATTTTCGTCAGGTATGGTACCACCGTTTATAGACAAATTGTTGGTATCCCTATGGGTACGAACTGTGCACCACTTGTCGCAGATTTATTTTTATTTTGCTATGAAAGAGATTTCATGTTGAGTCTTTCACCAGATACCCAGGCAGATGTTATTGAAGCTTTTAATGACACCTCTCGGTATCTGGATGACATACTTAACATTGACAACCCTTTCTTTCCAACTATGGTTGATAATATTTATCCTAAAGAACTTCGGCTTAATAAAGAAAATATATCTGATAATAACGCTTCTTTTCTTGATTTAGATCTCTCGATTGAAAATGGTAAAATAATTATCAAAATCTATGACAAGAGAGATGATTTTAATTTTGACATTGTTAATTATCCCCACTTGGATGGGGATGTTCCCCGAGCAACTTCTTATTGGGTGTATCTGTCTCAACTTATTCGTTTTTCTAGAGCTTGTACTCGAGTTGAATACTTTAGTATTCGTAATCTTTGTATAACTAAAATGTTACTTAATCAGGGTTACCGTTACCATAAACTTCGTAAAACCTTTGCAGAATTTTACTATCGTAACCCTGATCTTCTTTCCAAATATAAATGTAATTTAAGGACTCTTCTGCGACAAGGACTATCACAACCTGACTTCTATGGTGATGTAATTTATAAACTTCGTAAGATTCTTGGTCATGATCACTTTCAGACTATCTTTGTTAAACTTGTTAAAAAGTTTATCAAAAGAGGTTATGACCCTATCATTTTGCAACGTACTGCATGCTTGGTGGTGGACCCTTTTACAGTTCGCCACTATGCTTTCCTCTTTAATTGTACGATGATCGGACAGGCTGTGGACCCTATGATGATGCCTACCTAAAGCCCATTGGGACGGTGGCGTTTGATGTTTGTCCATGATCTTTCTTGCCGTGCCCTTAACGGTGTATTCTCTTACTGCTCTGGCTTCTGCCAAGTCATGAGTACCTTCATCGTGGCTTTCTAGGCTATTGTTTTTTTGTATTATATTTACACGAGCATATTTGTGTTTTACTTATATTGCCTATTGATTCTGCCTTGTTGGTTAAATATTAGATCATGGCGGGGATTTCTTTATTTACACTGTCCTGTTTTAATGGGATGACAGTAGGGTAAGTGTGAGGTTTGGTGCACCCTAGAACCGGTTTAAACCCCCAGTGGCCTACTTTGCCACTGACCGTTCCAGGGCGGTAGCCCTATTGTCAACCCTTTTGTGTTTGTGATGTCGTTTACTTTTATTGTTGCTTTTGCCTGCTTGTTTGTCTGTTTCCGTGTTTGTTTCTGTAGTTTGTGGTTGACTGTCCTCCTTGAATGCTACTTTCCCTGTCCGATCTTTTTATATTTCTTTTGCTGTATGGAGTCTGTTGAGTAGGGGGCGGGGTGATGGGACGGTGTGTCAGATATGGCAGTATGAAAGTATTGACTAATGCTTTTTTATTTGTCCACGCTTTCTGAACTGCATAAATTAAAATATAAACTAGAGCAAAGTCGATAGGTGGTGGGTGGGGTGGCGGGCATCGCATATAACCACACTTTTTAATATGCGTAGTTCCAGGAAAGAAATTATGATTGTCAAATTAGTAGGAAAATATTAGTTGTTGTAGCACTTATGGCAAAATCCTTTGCCGTGCATTGAGCAAAATGGCAGCTACTGTTACCAAAGTTGTACCCCTGGAGTACGAAACCCGTTTAATATATGTTATACCTCTAGACCCCAAACAACCGTAATAAATTAGAATCAAATGCATTTACATTTGGACAAGATTATATGCGTTTTTTGACCTGATTACATCATGGGGGCCCTGCGAATGCAGCCACAATATGAAAACCTATTGCGCATCTACATTGTTAATATCAGTGAAAGCCAGACAAGTTAAAAAACCGGCCAGATCGGACCAGTAACACCTGAGATATGGCCCTTGATTTACTTAAAAATGCGCAGTGATTTTGTCATTCTGAGGGGTTTCTGAATATAATTAGTCAAATTAATAACTAGTTAAATAAAGGACAACGCTGTGCTGTTGTATACGTTTAATCACAGTGCACTTTGTAACACGAAATTCATAATGTTGTAGTTCCGCTTTGACATGTTTAGCCATTTCAGTTCTGTATTTAATGTAAAGAGATTGAAGAATTTTACATTCCTACGTTTGCTCACCAGCTTGAGCCAAACGAGTACTCTGTATTTTTTCCGGAAGGAACGGTCTAATGTAGCAATGGTACCGCCCGGATAAAAGCAACGTATTATACATACAATATACATAGCGGAAATTCCGGAGTTGCTTTTTTTTCCTTTAGTGTATAATATTGTAATAAAAAATATTTCAAGATAAAATACATTTTGCCCTAACATTCTCGCCACTTTAGGAATGGGAAGACTCTCGCTTGGCGTGGTTAGCCGATTCTACATACGACAACGTCAACTTTATATTTTCCTCTGAGACATATACTTGGAGACCAGCAATAATAATAGAAAACAGGTCAGACTTTAATGTACTACTTCTTGTTCGTATGTACTAAATGTTAAATGCCTGGTGTGTATGTGTACTAAATGTTACATGTATTTTATGCATGTGTACTGAATATTAAACATGTAATCATATTTTGGTGGTCATGTGTATTAAACGTTAAATGCGTGGTGTGAATCTGTAATAAATGTTAAATATGTGATGTGTATGTGTACTAAATGTTAAAAATGTGATGTGCATGTGTACTAAATGTTAAATGCGTGGTATGCATGTGTACTAATGTTAAATGTTTGGTTTGCATGTGTACTAAATGTTAAATATGTGATGTATATGTGTACTAAATGTTAAATGTATGGTGTGCATGTATACTAAATGTTAAATGCGTGGAATGCATGTGTACTAAGTGTAAAATGTGTGGTGCTCATGAGTAGTATCAGCTGTGACAACACTATTATTACAAGTACACATGTGTTTCCTGTCCTGTCTGATAATATCATGAACAATTATCCTGACATGTATGACCGTTTATGGAAACAAAAGGTTTTACTTAACTTTAGAAGCATGTGTGAATTACCTTCCTTTTGATCTGGGTAGTTTAAACCAAATACAATTATGCATGTACCTTTTTATATCTATGTATTGACGTGATACATGTTCGAATGTTTGACCATGTATTCTGTATGTCTTCTGTTTTACAGTGCGTCGGATCTTGCAGTATTCAGTGACACAGCCACGCTAATCCGAATTAAATCAAGCGGCAAAGCTTACTGGACGCCAGGTGGCGTGTTTACAACCACCTGCGAAGCTGACATCACGTATTATCCTCTCGATACGCAGGAATGCAGGTTTGTTATTTCCTACTAGATGTTATGCCATACAAAAAACAACACTTTAGTGTAAATCAGAGTTTTAATGAATTCGAAATAGTATATTGGAATAAAAAAGTGTGTTTTAACGTTTTACTCAAATGGATGATTACAAAATAAAAAATGGAACACAGAAACGATAATGGTTGATTGTTAAACACATTGTAGCGTAGACATAAGCTCCATCATACTGTACTGGTAAACACGTTGTAGCGTAGACATAAGCTCCATCATACTGTACTGGTAAACATGCGGTAGCGTATACATTATGGCCTGACAATATGAGAAACAAACGCATAGTAGCGTAGACATGCACTCATACATTCACCTCTGATCTGACAATATGGGTAAAAACGCAAGGTAGAGTAGAATGTGCATTTCATTATTGAATTGTTTTAACTTCATATTGCAGCATAATCCTAAGCACGTGGGCTTACACTTCGGGGGAAATAACACTGGAATTCGGAGACACAGCACTTGCACTAGACTATTTCAAGGTATTCTTTAATTTAGTTGCAGAGACTTGCGATGCTCCTATAATGAAGGCTGACGAAGGAGGAGTATTGCCAATTTATATAAAATTTGTTTGATATGCGATCTTTTGAAAAAGTAACTTTGTCGTAGCATTTAGTATAGAAATAAAAAGATATTGAAGATACAAGGATACCTTATACTTGTAACTGTAACTTTTAGTATAAAAATACAGAATAAAGTAAGAAACGTATGACCTTTTTGCTGGTGTTTTCATATGCCAGATTTTGAGGGCGTATGAAAGCTTAAACAGCGTTTTAATAAAACAATATTTGATGTTTATAAGCACTCTTAAGTGAGTACTAAATATCCCATAAATAAAACAGTTTCAAATTTGCCAAGCAATAATCTTTTATGGATGATATGCAAATGATGAAGGGAGGTAATTTGATGATTGTTGATAATCAAAAGCTGCCATTTACACAATCTGTGTTACGTTTTTTATGATTTTTTGGTAAGGAACATATAGAGAATATTGTCTCGGACTAATTTCGGTACTTTTCGTAGATGTAAATTATTTGTTTTTGTGGCTAAAATGCATGTTTTAAGAAAAAGTGGGCTAACTCCTTTGTGTACTGAACTTTTCAAAAGCATCTTTGTTTGGACTATTGTTGGTGGTCTATCTAATAAATTTTAAAACATCATTAATGTTTTTCCTGTTTTGCTGTCCAGACAATCACTGAGCATCAACATCAGCGGATGTTCCTTTTTTTGTTCAGTATATATTGGTTTCGCCATGACTTATACTCAGTTGCAAAAGACAGTTTTACACTTTGAACATTTTACTTTACACCCTATCCTCTTTATCAAGCGACAGTCCCTTAATGATTCGACCTATTGAAAAACAAATGACAACATGATATTGGCAATGGAATGATAAACACTTTGGTACCAAACATGGCATATTCATTATGGAATTTGTTAATTTAATTCTAAAAAAATCTTTATACAATTAAATCTAAACAAAACTCAGTGTACACTTTCCTTTGCAACTGAGTATATATGTAACACTACCAGACCCTTAAATAAGTAATAATAATAGTTTAATAACAAGTGGTAGAAGTATCTCGCTTGAATAGTAAATGACAAATATTCTACAATTTGGGATAATCCTCTCAAATAGCAGATATTATATTAGCTTACTCAGGTATATCGTAGGAGGGGATACCTTGTTACGACCAACTGCATACATGTGTAGAGATCCAATAAGAGGATTGCACGTGCGTGCAGGTATATACTGGGATGTAGAGATCCAATAAGAGGATTGCACGTGCGTGCAGGTATATACTGGGATGTAGAGATCCAATAAGAGGATTGCACGTGCGTGCAGGTATATACTGGGATGTAGAGATCCAATAAGAGGATTGCACGTGCGTGCAGGTATATACTGGGATGTAGAGATCCAATAAGAGGATTGCACGTGCGTGCAGGTATATACTGGGATGTAGAGATCCAATAAGAGGATTGCACGTGCGTGCAGGTATATAATGGGATGTAGAGATCCAATAAGAGGATTGCACGTGCGTGCAGGTATATGATGTTTAGTAGCGAGAGGAGAATCTCGTAGGGTCTAGTAGAATTTGTTAGAATGTAGAGATGTGTTTGACTGTAGAGTCTGCTAGAATTAATGTACGACTATACGATCAGACATTAGTTTAAACTTATTTATTTTACATCGATTGTAACGAAAGCTCTATGAACTTATTTGAATCACTCTCGATGTCTTCCTGGGTAGAACCAGTACTAAGCAATGCAGATAAAGTGTCTTGCTCAGGGACACAACGCATATGGCAATGACGGGAATCGAACCCACGACTTTTGGATCATGGGTCCAACGCTTTACCACTAGACCACGATCAGACATTAAAATGGGGTAGCTTTAACGCTTATTAAGGCGTGTATTTAAGAGTCTGGACTTGTTATTTATTAATGCCCTGGTGACATAGTGTCACATATATGCCTTGTATATACTTTTTTCGTCAGGTATGGAACTAGACAAATACTAAATAGTACTAACTGTGCACATCTTGTTACATATTTGTTTTTGTATTGATATATGGAAGTGATTTCATGTTGAATCTTTCACCAGCTATGTTGGTTGGTATCTGGATGATATATGTAACATGTGACAATTGAAAATTGAGAAATAATAAGCACAATTTATGAAAAGAGAAATGATTTTAATTTTGAGATCGTTAATTATTCCTACTTGGACGGGAATGATCTTATGGGGTATATGTTTCTCAACTTATTCATTTTTCTAGAACGTGTAGCCGAAGTGAGAACTTTAATATTTGTAATCTTTGTATAATTATAAAGCTAATCAATCAGGACTACCTTTATCACAGACTTCGAAATACCTTCGCACAATGTTATTATCGTAACCCTGATATATGTTTTTAAATTTTAAAAGTAATCTATGAATTCTTCTGCGACTGGGACTGACACAACCTGACTTCTGTGGTGACGTGATTTAAAAACGTTGTAAGAGCCTTGGTCATGAGCACTTTCATACAATCTTCATTACGCTTGTTAAAACGTTTATCAAAAGAAGTTATGCACTGCATGTTTAATGGGTGACCCTTTACCGTTATCTACTATGCGTTCCCCTTTGATTGTGCGATGACCGTATGATAACGTCTACCGAAAACGTGAAAGGACGGTAGCGTTTAATGTACAATCTTGTCTTGTCGTGCCCTTAATTGTATGTTGCTATATATATTTGTCAAGGCATTGAGTACTTACCTTACTGAGTACTTGCTTTGTGGCTTTCTTGCCTCTTTTTTTGATATTCGTATATACCTTATACTTATATTGCTTAATAATGCTGCCTAATGTGCTAGAGGATATACATGTATCTTGGCGCGGATTTTTTATTTACACTTTCCCGTTTTATTGGATTGACAATATAATAGGGTAAATGTAAGGTTTGGTGGACCCTAAAACTTGGTGTTAACGCCAGCGGCTTTTTTGCCATGACCGTTCCAAGGCGGTAGCCCTATTGTCAACCATTTGTGTTTGCGATGCCCTGCCACTTATTTATCTGGTATGTGTTGTTTGTTTCAATACGTGCTTTCGCTGATTTGAATGCTACATTTCCTGTTCGACTTTTATATCTGCGTTTATAGGTGAAACAAAAGGACTTTTAATTTGTAACTTTTTATTTTAAACAATATCGCAGACATATTAATAAACGGATAGGAAACTTCCTATCTTAACCAATGAAGTAAGCAAATAGCATGTGGCACCTTAACTTTTCTTTTATCTTCTCTTTCAATTATTCACTGATTCTGATGAAAATACATTCGATAGATTCATAGTGAACAGCAAAATGGAATTATAATAATTTATGTTTATTTTTAAAATAAGAAATTGTATAAAATGATGTCTAAAGTTAAAATGTCATCATTTTTCGATTTTATCTTAAAAATCAAGGTTTTGACAAACTCCTTCTTAGCCTCGTCCGTCGGATGGGGACGTTAACCGGGCGGTCCCGTGTATCGGTCTATCCTCCGAGCACGTTAAAGAACCATAGGAATCTATTTGATAGATAATAAGAGTAGGGCAGGTTCCCGGATTCCTATGTATCCTTCCCCTCTCTCTGGGGCGGCTCTAAATAACCTATACTGTGTTGATGAGCCGTTAAACAACATTCAATTCATGATATGTGTGTTTAAAATTGGGAAATATTTTGTGAAATTTTCGCACTGTGCCACGTGAAATTTAGATAATTTTCGTAGTGTCCAATCTATTTGTTATTAGGTCTGTGACAATATATCTAAATGTATCCATATGCTATTTATACATAACATACATTTTTTATACTTGCATATATCTGCTACACGTTTTAGTGATATAGATAGCTACTTAAAGATGCAAATAAGTATTTGACATATTAAAAGTACTGGTACATAATATAACAAAAGCTAAGGAATTTACGCAGAAGTATATATTTTTCGCAGGAAATCTCAAATACATATGTTAATTGATTGAATAGAATCCACAATGCGACTTTGCAGTCATTCTTTGATACATTCGGTTTTTGGCACTAGTCAGGGTCAGGGTCAAGGCACTAGTCAGGGTCAAGGGAGGAGCAACTATGATGGCTTGAAATACCTGGATGGTGTCTTAACTTTTATTTTGTTTAACCTAATCATAAACTTAAACACTAACCCTAATCCTAACCGTTATTCTGACACGTGCAAAAATAACTGACTGTAATGCATGTCAACAAAACGATATTGATGTGACATTGCCGTAGTGTGCGCGACACAAACCTTAAACACATAATATACCAAGGATACACACGTGTTGTTTTATTGTTTTAAAGAGGCATATAAAATAGCGTGTAACACCTTTATATAAGCAATAGATATACAAGTCGAACAGTTAATGTAGCACAGTCATTCACAAACACGCACAGAAACAAAAAACAATTACAAAAATAAAAGGCAAGATAAGACATAAAATGGTTGTCAATAGGGCTACCACCTTGGACCGATCTGTGGCAAAAAAGCCGCTTGGGGTTTAAGCCAAGTTCTAGGATGCACCAACTCACACTCTTACAATATTGTCATCCCAATAAACGGGACAGTGTAAATACAAATATCACCTCAAAGGTTATATTCTCTAACACAATGCAGCATTAATAGGCAATATAAGCAAAACACATTAATGATCATGTAAATACAATATAAAAAAGCATGGAAAGCCACAAATCAAGAATTCAATAATACTTGAATTTGTGTAACTTTGGATTACATGTGTACGTACTGTGGTTAGTATATAGAGATTATTTAACTGCTGAAATCGATTATAAAGAAATTCTTCACAAGATAGTAGACGTGTGGTTCTTTTCGCGAACGAGCGTATTCGAGTGAGTGAAAAAACAAAACACGCCTACCATCGAGTGAAGAATTTCCCTCTTATCGAACACGGCAGTTAAATAATCTATTTATTACGTTTTAAATCAGCTTATGCATGATTTTAACCGAAATAATTAGCTTTATTGAACGTTTTCGGCAGATGACGTCGACGGCAGCAACACTTCTTTGACGTCATAACTCAACGTCACAGTTAGTTTTTTTTGTGTTTGGAGTTAGTTATTAATATTTAGCGATTATGAATAGTCTTTCACTGAGAAATCCCTTTCTTGCACTGATAAAAATGTAATAAGTACATATCATCATATTATATTTACGTCACAAGCAGCACACTGCAGTGGACGAAGACACTATATTACATGTTGTATTTGCCCACAGGAAAATGGCGAATGGGAAGTTACTGACTACACCACATACACATCAAGTACAACACGAAAGGAAGGTTCTTCTTATTCAAGGTTAGTGCATTTACCGACATCGGAACCAGCCGGAGACTATAGGCGACATCGGAACCAGCCGGAGACTATAGGCGACATCTGAACCAGCCGGAGACTCCAGTCGAAATCAATATACAAACTAGCTGAATGCTTTTGATATAACGTCAATATGAAAACTAGATGAATGTTTTCAGTATAAAGTCAATAAACAAACTAGCTGAATGCTTTTGATATAACGTCAATATGAAAACTATATGAATGTTTTCAGTATAAAGTCAATATGCAAACTAGCTGAATGTTTTTGCTATAACATCAATATGAAAACTAGATGAATGTTTTTAGTATAAAGTCAATATGCAAACTAGCTGAATGTTTTTGCTATAACATCAATATGAAAACTACATAAATGTTTTCAGTGTAAAGTCAATATGCAAACTAGCTGAATGTTTTCAGTATAAAGTCAATATGAAAACTAGCTGAATGCTTATGCTATAACATCAATATGAAAACTACATAAATGTTTTCAGTGTAAAGTCAATATGCAAACTAGCTGAATGTTTTCAGTATAAAGTCAATATGAAAACTAGCTGAATGCTTATGCTATAACATCAATATGAAAACTAGATGAATGTTTTCGGTATAAAGTCAATATGAGAACTGGTTGAATGTTTTCAGTATAAAGTCAATATGAAAACTAGCTGAATGCTTTCGGCATAAAGTCAATATAAAACAAGCTGAATGTTTTCGGTATAAAACCAATTTGAAAACTGGCTGAATGCTTTCCGTATAATCAATATGAAAATAGTTGAATGCTTTCCGAATAAAGTCAATATGGCAACTAGAGGAATGCTTTCGGTATAAATAAATACTGAAAAAAACGAGATACCCTCGAAGCAACAAGCATAAACAAGAGAGTAAAGTAGCAGGCTCGGTTTTATTGAGTCTGTTCATGAGAGGTAATATATGGTGCAACACCTCTCACGTCCCATAGCACCGGCTTTTAAAAGCGGTATTCTACTTTAAAGCCACAACGATTGGCCTCGCTGATCCAAATGACCAGCAAGCAATAACACTACTGATTTGTAGTCGTCCCAACTTTTTTTACAGCCGCCAAACAGCATTTATCAAACGCTAGTGTGAAGATCAATATATTCTGAAAAGGGGATCCCTCGGAAGCAACAAACACAAACACAAAACTCGGTTTGATTGAGTTTGTTCATGAGATGTAATATAAAATACAACACCTTTCACGCCTCCTAGCACAGGCCTAAGCGGTAATCCACTTATTCTAGTCAATATGAAAACTAACTGAAAGCTTACGGTATAAAGTTGTACTACTACATTGAGTCTAGCGTTTATGTTTTTCTGTTTACGATATTCTATGTATAATCCAGTGTTAATGATTTTCTGTCTACGATGTACTATATATATAAAATAGTGTTTATGCTTTTCTGTTTACGATATTCTATGTATAATCCAGTGTTAATGATTTTCTGTCTACGATGTAATATATATAATCTAGTGTTTATGCTTTTCTGATTTTATCAATCAGACTGTACTACACCCTGAAGCTCCGAAGGCGTCCATTGTTTCACATCTTAAACACGATATTCCCGGTGATTCTGATGGCCTCACTGATCGTGTTTGTGTTCAAACTTCCACCGGAGTCCGGGGAGAGAGTGGGCATGTCCCTCACAGGTAACATCATACGCTTTTGCTTTTTCTTTTAATGCATTGTGAAGATTGTGTTGTTGTTGTTTTTAAATATGTTTTATTATCATTTAACATTTAAATCGGTAACCCTAAAAGGCGTTGCAGTTTTGCATAATATACCAAAGAAAACCACGGAAAGCTTTCTAATAATAACAATATACAAGATTATATGGCAGTTGTATACAAGCACTAGGTAGCTGTCATCGGTTAAATAAACAGTGCAGCATGCACAACGCAATATAATGCCCACTAACCAGTAGTACGTCCTTTAAAAAAAACTAAACCACTTTTTTAAACGCTACACACCTTCGGTTGTGCCTTTAAGTTAGCTATTTTCACAGGATTTATCCAAAAATGTGAGTAAGATTTCTAGGATTAATTCCCGGACTTTACAGCGTCATTATACGGTCCGTAATGACGCGTACCATCTCTAAATGATACTCAGTCATATTGCAAAATAGAGTTATAAAAACCGAAAATCACTGAGTTGTTAAATCAATTATGGCTTTGATATTTCTATAGTGACAAATACGCCTCATTAGGCTGGATATTCAGTTGGTACCTAAATAATTATTGTCTATACGACTATTTTTCGAATTCTTTTTTATATTGTGTCAAGCCATTGCATAACTCTACGGTATAACCCACCATCATGGCGTGTGTGAATCTCTATAAAAAGCGTATGAAAGGAGAAATTTGGAAATCACCGAACTCGATAAATACCCAAAAATATGGCAGTCTCGGTTTGATTGAGATTGTTCATAAACGGTAGTGTGCAAGTGCTTGCTTCACGCCCTCTAGCCCTGAGTTGGGCAGAACTCAATATTTAAAATGTCAATAGTACAGAAATTTGAGCCATCTCGAAGATGGTATGCACATGACGGTGAACATGGAACTTTTCACACCATTCCATGGCCAGCGGCATATGTTCCCAGTTTCTAACAAAATGCTTTGTCCTAAACGTTAAGGTTACCTTTAAGTTAGTAGAAAATATTACAGTTGTCATGTATGTGTTCTACATGTTCTACATGATTGTTTTGTCAATGTGTAACAGCAGTTTTTTCTGATGCATGCTTTGTAATAGGCCGAACACGCTCGGAAGATTAGTTTGTTTAAGCTATGTTTGATTGATAGTTTTATCATATACTAAAGGAAAAAATAAACGCAACCGGGGAATTTCCACTATATATTGTGAATATAATATGCTGCTGTTAGTGGTCTACATCAAACATTTCCTTTCGGAAACAAAGACTAAAACCACACATAACACACCAGATGTTCTCCCTGCAAGGTTTCATTATTGATAGAATACGCGTTTGCCTCAACCATTTTGGAACCTTTTTACATTAAATACAATAATGTCTCAAATTTTCAAGGCGAAACTTCAACATTTATAAATTTCGTGTTAAAAAGTGTACTGTGATTAAAAATTATACATATTCACAGTTGTGTCCTTCCTGTAACTAGCTGCAACCCTTATTTTCTACAAAACATCTTGGCGTTTCTTGGGAATATTACGTGGAATTAAGTGTGCAGTATATAAATTATATAGCGGAAATTTCAGAGATGCGTTCTTTTCCTTTAGTATATATTATGTTCTTTTACATAAAATATTAATGTTGACAGTCAAACCCTATTGAAAATGTTTTAGAGTATCTTTCCATAGAGGTTAACCATTCATGCGTTATGCAAAATAATAAGGAATACAGGTTTATCCTGAACAACTTTTGAGAATATTTTATTTGCTATAATCGTAGGTTTTGCATTAGAATGCCAAGTTTATATTCAAAGACATACTTTAAAATATGTATGTTTTACAGTTTTGCTGGCCTATGCCGTGTACTTGACCCTTATATCGGAAAACATTCCCAAGACGTCACTGAGTGCAAGTATTTTGTGTAAGTGCATTTAATATATGTATTATAAATACACTTTTTGTATTTGTATTTACAAAAAAAATACTGCATAGACATAACAATGCGAAAAGTAGTTTTCTTCATTATTTGCAGACGAGTTGTCGCTGATTAAGCTTTTTAATCTACTTTATAAAAATGTTGGATTTGTCGAGTATATGACATGTTTTTACTACTAACGTAATAACTCATAAATTGCATGACTCCTAGTAAATACCCCTGTCACACACCATTATTTGATTGATTGATTTAAAACATAAATCAACAACAAATCACTTTAAATCATAATAGGGTTGGTTTTATTCGTTTGATTTTTGTAAAGTTTAAGAAAGGAGCTATATTGTTTTATCTATTCTATATTAAGTCTATACTACAAACACAGCATAATTAATGGTATACCATTGGTGTAAACGAGTTTGCACAACTAAGTAACACTAATAATTATGTTAAGTATAATTTATACTTTAATGTGTTTTTACATCGATTGCGAAACAAGCAACACAGCTTATATAAATCACTGTCAATTGCGCGGATGACATATTCTGATATGGGAGGAAACCGAAGATCCCGGGGAAAACCCACATGTAACAGCGGGTGACCACTGTTCCTTCTCATTTTCAAAGCTAAGACGTGGATTCCATAAAGGGTTGTATTGGTGAAACGCGAGTACGCTACATACAGCTCTAACAGGACACCCCCTTTATTTGCTATTTATGTTACATGCTTTGTCCTTTAAATTGCATGAAAACGTCGGAGTCCTCAATAAGTGTTGCTATACAAGTATTTATCAATGTATTTATCAGCTTAGATCAAAAATGGACTGATACATATACCAGTATTTTGACAAAGCCGCCGCGCATCTGTGAAGTGTAAATAAATGTATTATGTCTCCCGACAGCCACCTACTTGACCATTATCCTGATGCTAAGCGCTCTGTCTGTGGTCTTCACGATTATCGTCCTTGATATCTACTTTAATCACGAGGACGACGAGGACATACCCAAGTGGGTTCAGACGATCACCCGTCGCTTTCTTGTAAAAGTCGCAATGTGGAAAGGTATGTTAAGAGGAAACAATTCATAAAAATTGTGCATGTGTTGTTTAAAGGTACTATACAATACAATAAGAACAATTTTCAAATATATATTCCAATATATCGCTTAACAATGCAGGAAATGTATGGTAAAATAAGAGTTTAAACGCATTGTATGCCCTTTTATGTTATGTTGTTATTAAACTTGGGAGAAGACCAATGCAGAAAAGTTATTTACAGAGCTACCAGTGGGTGAAAACGGGTTTGAATCTCAATCTGAACAGGTTACTCGAGATGTATTGGTTTATTATGCATATTTGCAAACTGCAAACAACGGCACCGTGGTAAGGTGGCTTAAGGATGCATTTTTATTTGTTTTAATAAATGAATTATATATATATATATATATATATGTTAACAAGTAATGCACAATTGGCTTGGAAGTATTCTTGTTCGATCATACCAGGATAAATCCCCGAGAGACGGAAACTCAATGTTTATCACACAGGGATTGTATGACATTCATTGGTGTGTGTTTGTGGTTGACTGTCGTCCTTGAATGCTGCTTTTCCTGTTCGATCTTTATATCTATATTAACTGTTATTGACAAATATATTGAAGATACACCTTAGGTTCTGGTTTAATTATAATACAGACGCGAAGGGCCTTTATTAATGTTGAAAGAACTTATGGCCCAACCAGTTTGCGTGTTTATAAAAGAAAAGCAATAAAATGTGTGTAAAGTAAAGTAAGACGGTCGGTGATTCAGAAGTTCACTTTAATGTCAATGGTTGTGTCCGACTAAATGTGTAAATTAAATCAATATACATTAAAATAAACACCGTGACAGAAATACGCATTTTCTATATGTTTTACATGTTCTTGCTTTTTTAAGCATACATTTAACTCTGCTAGTTGTGTGAGAAATGTCCACATTTATGTAAGGCCTAAATCGAAGACTACCGGTGTCTGCTCCGGGAAACGTCATAGACCACTACTTGCCATTAAGCGAAAGTCAACGAGGCTTGCTCCATGACACGTAGTGTATGAATTGTCATTAAGCGAAAGTCAATGAGGCTTTCTCCATGAAACATAGTCTATGAATTGTCATTAAGCGAAAGTCAACGAGGAATGCTCCATGAAACTTATTGTATAAATTGTCATTAAGCGAAAGTCAAAGAGGCTTGCTCCATGAAACGTATTGTATGAAATGTCATTAAGCGAAAGCCAAAGACGCTTGCTCCATGAAACGTATTGCATGAATTGTCATTAAGCGAAAGCCAAAGAGGCCTGCTCCATAAAACGTCTTATGAAAATTGACATTACGTAAAAGTCACAGAGGCGTTCTTCATGAAACGTCTTATGTGAATTGTTATAACGTAAAAGTCAAAGAGGCTTGCTCCATGAAACGTAGTGTATGAATTGTCATTAAGCGAAAGTCCAAGATGCCTGATGCCAAGACGAAATGTTTTATGAACATTATTATTACGTAAAAGTCACAGTAGTGTTTCATGAAACGTCTTTCGCGACTTGCCATTAAGTGAAACTCAATGAGGCCTGCTCCATGAAAGAAATTATGTGAATTTTTATAACGTAGTCACAGAGGCCTCGTTAATGAGACGACTTATGAGAACTACCATTAGGTAAAAGTCACAGAAGCTTGCTTCATAAAACGTCGTTTGCCACTTGTCATTACGAGAATGCACACAAATACATGTTTGAGGAAACGTCTTATGCGAACTGGCATTTAGTCAAAATCACATAGGCCTGCTTCATGAAAAGCCTCATTTAACTGGCATTTAGTCAAAATCACAAAGTCCTGCTTCATGGAATGCCTTATTTGAATTGGCATTTAGTCAAAATCACATAGGCCTGCTTCATGAAAAACCTCATTTAACTGGCATTTAGGCAAAATCACAAAGGCCTGCTTCATGAAATGCCTTATTTGAATTGGCATTTAGTCAAAATCACATAGGCCTGTTTCACGAAAAGCCTTATCTAATTGGCATTTAGTCAAAATCACATAGGCCTGCTTCTTGAAAAGCCTCATTTAACTGGCATTCAGTCAAAATCACAAAGGCCTGCTTCATTAAATGCCGTATTTGAATTGACATTTAGTCAAAATCACATAGGCCTGCTTCATGAAAAGCCTTATTTAATTGGCATTTAGTCAAAATCACATAGGCCTGCTTCATGAAAAGCCATATTTAATTGGCATTTAGTCAAAATCACATAGGCCTGCTTCATGAAAAGCCTTATTTAATTTGCATTTAGTCAAAATCACATAGGCCTGCTTCATGAAAAGCCTCATTTAACTGGCATTTAATCAAAATCACATAGACCTGCTTCATGAAAAGCCTCATTTAACTGGCATTTAGTCAAAATCACAAAGGCCTGCTTCATGAAATGCCTTATTGGAATTGGCATTTAGTCAAAATCACATAGGCCTGCTTCTTGAAAAGCCTTATTTAATTGGCATTTAGTCAAAATCACATAGGCCTGCTTCATGAAAATAAATACTGATAAAGGTGATCCTTTGGGAGCAACAAACACAATTAAGAGAATAAAGCAGCAGACTCGGTTTTATTGAGTCTGTGCATGAGAAGTAATGAAAGAAGTAACACCTCTCACGCCCCCTAGAACCGGCTTAAGCGGTATTCTACTTCAAAGCCACCTATATTGGGCTCGCTGGTCCCAAAGGACCAGTAAAAATAACACTACTGATTCGTAGCACGGGGAGACATTTTATAGCCGCCACACTGCACTAAACGAACGCTAGTGTGAATGTTAATAAATACTGATAAAGGTGATCCTTTGGGAACAACAAACACAATTAAAAGAATAAAGCAGCAGGCTCGGTTTTATTGAGTCTGTTCATGAGAAGTAATGAAAGAAGCAACACCTCTCACGCTCCCTAGCACCGGCCTTATTTGAATTGGCATTTAGTCAAAATCACATAGGCCTGCTTCATGAAAAGCCTTATTTAATTTGCATTTAGTCAAAATCCCATAGGCCTGCTTCATGGAATGCCTTATTTGAATTGGCATTTAGTCAAAATCACATAGGCCTGCTTCATGAAAAACCTCATTTAACTGGCATTTAGGCAAAATCACAAAGGCCTGCTTCATGAAATGCCTTATTTTAATTGGCATTTAGTCAAAATCACACAGGCCTGCTTCATGAAATTCCTTATTTGAATTGGCATGAATTGGCATTTAGTCAAAATCACATAGGCCTGCTTCCTGAAATGCCTTATTTGAATTGCCGCGGGGTAAACAAACGTCTCAGAACCGTTTCTGAAACGTCTTATTTACGACTTGCCATTTAGTGAAAGTAACAGATACACGCTTAATGAAAAGCATTATATGAAGTGCCATTTAATGAAAGTCGAAGTGGTCTGAAGCATGCTCAACAAAGTATACCTAAAGCTCAAAAGGACGGTGACGTTTGATGTAATCGTGTCTTGTCTTGTGCCCTCAATGGTTTGTTCTCTTGTTGCTCTGGCTTCTGCCAAGTCATTGAGTACCTTCTTTGTTTCTTTCTCGGTTATTGTTTTTGTTGTATTTATATTTACATGAGCATCTTTGTGTTTTACTTATATTGCCTATTACTGCTGCCTTGTTGGTTAGAGAATAGTTCATGGCGGGGATTTCTTTGTTTACACTGTTTTATTGGGATGACAGTAGGGTAAGTGTGAGGTTTGATGCACCCTAGAACCTGGTTTAAAACCCCAGCGGCTTTTATTTTGTCACTGACCGTTTCAATGCGGTAGCTTTATTGTCAAGTCGTTTGTGTTTGTGATGTCTTATTTGGCATTTTATTCATCTTTAAAATTGTTTTTGTTTCTCTGTGTGTTTGCGGCTCACTGTCGTCCTTGAATGTTACTTTTCCTTTCGATTTTTATATCTTTATTTACAACGCAGAACCCTTTGATTGCTATATTAGGCCGATTAAATTACTGACACAATATATCCAAATAGTATTACATAATAATGTTTTAGCAGGATATGGTAAATATGCAACTCGTTAAAGCTAATTCGTTACAAGATCAAATGAAAACGTACATGTAAATTTAGAAATTTAAATGATTTTGCTTATTAATAAAGCCTCTGCGAAATACTAGATTGTTTTACCTAATAATTATTTGGTATGCAAATGTTAACTTAAAGTAAATAATTATTTATAATTGTATCCACATTTTGTATTTTGTGAGTATATTTTTTATCATTATTTGTTAATAAGTTAAGATTAAGGACTTAGAAGATAACATGTCACATATAAGTTGAAGCGTATTCAGTTACATGTACTAGAGTTTTATATTTAATCTATGTATATAAAAGAAAACGTGCAAAATTCTATACACATAACCCTCACCCATGAGAACATCTGGTATAACGGCTCTGTTGTACAGTTTGGCCATACTTTGATTACGCTTAACACATAAATGACGAGAATGCTCGAGTAAAATGTTGTTGTGAAAACATGCATCCAGAAACATAAAGACAAAACAGCATTCTATGTGTTAACAGCGTTTCGACTTAAATATCGCCAAACAGTACTAAACCAACGATATTCTGTTCGAGTATTATTGACTGTTATCGAAAATTGTCCATATGATCTTGAAGGGAAAGTGCAAGATAGTAACACATTTATTTATTTATTTATTGCAGGAACTAGCTGTTGTGGTAAGAAGAAGGTGTTCCCAGATAAAAGCAACAGCCAGACAGCCCTCAGCAACATTGAGGTTAACGAAAAAAGTGACAAAATACTGAATGAGAAGTTTGCAGGGATAGGGAAATTGGACGACGTCAACTCCATCGGAGGTGACGAAAGTAATGAAAAATTGTATTCGTGGAAGGAAATTGCGCTGATCCTGGACAAATGTTTTATGTTCTTGTTTGTCTTCATGGTGGTGTCATGTACTGTGATATGCATGGCGATATTAGGCTCCAGTTTTTAAACACGTTAACTTCAGTAACCTTATTACCAATCTGGTAATGGTGTAAGGGTGCGCTGGCTATCATTGTTACCAATCTGTTAATGGTGTAACGGAGTCCTAGAGATCAAATAGTGTCCTTGATCAATGGTTTAATGTCTGTTCTCACTAGTGATGATGATTACACAGAGTGTCTTAAGTTAAGTATTACGGCCATCCACCAGATGAATACAATTGCGAACAGATAATACTAATATAGGCATAAACTTATACATTATTGGATCAAAGTCATGGACTGTTGCTGGGTTAATAGATAAAACAGATATTTCGATATTTGTTGAAAGGTATTCATACATGTTGGTAAACGGTAAAAGTAAAAGAAAACGTGATTTATGCACTAAAATTATTTTACTATAATGTTTTCCTTTAAAGAAAGTAAATTTGTGGTCAAATACCTTATTTACAAATAACTTTATTTTTCATTGGTTACTGTAAATATGTATATATTTAGTGCATTTTGTTTAATGTTCAGTTTGTATTCCGTTGTATAAACATGTTCTATCTGTATTCTGTTGTATAAACATGTATTACTGGCTCTCCAAATTGGAGGAAATAAGAGATCTATCTATCATAATTGTCAATCAGTTAAAGGTGTAACGGTACGCTGGACATCATACTTGTCAATAAGTTAATGGTGTAACGGTACGCTGGTTATCATAATTGTCAAACATTTACATATTCCCAGCAATTTCAGTTAACTTATTATAACGGTTAACCAGTATACTGAGTCCACTTTATCGCAACAACTTTGTGATCGGATATATTGGGTTGCTCTTTATAAGCATAGTCAGTTCTTTGTCAGGAATCACAGAGAGAACTCCGCTGTATTATAATGAACGTGAATACGTTCATCAATTTGAAATGATTGTTGTCTATTTTATCAATTTTCTTACTGTATTGTAATGAACTTTCAACACTTTAAATTGATTGTTCTTTTTCTTTTTATCAATATTTATATAAATTACTAATGTTCTCTGCCGAAGGCAGCTGACCCTTATATGGGTTTTATATCTGTCTATGGTTAACATACTGTGACTCATGTAAGTGTCGATAAGCATGCTTTACAACTTGAATTCCTAGAGAACTCGTCTGAAAAACGTGAATGGTATAAACACATATTTTGTAATGTTGAAAGGTTACCATTTCACTTGATGAAATGACGTTTTCGTAAACCAGTCTACTGATATGTGGCATGTAATCATTATTATTATTATAATGTATATTAGCGATGAAACATTCACAAGCCTCTATAGCGCAGTTGACAGAGGCATCGTGTTAATGCCCAGGAAGGTAGGGTTCAAGCGTGCTGATTTCCTTTTTTTCTTTCTTTTTTTTCATTATTATGTGTTTTTTTTTTATTGTTAATGGTAAGGTAGCAACAGGCAACAGTTCCATCACATTTTCACTTTGATAACGTAATCTTATAATTACACTTGGTAACAGTGACTAGTCTATATCTGTTTTAATGCACACTCTAACGCACGCGTACTGTATCCCTTTAACGTGTGAACAATTGTATTTCTGTGCTGATGTGTACTTCTATCACGTCGTGTTACTAGGGTGAATTGTAATCAATATGTAAAGCATGTCAAGGTATTTGAACAGAAAAAAGCGAGCCCACATTGATTTAAAATGCTTGGTAAGAAGAACTGATGGTAAAAATCGGGAAGAATGTAAGAAAAAACGGTGGTAGCGTGTTTATGTCTCCGTGACAACAGTTATATTTTTCAATATTGTTTTAACACCCGTGACGTGATATATTATTACGTTAACTTCTTGTCTAAGGGCTGGCGTAGTGCAGGCGGTAGCGCGGCGGATTTGTAACCGGTGGCCCCGTGTTCAATCCTCCGTGGTGCCACTGATTTTCGTCGGAGTGTTCTTGGGCAAGACACTTTCCCTTAGCCTCGTCCGTCGGATGGGGACGTAAACCGGGCGGTCTATCCTCCGAGCACGTTAAAGAACCATAGGAATCTATTCGATAATAAGAGTAGGGCAGGTTCTCGGATTCCTATGTATCCTTCCCCTCTCTCTGGGACGGCTCTAAATAATTATACTGTGTTGATGAGCCGTTTAACAACATTCAGTTGTCTCTCGGCAGCTGTTTTACGCTTGCGTAAAACCTTGCTTGTTAGATCCTGATTGTGTTTATCCTGTGCTCATGTTTTCATTCTGTATATTGATTTCACGAATATTGAGTTCTGCTCAACGGATAGAGATCGTGAGCGGTAGATAGCATATTTATGATTCATGATCAGTCTCAATCAAACCGAGACTGCAATATTTCGTATGTGTCGTATTCGGCCGTTTCCAAAGGTCCACACTCATACTCTTTTAGAAACATTAATGGCACTGGTTAATGATGAATGGTTGATACACATGTAAAGTCAAAACAAAGCACATGTGTTCACGACATTTTTCGTGTTTCATTTTTTAAAATGACCAAGAAATTACGTTTTTTTAAAATATCGATACTTTTGTCGTTAAACTAAACTTTAAACATTTATGCATGACACAGATTAAATTTAAACGGTCATTATTGGTAGATAAATGTTCAGAATAATTGTTCATAGAGTTGGTGAGCTTATAGTTAAAAGGTTGCACATATGTCTTAGGAAAAACATAAGCTTGTAATTTTAGTCAATAATCAATATGTTATTTTTTTATATTTTTTGTTGTCTAATTCTCTCGAACTTTGATCTTTAAATAGAGTTTTTTTAAATTGTTCACCTATTATTTGGACACATATATACACTCTGTAAAAGAAGTTTTGGACCATGGCAGTGTTCGAACCCGTACAATGATCGCTGAACCATGACATTCGACCATAACCCTTATTATCTCAGTTTATAATTCACAATAGATCAACAATCAACAATAATTATCGTTTACAATGAAAGTTTACGAACAAATAATAATCTTTTTATTGGTAACTCAAATGTGTCCGTAACTGTTACTTTCAGTGTATGGACTTTGCAACATTTTTTACAGACCCTTTGTATGTTCGCGATATTTTTTTAAAATCAAATCTTGTTTGGAATTTAATGTTTCTAGTACCAAATTAACTGGGTAGGGTAGACCTTGGTTACTAAAAAAAGATATTAAATTGTGTCCACTAGTTTTATTTTTATATGACTTTATATACCCTGGTCCAAAACTTTTTTTACCGAGTATATATTTGGAGGTACCTACAGGTAAACTCCTAGCGGCTGCATGATTAACCTCGGCGTTAATATGACACAGGTTTCAATAAATGTTTTATTTGTTTGTAACAAACAGAAGTCGAGCGTGTGTTACTATAAATAGATTTTAATGTCTATTGCTTGGGGTTCATTAGACTTCATGTTACATTGTCTGTCTTTCTTCTTTTTTTTCTTTGTTTTACTTTCTTTAAAAACATTTATTGGGGACATATGAAACCACGACACAGAGATAAGGATTAGGTTTACGGTTGTGAAAACACAAAAGTTCAACGATATCTTTAACGTGCACGGGGTATGGCTCTCCCTGTAATGGGATCGACGGCTTTACACTCCACTTGAAAGAAGGCATAGTTTCAAAATACCTTGCACAAGTAAACCATTGCGGGAGTATGTTTTAAAAATCTGAGATGTGACCGCACTGTGATTCGAACCCGAAACCTTTTGAAGCGTTGCAAAGATGCTAACCAATCAGCCACCATAACTTTATGATAGTAAACATGTGTTGATAATGTTACATGTATAAAGAGGGTAAAATTCCCCCGAAGTCATGTTCATTGTGTCATTTTGCCATGTTCGTTAAAATTCTTAGTCGTCATCCCTGTATTGTTTCATGTGCTACTTGAGTGGTGGTAGAAAATAATGGCTCCAGTGAAAGATCGAGTGTTTACGATAGAATGTGCAACAACTGCAGTTCTGCAGATCAGCTCTGCAGTTCTGCAGATGAGAAGGTCCTATGTGTATTATCTAGAAGTAAATGCAGAGCGGGCATGTTCATTTCTGTTGGGGCCATATAACCTTGTGTGGTGGCGTGCCGTTAAATTCTAATTCGGCTGAACTCCGACTTCATTCCGTCCGATTTAAATACTTTTTTTTAAATTAACTTCTATATTGTGTTGATGAGTCGTTAAAAAGATTCAATTCAATATTTCATCACTTCTAACTCTTCCCGACTTCTTACATCATGACTTGACTTTAAACGCCACGAGGTCTAATTCAAGAAGTGAAGTGAAAAGTATGCTTGTCGGATTTAAGTAGGCTTGTCGGATTTTAGTGGGGGCGTTCCGCAATCTTGGGGATTTGCATTTCGTAAAATGTAATGTTTGTATACATGCAGTCAAACAAATTGTTTTAATTTCAAAAGTAAGTGCTAAAAAGATGAAAACTCCAATCAAATCAAATGAATCGTCCCCGTGGCCGAATGGTTAACGACATTGTTGTAAACCTTCGCCTTTCACCGCTGCGGGTTCGAATATTCCACTGGGAGCTCGACTTGTAAGCGAGGAAGTGTCGCTTCTTACGGATGGCGAGAGGTGTACAGTACTGGTTCTACACAGAAAAAGTGGGTTCTCTGCCATCACCACAAAAAATCGACCAACATATATAACCTATCGACCGTCATATATAACCTTACATTTGTTGAAAATGACGTAAAACCCCATACAAATGAATGAATGAATGAATGAATGAATGAATGAATGAATGAATGAATTGATTAATAATGGTGTTTTACGGCACGGCAACACATAAGTAGGTCATTTTGTGCGCAAAACCCATGGAAGCAAATAAAAAGAAGTAAATATAAAGAAATGACATTCATGTCAATAACAAACGATGTATTTATAGTAACAAACAAAGCAGTCAGGCAAATATGCGTCACGATAACGCTAAAGGTCAACCGTGACGCCTCTGCGATTTCACTGTATTTTCCCTTGAGATTGTTGTTTGTTTTGATGTGTTCTGTGAATACTACATTACTTGTTCGTCTTTTACACATAGCTTCAGTGTCCTACAAATAGAGGAACGTTTACAATTTTGGTAGTGTTTTTATATATTTGTTTATGCATTGCTACTAAAATAAATACGTGCATCTTCTGTACAGTTGCTGTTCGAGCATAGGATCGCTTATAAATACGTGGCATGTTACTTGTACTGTAACAGATAATATTCGAGTATCTCACTGCCAATAAATCCATGCATTTTGTGCACAGATAATATTCGAGTATCTCACTGCCCATAAATACATGCATTTAGTGCACATATAATATTCGAGTATCTCACTGCCCATAAATCCATGCTTTTTGTGTACAGATACTTTTAGAGTATGGCATTGCCCATAAATCCATGCATGTTGTGCACAGATAATATTCGAGAATCTTATATGTACAGATATTATTCGAGTATCTCACTGCACATAAATGCATGCATGTTATGTACAGATAATGTTCGAGTATCGGATTGCTCATAAATATATGCATGTTACGCACAGGTTATATTCGAGTATCTCATTGCCCATAAATCCATGCATGTTGTGCACAGGTAATATTCGAGTATCTCTCTTTGCCCATAAATTCATGTATGTTGTGAAGTAATGTAATGCAATGTTCGAGTATCGGATTGTTCATAAATCCATGAATGCTATGCACAGATAATATTCGAGTATCATTGCCCATAAATCCATGCATGTTGTGTAGTAATTAATGTAATGTAATGTTCGAGTATCGGATTGCTCATAAATATATGAATGCTTTTCACAGGTTAACCTATATTCGAGTATCTCATTGCCGATAAATCCATGCATGTTGTGCACAGGTTATATTCGAGTATTTCATTGCCCATAAATCCATGCATGTTGTGTCGTAATGTAATGTAATGTTCGAGTATAGGATTGTTCATAAATCCATACGTGCTATGCACAGATAATATTCGAGTATCTCTCTTTGCCCATAAATGCATGCATGTTGTGTAGTAATGTATTGTAATGTTTGAGTATCGGATTGTTCATAAATCCATGCAGGCTATGCACAGGTTATATTCGAATATCACATTTCTCATAAATGCATGAGTTTTATTTACATATGACAATGATTATCGCATTTCTCATGTATCCATACACGTGCTTGACTCATATGTGTTTTTTATATTTAGTTTACATGTGTCTATCGAATTTCTACTGTCGAAACGAATCTTCTTATTCATTATGTAATCTTAAAATAACCCGGGTACTAACTAATTTTAAATGTTATTGTTTAGTACATGCTAATCGTTTTATTAAATTTGTGATGGGTTTTGTTTGATGTCTTTGTTTTATTTACCCCCCATTTTGCAATTATCTCGTACAAAGTTGCAGGAAACCACCCCAAACGTTACACCCACCCTTGTAAAGGTGTATCCACAATTCCGGAAATGTCACTGCCGTTCTCAAATAAACTTGAAAAATAGCGTTTCATTAGCAAATTCTGTTATATTGCAATCTGAACGCACAATAACCATGTATCATCAATTTTTGCTTGTTACGGTCTCACAACATATATGAATCATTGTCGCTTTCTAGGTTGCTTGTTTATAGTATATATACGTGATCATTTAAAATGTTTTATGTGTATTTCAAACAGGAAGTGTTCAAGATACAAGTTACTGTTTTTAAGAAACAGTCATTTTCACACACAAAACTGTACAAAATCTGGTACGTTGACCATTTTTTTTAAAACTTGAGTGGTGTCCTCTGTTGCACTATTTTGGGCTTTAACTCCAGTGCTTGAACCAGATTATACTCGTCTTCAACATTAAAAACTCATTCATATTTTGGTGGCAGTGTCGTCTAATAGCTGCACATCCAATTTTAGACAGTGTTATCTCACCTGCCACAACAAAAAACATATCTGTCAAGAATTATTAAAAATATTTAAAACCGCAGAACACACTACTACTTTTTATGGCGCAATCATTATCTACCGTGGGTTTCAAGGGAGTTAACTCTGTAGTGAGACCTTAAGACATTTCTTTCGAAGTTAATGAAATTAATGACTGGGGCAATATGAAGATTAAAGCCAAAACGAGCTCGTGCTGTCCCAGTTCAGAATTCATAATGGCCGACAACATTTCAGTATTGCCCTTAGAGTTCTTCCACTTGCTATTTGTTACCTGGTAATGTGTAGAAAAGTGTTCTGTCCGCGGTGTGCGAGGCTGTCTCCGTTGCTAATGTGGCGAAGTGGTGTCGTTATCTGGTAGTCTCCTGCATCAGCTCCGTTCTGTGCCGACAGTTGCTTTGATGTTGTTTTTTAACCAAATTAAAGAAGTGTCAGTACGTTCTGTTAATAAATTCTGATAAGAGGATCCATTGGAAGCAAAACACAAATAGGAGAGAAAATAGCAGATTATTTTTACAGATTGGGCTTGATGATCCCAAAGGACGCGTAAGTAATAACACTACTGATTTGTAGTCGGGACGACCTTTGACAGCCGCCACACAGTACTAAATGTCAATACATGCAGACAACGGTATCCTTTGGAAGCAAAAAACACAAACAAGAGAGAAATGTAGCCTAACTGTAATTTTCAAATCATGTCTATAGATACATGTTGCTTATTTATTTAGTCAGTGTGTGTTGTTGTTAAGAATGAAACTAATTAGTACAACTGACCTTACAATGTTAATTCATGTTATCGACTGAAAGTGATAAGACGCATATTCTGGTACAAACATAGAATTGAAATAGAGTGTATAGACGCACCAACGTCTAAGGTCATATATCGTCTCACCAACTTCCATTGGTGGGGGAAGACTCCAAGTTACCCTCTGGGCAATTTTCGTACACGGGCGACTACTGGGGTAGAACCATCGACGTTTATCAAGCCAGCTGGATATCTTTCTCACATAAACATTCCTAGTGTTACAAACATAGATGGATTGATATAATTGAATTGAATGTTGTTTAACGGCTCATCAACACAGTATAGGTTATTTAGAGCCGCCCCAGAGAGAGGGGAAGGATACATAGGAATCCGGGAACCTGCCCTACTCTTATTATCGAATAGATTCTTATGGTTCTTTAACGTGCTCGGAGGATAGACCGATACACGGGACCGCCCGGTTTACGTCCCCATCCGACGGACGGGGGATTGATATAAACACTATGATACAAAATACAGAAGTAAGTGCGCAGTCAAATACATACACCTCCCGCCATCCGTAATAATATACACTATCTCGTGTTGCTTTCGTAGTAATGAAGAGGGCACCCTCCCCCGCCCCCGCTTTCGTAGTAATGAAGAGGGCACCCTCACCCCCACCCCCACCCACACCCACACACATACAAACCAATTTTGAGCATAGCTATATGTTCATATATCCTGTACTTTGTGCGGTCAAACACCACTTGTATTCCGTAAGGAAGATAATTTAAAATTGAATTAGAAACATTTATTTTATTGAACTATCAGGTATACAGCCCATCTGTATGTATTGAAAGTGTACACATTATCCTCATGAAGTTGGTATCACGTTAAAGCACGTCAGTAGGCCTAAAGTAGGCCTTCTCTTTGATTTTAAAACTATATGTTGCTAATGTGTTAAATAATGTTCCGTGCTTCAAACTATATACACAGAAATAGAAACTCATAATGGGAATTTCTGCTATATATTGTATTTATAATATGGGACGTCCGTGGCCGAGTGGATGGAGTCGCTGACTTGAAATCACTTGCCACCGCTTTTGGTTTGAACCCTCAGGGGCCTAGAAATCTTTTTGTGAGGAAGCTATCCAACTGGCTTGCGGAACGTCGGTGGTTCTAACCAGGTGCCCACTCCCGTGCTCGAAAATTGCCTGGATGGGCACCTGGGGTCTTCTTCCACCAATGGAAGCTGGAAAGGAAATAAGCTGTTGGTGTGACTAGGTAGGTGTAGTGTTTGTTTATACTCGCCCTATGGCACTAGGCGACTATACAATAACATTTATAATATACTACTGTTAATCGAATGTTTCAGGCTACATTAGGCCTTTCATTTCGGAAATGTTGGAACAGAACAAAACGCACCAATTTTTACCCCTTCACAGCAATTTCATTATTGACAGAATGCTCGTTTCAGGTGAGAACTCTTATATAAGTTTGAAGTAGGGAACTTCATTTGATATTAATTAAAATGTGTACTACAGCACATATGTGTCACTTCTCTAATACAACGTTGTAATAAGGTGAAATATTAGATGTGAACAGGCGGAGGAATATATTTACCACCTACAGACAAAGCGTTATAAGCTAGATACTTAGATGTAAACAGGCGGCGGAATATATTTATCTTCTACTAACAAAGCCTTATAAGCTAGATACTTAGATGTGAACAAGCGGTGGAATTTATCATTTAGCCACTAACAAAGCGTTGTAAGGCTAGACATCAGATGTGAACAGGCGGTTGAATTTATGTATCAGCCACTAACAAAGCGTTATAAGCGAGATACTTAAATGTGAAAAGGCGGCGGAATATATGTATGAGTCACTAACAAAGCATTATAAGCTATATCTTATATGTGAACAGGCGTAGGAATATATGTATTAGCCACTAAAAAAACATTATGAGCTATAGCTAATATGTGAACGAGCGGCGGAATATATGTATTAGCCACTAACAAAGCATTATAAGCTATGTTTAATATGTGAACAGGCGGCTGAATATATGTATTAGCCATTAACAAAGCATTATAAACTATATCTAATATGTGAACAGGCGGTGGAATATATGTATGATCCACTAACAAAGCATTAAAAGCGATATCTAATATGTGAACAGGCGGTGGAATATATGTATGAGCCATTAACAAAGCATTATAAGCTATATCTAATATGTGAACAGGCGGTGGAATATATGTATGAGCCATTAACAAAGCATTATAAGCTATATCTAATATGTGAACGAGCGGCGGAATATATGTATGAGCCATTAACAAAGCATTATAAGCTATATCTAATATGTGAACAGGCGGTGGAATATATGTATGAGCCACTAACAAAGCATTATAAGCTATATCTAATATGTGAACAGGCGTTGGAATATATGTATGAGCCATTAACAAAGCATTATAAGCTATATCTAATATATGAACAGGCGGTGGAACATATGCATGAGCCACTAACAAAGCATTATAAGCTATATCTAATATGTGAACAGGCGGTGGAATATATGTACGAGCCATTAACAAAGCATTATAAGCTATATCTAATATATGAACAGGCGGTGGAACATATGCATGAGCCACTAACAAAGCATTATAAGCTATATCTAATATGTGAACAGGCGGTGGAATATATGTATGAGCCACTAACAAAGCATTATAAGCTATATCTAATATGTGAACAGGCGGTGGAATATATGTATGAGCCATTAACAAAGCAGTATAAGCTATATCTAATATGTGAACAGGCGGTGGAATATATGTATGAGCCATTAACAAAGCATTATAAGCTATATCTAATATGTGAACGAGCGGCGGAATATATGTATGAGCCATTAACAAAGCATTATAAGCTATATCTAATATGTGAACAGGCGGTGGAATATATGTATGAGCCATTAACAAAGCATTATAAGCGATATCTAATATGTGAACAGGCGGTGGAATATATGTATGAGCCACTAACAAAGCATTATAAGCTATATCTAATATGTGAACAGGCGGTGGAATATATGTATGAGCCACTAACAAAGCATTATAAGCTATATCTAATATGTGAACAGGCGGTGGAATATATGTATGAGCCACTAACAAAGCATTATAAGCGATATCTAATATGTGAACAGGCGGTGGAATATATGTATAAGCCATTAACAAAGCATTATAAGCTATATCTAATATGTGAACAGGCGGTGGAATATATGTATGAGCCACTAACAAAGCATTATAAGCTATATCTAATATGTGAACAGGCGGTGGAATATATGTATGAGCCACTAACAAAGTATTATAAGCTATATCTAATATGTGAACAGGCGGTGGAATATATGTATGAGCCATTAACAAAGCATTATAAGCGATATCTAATATGTGAACAGGCGGTGGAATATATGTATGAGCCACTAACAAAGCATTATAAGCTATATCTAATATGTGAACAGGCGGTGGAATATATGTATGAGCCACTAACAAAGCATTATAAGCTATATCTAATATGTGAACAGGCGGTGGAATATATGTATGAGCCACTAACAAAGCATTATAAGCTATATCTAATATGTGAACAGGCGGTGGAATATATGTATGAGCCATTAACAAAGCATTATAAGCGATATCTAATATGTGAACAGGCGGTGGAATATATGTATGAGCCACTAACAAAGCATTATAAGCTATATCTTATATGTGAACAGGCGGTGGAATATATGTATGAGCCACTAACAAAGCATTATAAGCGATATCTAATATGTGAACAGGCGGTGGAATATATGTATAAGCCATTAACAAAGTATTATAAGCTATATCTAATATGTGAACAGGCGGTGGAATATATGTATGAGCCACTAACAAAGCAGTATAAGCTATATCTAATATGTGAACAGGCGGTGGAATATATGTATGAGCCATTAACAAAGCAGTATAAGCTATGTCTAATATGTGAACAGGCGGTGGAATATATGTATGATACACTAACAAAGCAGTATAAGCTATGTCTAATATGTGAACAGGCGGTGGAATATATGTATGAGCCATTAACAAAGCAGTATAAGCTATGTCTAATATGTGAACAGGCGGTGGAATATATGTATGATACACTAACAAAGCAGTATAAGCTATGTCTAATATGTGAACAGGCGGTGGAATATATGTATGAGCCATTAACAAAGCAGTATAAGCTATGTCTAATATGTGAACAGGCGGTGGAATATATGTATGATACACTAACAAAGCAGTATAAGCTATGTCTAATATGTGAACAGGCGGTGGAACATATGTATGAGACACTAACAAAGCATTATAAGCTATATCTAATATGTGAACAGGCGGTGGAATATATGTATGAGCCATTAACAAAGCATTATAAGCTATATCTAATCTGTGAACAGGCGGTTGAATATATGTATGATACACTAACAATTAAGAAGCATTATAAGCGATATGTAATATGTGAACAGGCGGTGGAATATATGTATAAGCCATTAACAAAGCAGTATAAGTTATATCTAATATGTGAACAGGCGGTGGAATATATGTATGAGTCATTAACAAAGCAGTATAAGCTATGTCTAATATGTGAACAGGCGGTGGAATATATGTATGAGCCATTAACAAAGCAGTATAAGCTATGTCTAATATGTGAAGAGGCGGTGGTATATATGTATGAGCCATTAACAAAGCATTATAAGCTATATCTAATATGTGAAGAGGCGGTGGAATATATGTATGAGCCACTTACAAAGCATTATAAGCTAGATACTTAGATGTAAACAGGCGGCGGAATATATGTATGAGTCACTAACAAAGCATTATAAGCTATATCTAATATGTGAACAGGCGGTGGAATATATATATGAGCCAAAAACAAAGCATTATAAGCGATATCTAATATGTGAAGAGGCGGTGGAATATATGTATGAGCCACTTACAAAGCATTATAAGCTAGATACTTAGATGTAAACAGGCGGCGGAATATATGTATGAGTCACTAACAAAGCATTATAAGCTATATCTAATATGTGAACAGGCGGTGGAATATATGTATGAGCCACTTACAAAGCATTATAAGCTAGATACTTAGATGTAAACAGGCGGCTGAATCTATGTATCAGCCATTTACAATAAGTTATAAGCTAGATACTTAGATGTGAACAGGCGGCGTAATATATTTATGAGCCACTTACAATGCGTTATAAGCCAGATACTTAGATGTGAACAGGCGGCTGAATCTATGTATCAGCCATTTAAAATAAGTTATAAGCTAGATACTTAGATGTGAACAGGCGGCGTAATATATTTATGAGCCACTTACAATGCGTTATAAGCTAGATACTTAGATGTGAACAGGCGGTGGAATATATGTATGAGCCACTAACAAAGCATTATAAGCTATGTCTAATATGTGAACAGGCGGTGGAATATATGTATGAGTCACTAACAAAGCATTATAAGCTATATCTAATATGTGAACAGGCGTTGGAATATATGTATGAGCCACTAACAAAGCATTATAAGCTATATCTAATATGTGAACAGGCGGTGGAATATATGTATGAGTCACTAACAAAGCATTATAAGCTATGTCTAATATGTGAACAGGCGGTGGAATATATGTATGAGCCATTAACAAAGCATTATAAGCTATATCTAATATGTGAACAGGCGGTGGAATATATGTATGAGCCATTAACAAAGCATTATAAGCTATATCTAATATGTGAACAGGCGGTGGAATATATGTATGAGCCACTAACAAAGCATTATAAGCTATATCTAATATGTGAACAGGCGTTGGAATATATGTATGAGTCACTAACAAAGCATTATAAGCTATATCTAATATGTGAACAGGCGGCGGAATATATGTATGAGCCACTAACAAAGCATTATAAGCTATATCTAATATGTGAACAGGCGGTGGAATATATGTATGAGCCACTAACAAAGCATTATAAGCTATATCTAATATGTGAACAGGCGGTGGAATATATGTATGAGCCACTAACAAAGCATTATAAGCTATATCTAATATGTGAACAGGCGGTGGAATATATGTATGAGCCACTAACAAAGCATTATAAGCTATGTCTAATATGTGAACAGGCGGTGGAATATATGTATGAGCCACTAACAAAGCATTATAAGCTATGTCTAATATGTGAACAGGCGGTGGAATATATGTATGAGCCACTAACAAAGCATTATAAGCTATGTCTAATATGTGAACAGGCGGTGGAATATATGTATGAGCCACTAACAAAGCATTATAAGCTATATCTAATATGTGAACAGGCGGTGGAATATATGTATGAGCCACTAACAAAGCATTATAAGCTATGTCTAATATGTGAACAGGCGGTGGAATATATGTATGAGCCACTAACAAAGCATTATAAGCTATGTCTAATATGTGAACAGGCGGTGGAATATATGTATGAGCCACTAACAAAGCATTATAAGCTATGTCTAATATGTGAACAGGCGGTGGAATATATGTATGAGCCACTAACAAAGGATTATAAGCTATGTCTAATATGTGAACAGGCGGTGGAATATATGTATGAGCCACTAACAAAGCATTATAAGCTATGTCTAATATGTGAACAGGCGGTGGAATATATGTATGAGCCACTAACAAAGCATTATAAGCTATGTCTAATATGTGAACAGGCGGTGGAATATATGTATGAGCCACTAACAAAGCATTATAAGCTATATCTAATATGTGAACAGGCGTTGGAATATATGTATGAGCCATTAACAAAGTATTATAAGCTATATCTAATATGTGAACAGGCGTTGGAATATATGTATGAGCCATTAACAAAGCATTATAAGCTATATCTAATATGTGAACAGGCGGTGGAATATATGTATGAGCCACTAACAAAGCATTATAAGCTATATCTAATATGTGAACAGGCGTTGGAATATATGTATGAGCCATTAACAAAGTATTATAAGCTATATCTAATATGTGAACAGGCGTTGGAATATATGTATGAGCCATTAACAAAGCAGTATAAGCTATATCTAATATGTGAACAGGCGGTGGAATATATGTATGAGCCATTAACAAAGCAGTATAAGCTATGTCTAATATGTGAACAGGCGGTGGAATATATGAAAGATACACTAACAAAGCAGTATAAGCTATGTCTAATATGTGAACAGGCGGTGGAATATATGTATGAGCCATTAACAAAGCAGTATAAGCTATGTCTAATATGTGAACAGGCGGTGGAATATATGTATGATACACTAACAAAGCAGTATAAGCTATGTCTAATATGTGAACAGGCGGTGGAATATATGTATGAGCCATTAACAAAGCAGTATAAGCTATGTCTAATATGTGAACAGGCGGTGGAATATATGTATGATACACTAACAAAGCAGTATAAGCTATGTCTAATATGTGAACAGGCGGTGGAACATATGTATGAGACACTAACAAAGCATTATAAGCTATATCTAATATGTGAACAGGCGGTGGAATATATGTATGAGCCATTAACAAAGCATTATAAGCTATATCTAATATGTGAACAGGCGGTTGAATATATGTATGATACACTAACAATTAAGAAGCATTATAAGCGATATGTAATATGTGAACAGGCGGTGGAATATATGTATGAGCCATTAACAAAGCAGTATAAGCTATATCTAATATGTGAACAGGCGGTGGAATATATGTATGAGTCATTAACAAAGCAGTATAAGCTATGTCTAATATGTGAACAGGCGGTGGAATATATGTATGAGCCATTAACAAAGCAGTATAAGCTATGTCTAATATGTGAACAGGCGGTGGAATATATGTATGAGCCATTAACAAAGCATTATAAGCTATATCTAATATGTGAAGAGGCGGTGGAATATATGTATGAGCCACTTACAAAGCATTATAAGCTAGATACTTAGATGTAAACAGGCGGCGGAATATATGTATGAGTCACTAACAAAGCATTATAAGCTATATCTAATATGTGAACAGGCGGTGGAATATATGTATGAGCCATTAACAAAGCATTATAAGCGATATCTAATATGTGAAGAGGCGGTGGAATATATGTATGAGCCACTTACAAAGCATTATAAGCTAGATACTTAGATGTAAACAGGCGGCGGAATATATGTATGAGTCACTAACAAAGCATTATAAGCTATATCTAATATGTGAACAGGCGGTGGAATATATGTATGAGCCACTTACAAAGCATTATAAGCTAGATACTTAGATGTAAACAGGCGGCTGAATCTATGTATCAGCCATTTACAATAAGTTATAAGCTAGATACTTAGATGTGAACAGGCGGCGTAATATATTTATGAGCCACTTACAATGCGTTATAAGCTAGATACTTAGATGTGAACAGGCGGCTGAATCTATGTATCAGCCATTTACAATAAGTTATAAGCTAGATACTTAGATGTGAACAGGCGGCGTAATATATTTATGAGCCACTTACAATGCGTTATAAGCTAGATACTTAGATGTGAACAGGCGGTGGAATATATGTATGAGCCACTAACAAAGCATTATAAGCTATGTCTAATATGTGAACAGGCGGTGGAATATATGTATGAGTCACTAACAAAGCATTATAAGCTATATCTAATATGTGAACAGGCGTTGGAATATATGTATGAGCCACTAACAAAGCATTATAAGCTATATCTAATATGTGAACAGGCGTTGGAATATATGTATGAGTCACTAACAAAGCATTATAAGCTATGTCTAATATGTGAACAGGCGGTGGAATATATGTATGAGCCATTAACAAAGCATTATAAGCTATATCTAATATGTGAACAGGCGGTGGAATATATGTATGAGCCATTAACAAAGCATTATAAGCTATATCTAATATGTGAACAGGCGGTGGAATATATGTATGAGCCACTAACAAAGCATTATAAGCTATATCTAATATGTGAACAGGCGTTGGAATATATGTATGAGTCACTAACAACGCATTATAAGCTATATCTAATATGTGAACAGGCGGCGGAATATATGTATGAGCCACTAACAAAGCATTATAAGCTATATCTAATATGTGAACAGGCGGTGGAATATATGTATGAGCCACTAACAAAGCATTATAAGCTATATCTAATATGTGAACAGGCGGCGGAATATATGTATGAGCCACTAACAAAGCAGTATAAGCTATATCTAATATGTGAACAGGCGGTGGAATATATGTATGAGCCACTAACAAAGCATTATAAGCTATATCTAATATGTGAACAGGCGTTGGAATATATGTATGAGTCACTAACAAAGCATTATAAGCTATGTCTAATATGTGAACAGGCGGTGGAATATATGTATGAGCCACTAACAAAGCATTATAAGCTATATCTAATATGTGAACAGGCGTTGGAATATATGTATGAGTCACTAACAAAGCATTATAAGCTATATCTAATATGTGAACAGGCGTTGGAATATATGTATGAGCCATTAACAAAGTATTATAAGCTATATCTAATATGTGAACAGGCGTTGGAATATATGTATGAGCCATTAACAAAGCAGTATAAGCTATATCTAATATGTGAACAGGCGGTGGAATATATGTATGAGCCATTAACAAAGCATTATAAGCTATATCTAATATGTGAACAGGCGGTGGAATATATGTATGAGCCACTAACAAAGCATTAGAAACTATATCTAATATGTGAACAGGCGGTGGAATATATGTATGAGCCATTAACAAAGCATTATAAGCTATGTCTAATATGTGAACAGGCGTTGGAATATATGTATGAGCCATTAACAAAGCAGTATAAGCTATATCTAATATGTGAACAGGCGTTGGAATATATGTATGAGCCATTAACAAAGCATTATAAGCTATATCTGATATGTGAACAGGCGTTGGAATATATGTATGAGCCATTAACAAAGCAGTATAAGCTATATCTAATATGTGAATAGGCGTTGGAATATATGTATGAGCCATTAACAAAGCATTATAAGCTATATCTAATATGTGAACAGGCGGTGGAATATATGTATGAGCCATTTACAAAGCATTATAAGCTATATCTAATATGTGAACAGGCGGTGGAATATATGTATGAGCCACTAACAAAGCATTATAAGCTATATCTAATATGTGAACAGGCGTTGGAATATATGTATGAGCCATTAACAAAGCAGTATAAGCTATATCTAATATGTGAACAGGCGTTGGAATATATGTATGAGCCATTAACAAAGCATTATAAGCTATGTCTAATATGTGAACAGGCGTTGGAATATATGTATGAGCCACTAACAAAGCATTATAAGCTATATCTAATATGTGAACAGGCGTTGGAATATATGTATGAGTCACTAACAAAGCATTATAAGCTATGTCTAATATGTGAACAGGCGGTGGAATATATGTATGAGCCATTAACAAAGCATTATAAGCTATATCTAATATGTGAACAGGCGGTGGAATATATGTATGAGCCATTAACAAAGCATTATAAGCTATATCTAATATGTGAACAGGCGGTGGAATATATGTATGAGCCACTAACAAAGCATTATAAGCTATATCTAATATGTGAACAGGCGTTGGAATATATGTATGAGTCACTAACAAAGCATTATAAGCTATATCTAATATGTGAACAGGCGGCGGAATATATGTATGAGCCACTAACAAAGCATTATAAGCTATATCTAATATGTGAACAGGCGGTGGAATATATGTATGAGCCACTAACAAAGCACTATAAGCTATATCTAATATGTGAACAGGCGGCGGAATATATGTATGAGCCACTAACAAAGCAGTATAAGCTATATCTAATATGTGAACAGGCGGTGGAATATATGTATGAGCCACTAACAAAGCATTATAAGCTATATCTAATATGTGAACAGGCGTTGGAATATATGTATGAGTCACTAACAAAGCATTATAAGCTATGTCTAATATGTGAACAGGCGGTGGAATATATGTATGAGCCACTAACAAAGCATTATAAGCTATATCTAATATGTGAACAGGCGTTGGAATATATGTATGAGCCATTAACAAAGCAGTATAAGCTATATCTAATATGTGAACAGGCGTTGGAATATATGTATGAGCCATTAACAAAGCATTATAAGCTATGTCTAATATGTGAACAGGCGTTGGAATATATGTATGAGCCACTAACAAAGCATTATAAGCTATATCTAATATGTGAACAGGCGTTGGAATATATGTATGAGTCACTAACAAAGCATTATAAGCTATGTCTAATATGTGAACAGGCGGTGGAATATATGTATGAGCCATTAACAAAGCATTATAAGCTATATCTAATATGTGAACAGGCGGTGGAATATATGTATGAGCCATTAACAAAGCATTATAAGCTATATCTAATATGTGAACAGGCGGTGGAATATATGTATGAGCCACTAACAAAGCATTATAAGCTATATCTAATATGTGAACAGGCGTTGGAATATATGTATGAGTCACTAACAAAGCATTATAAGCTATATCTAATATGTGAACAGGCGGCGGAATATATGTATGAGCCACTAACAAAGCATTATAAGCTATATCTAATATGTGAACAGGCGGTGGAATATATGTATGAGCCACTAACAAAGCATTATAAGCTATATCTAATATGTGAACAGGCGTTGGAATATATGTATGAGCCATTAACAAAGCAGTATAAGCTATATCTAATATGTGAACAGGCGTTGGAATATATGTATGAGCCATTAACAAAGCATTATAAGCTATGTCTAATATGTGAACAGGCGTTGGAATATATGTATGAGCCACTAACAAAGCATTATAAGCTATATCTAATATGTGAACAGGCGTTGGAATATATGTATGAGTCACTAACAAAGCATTATAAGCTATGTCTAATATGTGAACAGGCGGTGGAATATATGTATGAGCCATTAACAAAGCATTATAAGCTATATCTAATATGTGAACAGGCGGTGGAATATATGTATGAGCCATTAACAAAGCATTATAAGCTATATCTAATATGTGAACAGGCGGTGGAATATATGTATGAGCCACTAACAAAGCATTATAAGCTATATCTAATATGTGAACAGGCGTTGGAATATATGTATGAGTCACTAACAAAGCATTATAAGCTATATCTAATATGTGAACAGGCGGCGGAATATATGTATGAGCCACTAACAAAGCATTATAAGCTATATCTAATATGTGAACAGGCGGTGGAATATATGTATGAGCCACTAACAAAGCACTATAAGCTATATCTAATATGTGAACAGGCGGCGGAATATATGTATGAGCCACTAACAAAGCAGTATAAGCTATATCTAATATGTGAACAGGCGGTGGAATATATGTATGAGCCACTAACAAAGCATTATAAGCTATATCTAATATGTGAACAGGCGTTGGAATATATGTATGAGTCACTAACAAAGCATTATAAGCTATGTCTAATATGTGAACAGGCGGTGGAATATATGTATGAGCCACTAACAAAGCATTATAAGCTATATCTAATATGTGAACAGGCGTTGGAATATATGTATGAGCCATTAACAAAGTATTATAAGCTATATCTAATATGTGAACAGGCGTTGGAATATATGTATGAGCCATTAACAAAGCATTATAAGCTATATCTAATATGTGAACAGGCGGTGGAATATATGTATGAGCCACTAACAAAGCATTATAAGCTATATCTAATATGTGAACAGGCGTTGGAATATATGTATGATCCATTAACAAAGCATTATAAGCTATGTCTAATATGTGAACAGGCTGTGGAATATATGTATGAGCCATTAACAAAGCATTATAAGCGATATCTAATATGTGAACAGGCGGTGGAATATATGTATGAGCCATTAACAAAGCATTATAAGCGATATCTAATATGTGAACAGGCGGTGGAATATATGTATGAGTCACTAACAAAGCATTATAAGCTATATCTAATATGTGAACAGGCGGTGGAACATATGTATGAGACACTTACAATTAAGAAGCATAATAAGCGATATCTTATATGTGAACAGGCGGTGGAACATATGCATGAGACACTAACAATTAAGAAGCATTATAAGCGATATCTAATATGTGAACAGGCGGCGGAATATATGCAAGAGCCACTAACAAAGCATTATAAGCTATATCTAATATGTGAACAGGCGGTGGAACATATGTATGAGACACTTACAATTAAGAAGCATTATAAGCGATATCTTATATGTGAACAGGCGGTGGAACATATGCATGAGACACTAACAATTAAGAAGCATTATAAGCGATATCTAATATGTGAACAGGCGGCGGAATATATGTATGAGTCACTAACAAAGTATTATAAGCTATATTTTATATGTGAACAGGCGGTGGAATATATGTATGAGTCACTAACAAAGCATTATAAGCTATATCTAATATGTGAACAGGCGGTGGAATATATGTATAAGCCACTAACAAAGCATTATAAGCTATATCTAATATGTGAACAGGCGGTGGAACATATGCAAGAGCCACTAACAAAGCATTATAAGCTATATCTAATATGTGAACAGGCGGTGGAACATATGTATGAGACACTTACAATTAAGAAGCATTATAAGCGATATCTTATATGTGAACAGGCGGTGGAACATATGCATGAGACACTAACAATTAAGAAGCATTATAAGCGATATCTAATATGTGAACAGGCGGCGGAATATATGTATGAGCCACTAACAAAGCATTATAAGCTATATCTAATATGTGAACAGGCGGTGGAATATATGTATAAGCCACTAACAAAGCATTATAAGCTATATCTAATATGTGAACAGGCGGTGGAATATATGTATGAGTCACTAACAAAGCATTATAAGCTATATTTAATATGTGAACAGGCGGTGGAATATATGTATAAGCCACTAACAAAGCATTATAAGCTCTGTCTAATATGTGAACAGGCGGTGGAATATATGTATAAGCCACTAACAAAGCATTATAAGCTATATCTAATATGTGAACAGGCGGTGGAATATATGCATGAGCCACTAACAAAGCATTATAAGCTATGTCTAATATGTGAACAGGCGGTGGAATATATGTATAAGCCACTAACAAAGCATTAGAAACTATATCTAATATGTGAACAGGCGGCGGAGTATATTAATCATCCAGAGTTAACAAAGCGTTATAATCCAAACATTAAATATGAATAGGGTTATTTTCATTTCCACTTCTGTGCAAACGTTATTTATCATCAAGTTTAAAAAACACGATATTTACATAACTTTAATAATGTATGGTCTTTTAATCTATCTACATAATCATTTTTATATTGAATATCTTGCAAATGAGTCGGTAATATAGGTTAATTTGTAATACAAGCCTGACAAATAAAAAAAACATGGATTTAAAAATAAACTTTGGTTATTGAAAGGTATACACGTATCTCACGACTTTGATTTCATTTTAATCGGTAAATGATTGACACGTGACTGTATTTATAATATAGGGTATCTGTCTTGCCTTTTGCATCTTTCATAAAGATCTTTAATAAAACATATCTAGTCATGCATGTTTTAGAAAAATAACGACTATTATTATTCATTGAATGAAGCACATGATCATTATAAACATTTTCGCAACCTATCGTGTTGTAAAAATACGTAATTATATCATGTTTAATATTATCCCAGTCAATTTCAACATTACAGAACAAACATGAACATTCCCTTGTGTGCTTATTCTTGTATGCATATGCATATTAACATTAAACCTGATATATGACCTTTACGTTTGAGATACATGAGTTTTGTATGCGACACACCACCGTCCTTTTTTTCGTTAAGTTTGTATACACAGATTTTACGCTATTCGGACTGGCCTTTGTTATTTTTTTTCTCCGTTGATCAAGTTTTCTATTTGACTGGCACAATTTACTTTTTTCGTTGAGTGCTTACTTCACACAGTCAAGACCGCGTTACAGGAAATATGACTGACCAGTCAAATCAGTTCAAAGGTATGAAACCACTAATTATTTTCCCCATATACACCAATGTTAAAGTGTCACATATTAATGATAAGTATGGATAATGCAGCAGTATAATGTTCATATGGAAAACTAATTTTCCACTTGAAAAATCACCAGAAAAGGTGGTGTCACAAGACATGTAAGGAAGTTCTTGTTTGTTTACTAAACAGGTCAAGGGTACAGCTGTTTTCATTGATTGTTTTCATTGCTCACAAAGTGTAAGCATAGAGTCGAAATGTTCATCAGTGATCCAGTAAAACCTATTAATACGCTTCTTAACCACACAATATAATAGAAATGGGCAGTTTTCCCTACTTATAATGCCCATTGCCATCAAAAAAGGAGGGATTACTTTTTATTATAGGAACTACATTCGACTACACCTCGGAAGTTTACCTCTAATTAGTGGTGGTAAACCTCAAAGAAGTGATCAAGATGTTGATTGGACGATACGGAATAGGGAGATCAAGATGTTGATTGCACGATACGGAATAGGGAGACAAACATTAATCAGAACTGTGCGTTGCTCAAACGAAAAAGACGAGCCGAATACGTTTAATTTCTGTATATTAACAGGGTTTTAATATATAAAAACCCCGTTAGTAAGTATGTTTTATTAGGTAAGTTCAAACGCACATCTTAAAGGGACACACGGCAATCTTGAGTTATATATATCAAGCATTAAAATAAGCATCTCGATTTATTAATCCTGTATCAATCCGACTTTAAAAGTGCTTGAATATTATTAAATAATTGAGATTTAAAAATTCCACGCCAATCTACAATGTTTTTTTGTTTAAATATATTATTGTTGCAATATAATCAATAGTTAGTAATATGTGAAAACAATTTGCTTCGCACTATTCTAATAATTGATCTCAATGATTCAAGACTGGACTGTCAAGTCTCCCTTTAAAACCTATCATAAATAAACTATAACATCTCGTCTAAATGTACCAATGTATTATACAATATGTATGACCCGTTCTTTGTCTTTGTTTAAGTCCAGAATTTTATAAGTATACCCCCACTGCATAAATAAACTATAACATCGCATCTAATGTACCAGTGTGTTATACAATATGTATGACACTTTCATTGTCTTTGTTTAAGTCCAGAATGTTATAAGTATACCCCACCCCACAAAAAAATATAAATAAATAACATCTCATCTAAATGTACCAATGTGTTATACAATACGTTTGACACTTTCTTTGTCTTTGTTTAAGTCCAGAATGTTATACCCTCCACCCCCACTCCACTCCTTACCACAAACACACACACACACACACGCACGCACGCACGCACGCACGCACACACACACACAGATTTTGGCTATACTTGTTTAAAGAGTGTAATAGTGTATCAAAGATAGATTAGGTAATAAATACCAGTTTGTAAATACGACAGCGATATCAGCAGTTACAATAATTGCGATATGTATTGAACTAATTTGAAAAAAAATTAATGAAAGGCTTAGCAGTTTGTATAATTGCGATATGCATTGATCATTCTACCATAATAGTGAACTAATTTGGAAAAAAATATAATGAAAGACTTTTAATCTGAAGAATCGTTTTATACTGGGCACTTCGTCACGATATATTCTATATGCATTATCTCATGTTTTCAGGTAAAAAAAACTGAGTCAATACACGATTTGTAGTATGGGCGTCTCCGTGGCCGAGAGGTTAACGACGTTGCATAAACCGTCTCGCCTCTCACCGCTGCGGGCTCGAGCCACACTGGGAGCTTGAAAGTGAGGAAGTATCGATTCTAACGAATGAGGGTTCTACTCAGGAAAATGGGTGGTCTGTGTTGAAAATGACGTAAAAGCACCATAAAACATACAAACCAATTAGTATATTATAAACACTAGGTAAATTATAGGGAAACAAGTAATTTCACATCAGATTAAAACTAATATATTATAATTACACACATGTTCTGGAAAGGTATGAACTGTTTCAAAGTAAAACCATGTCCAACTAACTTTACATTGAATTGAATGTTGATTAACGGCTCATCAACGCCCTGTCTGTGTTATTTAAAGCCACCCCAGAGAGAGAAGAAGGATTCATAGGAATCCGGGAACCTGCCCTACTTTTACTAATGGGAAAGTTCAAGAACGCGCCGTATAAACTCAGTGGCAACCGTGATGCTTGAACTCAGGTCCTCCGGTTTTAAGTCCACTGCGTTATCCCCTCGATCACGCCAGCCAACTGACATTTCAAGTCTCACACCTCAATTAATTTTCCCATAGGGTTATTGTACAGCCTTTTCCGACATCTGAGCTTCAAAGCAGGCCAGCAGACATTGTTGTTGGTTTAATATCGTCAGTATAGCCAAGACCAGTAATTTAAAACAATAAAATACATAAGTTAGCCAGGTGTTTTTTTTCTCGCTCATGTTTATGTGACCCCTATGGAAAATACACAATTCATACACTAGCCAGCTGAATATGTGGTGATTAGGTCAAACACTTCTGAAATTTGAATGAAACCTCATATCAACATGGGATTTTCTGTATCATCTGTCTTTCACACTGCAGATGTATGCTAAAGCAAAGAAAAACCTATTTTTCAAATTAAAGATTGCCTAAAATTGAGAAAAAAGATAGAATTATTTTCTGTTTTCCTTTTGTCTCTAGGTCCGTGAGCTTTTAGGGGAGATAATAGAGGTGTGAGACCTTCAGTCATATTATGAAAATCGTTTAGGGTAAAATATAACCATCGTCGATAGAGTACCGAATTTGAATACATGTACGTTTTTTTAAAATAAATTTAACATAATTTTTAAGTATGTTTAACGGCATGTCTTTTAAATGATATGATCCTTTAGTTAATTAACTTCGAAATTTCCAACTTTATTTTTGAATTTTATAAAAGTACATTTGATTTAACCATTCCAAGCAACTCTGCAAGTACTGAGTGTACATATTAGCACCGATCTCCATTTGTTTAGTATAGTACATTTGTCTGTTTATTTGAATGAAGTTTAACGCAGTTTTAGCACATGTTAGGCCATATGTGACGGTCGATTTATTTGTGGCAGATCACTCAATATTTCCTGTGTAATTGAATGTTGTTTAACGGCTCATCAACACAGTATAGGTTATTTAGAGCCGCCCCAGAGAGAGGGGAAGGATACATATGAATCCGGGAACCTGCCTTACTCTTATTATCGAATAGATTCCTATGGTTCTTTAACGTGCTCGGAGGATACACCGATACACGGGACCGCCCGGTTTACGTCCCCATCCGACGGACGAGGCTAAGGGATAGTGTCTTGCCCAAGAACACACCGACGGAACTCAGTGGCACCACGGAGGATTGAACCCGGGGCCTCCGGTTACAAATCCGCCGCGCTACCGATTGCGCCACGCCAGTCCTCATTTCCTGTGTAGAACCAGTACTGTATACGTCCCGTCATCCGTAAGAATCGACACTATCTCACTTGACAAGTCTAGCTCTCAGTGGGAATCGAACCCGCAGCGGTGAGAGGCAAGAACGTTTTCATTTAAAAGTGTATGCACATGCACTCGGTTGACGCTTTATTAACGAAGAAACAATCCGCAGGCTGAATTCATTTTGAATTTAAATACTCTAATTTTGGATTATTCTCATATAAAATTCATTTTGAATTTAAATACTCTAATTTTGGATTATTCTCATATAAATAAACAAATACAAAAACAATGAATACAAAAAAAATATATAAAATGCAATTCTTCAAATCTGCCTCATCACAGAGTTTAACTATTCCCCAATTTTAATTTTCTTGGAGCACTGTTGTGGCGATTACTCCTCTGAAACTGCTTGACAGTTTTTTCATGAAACTTCACAGGAATGTTGCTCTTGATGTCTAGTAATACATGTCAGCCGGAAATTCAAGATGGCTGCCACGGCTAAATCTATATTTTACAAATACAATTTCTTACCGGCCACTTCCCAAAAACATAAGTGTTATTGATTGGAACCTTAAACCAAAGTGGCCGGCATGCCATGTAGTTGGTCCTAACCAAAATTCATTTTGAGTCGATGTCATGGCACCCAGCGCCCATCTTTGTTTATATGGAGTTATATATAAAACACTTGTGGCGACTACTCCTCTGAAACAACTTCATGGATTTCCATGAATCTTTACAAGAATGTTGCTCTTGTTGGTCCATAGCAATAAAACAGGCCGGCCGGAATTTAAAGATGGCCTCCACAGCTGAAAATAGATTTTACACAATACAAGTTTGTGGCGACTACTTCTCAAAAACCGTAAGTAATACTTACTAAAATGACTGGCATGACATGTAGTTGGTCCTACACAAAACTCATTTCGATGTCAAACATGGTCACCAGCGGCCATCTTCGTTTACATAGTGTTATATAGGAAATACTTGTGGCGATTACTCTGAAAATACTTGATGGATTTTTATGACACTTTACAGGAATGTTGCTCTTGATATCTAGTTGGTCCTATTAAAAAAAAGGTCGGCCGGAAATTAAAAATGGCCGCCATAGCTAAAAATACATTAAAAAAAGTACAAGTTCATGGCGACTACTAAAAACAAAAGATTTAAACCAACTATCTCAAACCATAACTTGCCACTTCCTACAACCCTTAATCATGAACTTCAGGTAAGGATTCAGCGGCCTCTTGCTCAGTGGATAAGGACGCCTCGGCTTGAGAGATCTATAACAGTTAACAAGAATCACTTCGCCAATAAAATTCATACAAATTCATACAATCTTTAAACTTAACTATAGGAACAGTTCAAAACCAATTGCTTACTGATGTTTTCGCCATTCAGTTCGCAGTTCTTTGATTATTAAATATATTCGGAAACTGAATCGATGAATCGATGTTACCTGTACTAAGGCTATATTTTACGCATTGATTTCTGGCTTAGATAAAGACCATTTATATGTGCGTCGAACTGAAACTACTTCACCCGTAACTCATTCATATTAATGATTGTCATTTAAAGTATATGCTCTGTGGCTTAAAAGGTTTGAGATACTAATTACTAGTTTAAATTTGTATTGAAAGCGCGGGATATGAAATTCTGACAATTTTCAAACGGGCCAAAATGCGTACGTTTCCTATGAATTCTAGCTATTGAAAGTCCTCGATCCAAAAATCGGCTGATTTTATAGTAAACTCAGATCGATCGAATTTGGTGATTCAACAGAATCTTTTTGGATATTTAACAATGCTACAAACTATCGTAGGGTAGTTGGGAATCCACAGATTATTGTCGGAACGTCGGGTTAACGCAACCATTTTTCTGTCGGGAGAGTTTACATTTTCCTAAGGCAACAAATGATTTACGATTTAATCCTGTACCAATATTTAATAATGCATTTATCAATAATTACACTTACACACAATTAATGATGGAATAAATCAATGAAATACCTTCGTGTGACCTAAAACTGCGAAAAAGTCAAGCGTAACAATGATAAAAAATATATATTGCTATTATGGACATGTTTATACTTAGATAAATTTGGTTTGTACGCTCGTGTCTCGGAAACTACATCACACATCAATTATTAAACAACATCATAGAGCCATGTTCTATAATTCATGCTTTTATTTCAGCAAAGTGATGGCTCCTTTTATACTTGGACAAGTAATATATAGAGTACTAATCTTCTTAGTGGAGGTATAGTTGCTCACTAATTTACATAAATATACAATTTTACACACTGAATAATAACCAGTCATCACACTTTTTGATACAATAGGGTTTTATGGATGGAGGTTATCCTACGTTTGAAGCGATAAGATAAAGAATGTACAAACACTCATGAAGTAAAACTGGCAATATTACTTGCCGCCGCCCACTTGGTATCAATACAGTTTTCGTGTATTCAAAACAACAATTTACAGTAAACTGATATTCGTCAATATGATAAGTTATTAATGTTATATAATCTTAAACATATCTATTTACTCTTCATTTCAGGGTGCCTCGACGTCAGATATGAATCAATATTTGTTTTTATTACTTGCTATATGCTTTCATAGATAGAATGAAAATAGACGCTCCTGGATCTGTTTACAGTCTTGCCATAGTCTTCCGTAATGGTTCACAAAGTCTAAAATTCATTTTGACCCTGTTGTTTACATTGTAAAAAATAGAACAACATGGCGGCGATATTTTTAGAAATTGTCGTCTGCGCATGTCTGTTTCTAGGGTTCGGATGTATCAAGTAAAACGAAGGGTGTGCAGGGTGGTGTTGTTGTTCAATGTTCAGCATCTCCAGCAATCGATCATACTTATCTTTTATTTTGGAATGAAAACTATTATATCTAGCAACCAAAAGGTAGGTAAATAGTATACTCGTTTATATTTTGTTACTTACACCACTATTAGTCAACAATTTTTCAGTCACCCTACCCTAGAAAAATGGAATGTTCCGTCGTCGCCATTTTGGTTTTCGGCTGTCAATGGAATTACATGTAAATATGGGAGGTCAAATTGAAATTTTGGCTTTGCGAAGTTTAGCGGATAGCTACGCGAAGATTGCAAACAGATTCAGGAGCGTCTGTTTTCATTCTTTTCAATCATATCAGGTATGAAAACATCTCGATTCATATTCGACGTCTAGGCACCATGAAATGCACAGTAGATAATTTTTTTAAATCTTATTTTCTTAAGTATTAAAGCAATGATAGTACTTTCGGTACTTTGATAATACCCTTTTTTATTATAAATGATCATGTATACGATACTTGTGATTCAATAAAACATTAGTTTTCAAAATTCAAAGAAACATTCAATTTTAGAAAAAGACATGCACATACAGTGTATAATAAAGATGTGTAAATATGCACCTCATACTTTAATCATTGTGTATCCAATACCGAAATCGGCTAATCGGAATTTGTGTATGTGTATCCCATACCTATATTGCCTAATCGGGATCACTATCTGTGTACCCCATACATAAATCAGTCAAAATTTTGATTTTTACCAAAAAACAGTAAATATTTGATATGTTTACAAGCGTATTATGTTTAATCAAAAATGTCTTCTTGTCTTTTTTGCTTGCTTTTTAATGAAAAGAAAGCGCGCGGTACAGAATTTTAATTAATACAAAACATTACAAATCTCTGGAATTAAAAACTATTTCTTGGCCTTCTTCGGAACGACTTCCACGCTTTTCACTTTGTCCCGGTGTCTTTTATCATGGACCTGGCTGACTGGAGGGCGACTACTATGCTTTTGGTGGAATGGTCTAGGCGTTCCCATTCGTATGCCTCCTGGCGTTGACGGTCTATGTCCCGGTTGTATGTGTCCTTGCGTTGCCTCTCTATGTCACGGTCTTCCATTCGCCTCATAATTAAGGAAAGGGATGCCCTCAGCATTGCAAAATGTTGAGTTTGCTTATCCAGGGATGAGCAGATGTTGAAGTCGATATCCCGGATAACTTTGGTAACAAAGATGGCTTCTGGCTCCGACAGGGTGGCGATGGCAGTGGCAGAGGTGATGGTGGTTTCTCTATTACGTTTAGTGGCCTGGTAGTACAATATTGTACTGTTGGCGCTATTTGCGTTGAGGGAATCTCCTCCTCCTTCGGGCTGGCAAAGCTTTGCCAACGTGCTGTTAATCAGGTTGCCTTGTAAATAAGAGTGTGAGAGTGGACCTTTGGAAATGACCGAACACGATACATACGAAATATTGCAGTCTCGGTTTGATTGAGACTGTTCATGAACGGTAGTGAAATATGAAGTCCCTTGCGCTCGTCTACCTTGGCGGCATGGGAAAGATAGGTACCCGGGAGTACATATCGCTCCAATGACTCCTGGTCCGTTGATCAGAAGAGATATATTCGGCAGTAAAATGATGCCCTGGTAAACTCCACATGGTCCTTATAGATGTGAGAGATAACCCTCTTTTTCTCGGCTACATAGGCTGTAGATAGTAAGGGACAGCTAATACATCTGTAGGACCGACCTCTAAGTGTCACGTAAGATTTGACTTGGATTTGAGAAATTCTCCCGAAAATAGAATACGGGCATGGATAAGTTTTCGTGATGACTGTGGACTGAATTAATATTAGTAATAGACTGACTTACGTCTAAGCTTGCATTTTCCGTATCTATTATGGTACACTGTCCTCTTCGTAAGGCTTCATCTTATTATGGTGAAGAACTCTTTCGGACGCTTTACCAATTTGTATCTTATAGGTAAGATAATTCACTTCATAATTAAAACGCAGAACTCTTGGTAAGACGGCTGTAGCTTTCGAGATTTCACTGGTTTGATTTTTCACCCACACAAGTTCATTCATTGCTAATTTTGCGTCATAGATGTCTTCTTGCTTTTGTGCACTGACACAATGGTGCTTACTTCGTGCGCGTGTTGCATTCTAGCCCTTAGGACATGTACATAATCGCCATAAGTAGTAATTATATCGGAATGGTTGCTTTGACCACCATAAACTAATTCTGCAGGTAGTCGAACCTCAAGACCAAGCATCAGTAAATTAGGGGCGAGACCATTAGATGCATGGGGGTATCCCTATAAGCAGCAGCCATACAACCTAAGTGTACATCCCAGTATTATTGCTCGATGCGTAAATATCACTTTAACATTCGTAAAATAGTACGATTGAATCTTTCGGTTACACCTTGCATTTCTCGCATATTGTATAGACGATAATGTACTATCAGTACTTTCTTTTGTTTCATCTTTTGATGTACTCGCAGTTCTTTCTCCTGTCATTTCCAGCATTCGGTTACTACATTTATATCAGGGACCATATCGGAGGGGTTCGAGATTATCAGCTTCGGAACAGTGACAATCCCATAGATTTGGACAATATGACAGGGCATCGGCATTCCCATGTATGTTTCCAGGGCGAAATCCTATGCTGAAGTCGAATTCAGATAAATGTCCAATCCATCTTGCAAAATGCACTTTTGGTTCTTTCAACTTGATTAGGTAAGTCAAAGCTTGGTGATCACTGCGTACCAAGAACGTTCGAGCAATGGCTATCCTATTCTGCCTTCAATCCATAGAGGATATTTGTTGTTTTGGAGTGAATAACAGATTTTATTTCATCGAGAAGTGTGAAAACTTTATATTTATATTGAAGTTTGATCACTTCGAGATGAGATAAAATCTATTATTCACGACAAAACAACTATTATTTATGCTTTATAATCAAAGTGTACTGCCGTATGCAGAAAAATAAATAAAAAGCTGACGACGTCATATGATGAAATTGCTGTTTTGTAATTCCCCCTATTTTCTAAACTACTTAACCGATTTCAATAATCTACGACTCATTTTCTTAGTTAAGTTATTTCCAATCCAATGATATATTTATAGCAACTTTTGGGGGAAAAAAATTTGAAAATAAAAAGTAGTTCCGGCAGTGAAAAAATAAAACTATATTTCACACGTATGAAATACCACTTTTATTTCATTGCTAAGCATAAAATAAAGAGTGATATTCATAAACAATAATGAAACTAATCGAACGCCTAATACGAATAGACTATCATGGTATCGCTCTTCTTTTAATATAGTGTAATTCAAGCGTATTTACACTCCAACAGTCCAGGATAATGCTTCCATAACTACTTTCTTTGTAAATCAAAGGTATTGACATTATCTCCAATATTCTAGGATAATGTTTCCAATATTTACTTTCTACTTTTCAAATTTAAACTTAGACATTAATTGGTTCAATGCCGATCACTAGATAACGAGTAACATAAAATTATAATTCCTGGTGTAAACAAAGACGTGTGGATAAAGTATATTATGAAATATGTTCTTAAGAAGCCAAGCATGCTCATATTTATTGACTTATTAAACTGTTCAAACGTGAATATAATAACTAACGTGACTTACTTTGCAATCAAGGCTCTGCAGACCAGACAATGCCTGTAAAATACTAGCCAAGTTTTGTTTAATAAACACTCTCAGTTTGCTAATTGGATATTTATTTACCGTGATTATCATAATCATTGTAACTAGAGGATCTTGCGTTAGTGTTTGTTTAATATTGGATTTATTAATCGAGTTGGGTAAAGGTATATGGTGCGAGTCTGTTCAACGAGTTTAATAACGTTAATGTTAAATAGCACGAATGTTTGATTCTATTTATCACATAACACCAAATAAAAAGTCTCATTAGGAACATGTATTATTATAGCTGCCGATATTTAAAACGGGTACGGAAACCGACGAGGCAATTCCGATGCACATCGAGCTGAACGGAAAAGCCCGAACGATTTTCATTTGCTTATTTATTATATATTATAAATATAGCATGGCTTTATAACACTCCCACTACGCAAGTTGTGTGATAAATACATATGAAATTAACAAATTAAATGTACAATTAACATATTACAGTAGTATGTATTACTTAAATATCTTATGTTGTACATGCACTGTTTTAATTGCACGAATTTTGAGGGTTAGTAAATATACCAAAGTATAATGCACATTTTTTTTATTCTGTTTTCTCATCAGTTCGGCAAAGTCCAAGGTGATGTAAATTGTTATCTAAAAGTATATCATTCGGAATCTGCGAGGATTTCCAGTGAAATTAACTTAATCTCAATAGAAATTAAAACTAGTAATTAGTTTGCTCAATCCTTAAACATGTTAAAGCTAGAGAACCTATACTTGAATGGCACTCATTAAACATGTTAAAGCTAGAGAACCTATACTTGAATGGCACTCATTAATACGTGCTCAATCCTTAAACATGTTAAAGCTAGAGAACCTATACTTGAATGGTACTCATTAATACGTGCTCAATCCTTAAACATGTTAAAGCTAGAGAACCTATACTTGAAATGGTACACATTAATACGAATGAGTCGCGGGTAGTGTTAGTACGACTCACGTCCAAATAGTCGGTATATAAGCCTTCGTGCAGGTTAAACAACGATACATCGATCAAGTTTCCAAATATATTTAATAAAACAATAGTTACCCAGAGCGGACTTTGATCAATGTACCCTGCGCTCTTTTTTCTCCCCAAAGCTTGAAAATTCAACTACACCAACGGTATGTCTTTATATATTATAGCATTGTGCACTGCACAATAACTATCGCACACGTATTAACTCCTCAATACAAATCAAGATAATTGTGTTTTGAGACGTAATCATACTTTGCAATTGATATGTCCCGATTTGTTTTGCTAACTGGTTATAGGCACATTTTCTAAATTCTGTATCACGGAACAATCTATTATTTTATAGTGAAAAACACACCAACTCTCCATAGATCAGATCAGTCTGAGTACTCTGCTTAACCTCTTGCTGGAATGTGTAGTCTGATCCTATGCGTCAAAAGTACTACAATGTTAATACTATGAAATAATTATTTGATACTATAGATTTTAGTCTTGTTTTAGTTTTCCTGAAAGAAATCAGACTATATAAATCATTATAATATGTTCGTATATATATTTACTTGTTTATATACCCGTTGACGGGCATTTGTTGATTTACATATATAGTTTATATTACTTCCATATCTTCCCTTATTTGTAAATAGTTTTATCTTTATATTTTACATTAATTTTTAATTACTACTTCATTCATTCATTCATTCATTCATTCATTCATTCATTCATTCATTCATTCATTCATTCATTCATTCATTCATTCATTCATTCATTCATTCATTCATTCATTCATTCATTCATTCATTCATTCATTCATTCATTCATTCATCCATCCATCCATCCATCCATCCATCCATCCATCCATCCATCCATCCATCCATCCATCCATTCATTCATTCATTCATTCATTCATTCATTCATTCATTCATTCATTCATTCATTCATTCATTAGATAACCTCTTGCAAATATGTACATGAACTTTCTCTACATTGTCTGATTTACAAAATCCCCATTAAAGAAATGCCCATAAAGCGGCCTGCGTTTCATGTATAGGGTCTGTAGCTTTAGGTACAGATATTTTGACCTAGCGTGTGATCGAACTTAAAAATAGTTTGTTTTTTAAATGGAACGATTTTATCATGACGACGTTCTGCCGTAAGGTTGCAAGGTGATATGCCCTAGGTGCATGCATGTGAATAAGTAGTTTATAGCTGTAAGATCGAAGAGTGGAGAAATATAAGACTCGTAGGTTTAACTGATAGTGTGAACTAACTTATAATTATTTTTTTTAAGGACTGATAGTGTGAACTAACTTATAATTTATTTTGTTAAGGTAAGTAAAACTTCATTTTATGTAAATGTGACTAAAATTTATACCGGATTAAGTCTTTATTACAGTGATTCACAAGTTTAAATCTAAAAATATACGGTATATCATATTTCATTTCGCACTTTTTATTTTCGATTATTTTAGTCCGCTAGGTTTTGTTCAAGTCAAGATTGTATTTCATGTTGGTGCTCAAGTCTATTTGTCCGAAACGTTAACATATGGTGATAAACAGTGGCATGTTTTTAAACGTGTTTTATTGGCGAAATATCCGTTACAAAATTCTGCTAATATAAGCTTTCCTTTCGCTTAATGGAATTAAAGATAGTAAAGGCATGTGCTGATACACTAAAATCAAATATAGTTCATTAGTTGTTAAAGTCCATGAAATGTGCATTATGTTCAGATGTTTAGCCGCTATTATTTTCATACTTAGCGCAATACTGTCAAAAAAAAGAGATAGAAATTAACTTTAAACATGAAATAATACTGACATGGTGATTGGCCAGTATTTTTCACATACACGTGGAAACAATGTAAAGAGATATGTAGACGTTAATAGACAAAGTCTGTACCTTTTTCTCCAAATCCCATACATTTTCAAAAATGTTAGGATTACACAATTGCGTATTTTCTTCTCGAAAACAATTCATTCAATAGCTGCGTGAAGTTGGCTCAACACATAAGACAATCGACCTACGACATTCGACATACAACATTCAAAAACATCCTTTAAAGTGAATGTGGTTTCACGCGACATACAACATTCGAAATACGACATTCGACATACGACATTCAAAAACATCCTTCAAAGTGATTGTCGTTTCACGCGACATACAACATTCGACATTTGACGTATGTCGAATGTTGTATGTCGAATGTTGTATGTCGATTGTCGTATGTTGAGCCAACTTCACTCAGCTTTCAATGTATTTACTGAGGTTTACAATTATTACCAGGTTTACATTTGTGAGTAAAAATCATATTATGCTATTAGAAACGCTGTTCTTTCTTCGATAGTTAAGAGTTTTCATGTTTTCGTAACAATATATATCATTTACTTTATAGATAATGTAATAACAATTCAAACACATTACATATTATCATTAATATTATGAAATTATCGAATACATTCATTTCAGCAATGTTTATATATTGCCCAATACATCCATTTAAGAAATGAGAAGCAAGTATAACAGCTTAGAAGGTGATCAAAACTAGTTCTTTCGTAATTGTAGCTTCCGTGGTCGAGGGGTTAACGACTGTGCGTTGTAGACCTTCTCGCCTCTCATTGCTGCCGGTTCGAATCCCTCTGTAGAATTTAACTTGCGAGAAGTGTCGATTCTTACGGTCGGCGGGAGTTATAGGGTACTGGTTATACCCAGGAAAAATGGGTGGCCTACCTGTACCTCAAAAAGGCAGTCATGTTTGGCCTAAAATGTGCTAAAATGACGTCGATCACCATTCAAACAAACAAATCGTAATAGTAATACTTATGAAATTGCCATTAGCAGACTCAATAAAACCGAGTCTGCTACTTTTCTCTCTAAATTGTGCCTGTGTACATCGCTTCCAAGGGATCGTATTTTCAGTATTTATTTGAAATGTTCGCCAGCGTAAGAAGATTGCGATTGTCCCTGGTTGATATCCGTAGCCTTGATTATATAATCTCTGAGTTCTATTTAAATAAAAAGTATGAAAGGAGAAATTTGGAAATCGTCGAACACGTTAAATACAAAACAACATATTGCAGTCTCGGTTTGATTGAATGGTAGTGAAACATGCTTGCTACCGTTCACGCTCTCTAGCCCCGTCAAGACTCTCTTTATGACACAACAAAGTGATCACCTACTCAGTCTCTTCAACTTCATTTCGAAACTACTTAAAATGGAAAATATATAATCAACAACACTTATAACGGAACACCTCCAATGTTCCTCCTATGTTCAATGTCAATATGCGGTATGGTTCATTGGTTAAAATCAACTATAGCTGTAACATTGTGTTAGTATGTTTGTGTAATGTTAAGAAAAAAGAATTCATCTTATATTCTGAAAGACGAAAACAACTTTTCCATTTAGCCAATTTTAGAACCCACTATTTCAACTTTCGTTGAAAATCAACAAAATGAATTCCTTAAGATTTATGTTGAATTCATTCTGTTGAGTTTTCGTTAAAAAAAATCCATTAAATTATGACAGCAAACATGGTTTCACATATATGCATAACATGATTGATGTTTTTTTCTTTAAATCAACAAAACTAATGAAAGTGCACCTGTAGTACACTTTTATCAGCCTATACTACTCAAAGATTACATGGAATATAGAAGGAAAATCGGACCGTTCCGTTATAAGTTGTGTTGAGAATATTTTCCCGTCCCCTCCTGTCCCATTTACCAGTAATTGTATTTATTTTCACCTTCAACCCATTTACATGTAATTGTATTTATTTTCACCTTCAATCTAATGCACTTACAGGTAATTGTATTTATTTTCACCTTCAATCCCATATACAAGTAATTGTAATTATGTTCGCCCTGAATCCCATTTACAAGTAATTGTAGTTATTTTCACCCTCAATCCCATTTACAAGTAATTGTATTTATTTTCACCTTCAATCTCATTTACAAGTAATTGTATTAATTTTCACCTTCAATCCCATATACAAGTAATTGTATTTATGTTCACCCTCAACATGCTCAATCCCATTTACTTTTTATTTATTTTCACCTTCAACACCATTTACAAGTAATTGTATTTATTTTCACCTTCAATCCCATTTACAAGTAATTGTATTTATTTTCACCTTCAATCCCATTTACAAGTAATTGTATTTATTTTCACCCTCAAACCCATGTACAAGTAATAGTAGTTTTTTTCACCTTCAATCGCATTTACAAGTAAACACAATATATATCCTCCATCAATAATGCATTTATCATTAATATAGAACGAAATAACATCCGAAGCGGTAAAAAAACTGTACACTGAGGACTTGTAAAACCATTGACCCTTTTAGTTTATTGCTAGTTCTATCGTTTTTCATTCTTCTAAATAAAACAAATGCTCTCATTAACCAGTCATAAGTCACTTATTCCCTCTGAGATTTTGATCTTGTATGTTTATGTCTGTCAATAGAACCAATTTGAATTTTTATTATTGTGTTTTTTTTCAGAGACTTGATAGGAGCTACTACATATAGCAATATTGTAGCCACTGTGAGAGGTATTGCTGCTTGGAGGCGCGTGGAGTCATGTATACGATCATGAACATCGCATTTTATTTCGTTGTTTTAGCGGCAGGTAAGTTTTAAAGCATATATATTTCTCTTATATTTCAGAGTAGAACTTACCACGATAAGAACACTAGATCGAGTAGAACTTACCACGATAAGAACACTAGATCCACGGGATCCACTTTTGTGTTTGTACTGAAATAAACTGTACACATAATTTGATCTTATTGCGAAGGTTCTTGTTAACTGGTTAAGTTAGAAAGAAAAATTGGCGGTTTACAAAACAAATGTTATCGAAACGCTGTGAGGAAATAGTGTTGAAGAATTGCATGTGATATTGTTTTGTTATATTTGTCGTTTTTGTATTTGTTTATTTATGAGAATAATCAAAAATTTGAGTATTTCAATTTAAAATGAATTCAGCCTGCTTTATTAATAAACCGAGTACATGTACATACACGTTTACATGTACTATAATATACAAATATAACTAGATGCGAATATGTACTCTTGGGCGTCCGTGGCCGAGCTGGCTTGAAATCACGTGTCCCTCTCCCCTCACCGCTGTGGGTTCGAGCCCTCATATAGGACCATGAATCTTTATGTGAGGAAGCTATCCAGCTGGTATGCGAAACATCGATAGTTCTACCCAGGTGGCCGTCCGTGCACGAAAATGAACCCGGAGGGGCACCTGGGTTTTTCCTGCACCAATGGAAGCTTAAATGTCACCTTATGAACTTCGTTGTTGGTGCGACTATAAAATCCAATTCAGTTTTACAATTATAATGTATTCTAAGGACTTTGAGAGTTGTTTGGAATACTTTAATCAAATGTATTTTAATAAAATTAAAAAATAAAGTTGGAAATGTTTAACTTTATAAACTAAAGGATCATATAAAATACACGCCGTTTATTCTTACAAAGCATTGGAAACGTATTCAAAATTGGTACACAGGACAAATATCTAGTCATGAAATTCATGTGTTTTAGATATGTGCCACATATGTATTCTACATATTTATTTCATATATAAAATAATACATGTGCATTACATATGAAAAAATATTTTTATTAAATAGTATTAAAACTTAAACAGGTCGTTTAAACTTTTTCTACAATTTCAATTTTGTTTATAATATAAATGAATATGCATTTTATGTATCGTAGATTCATATGAAGTTCATATGTATGCATTTCAAACGTGCCACAGGTGTATTATTTTAATACGAACACTATATGTGATATATATGTACCACAGGTGTATTGTTTTAATACGAACACTATATGTGGTACATCTGTGCCACATATGTATCATTTACATATGTGGCGCATATGTAGATAATATGATGCACAAATGAAAGTAACATGAAAATGATAAGAAAGTAACACACACGTGGCACCTCATTCACGACGATAGTTATAGTTGACCCATACAACTGTAAAGTTAGTTGGCTGGCGTGATCCAATGGATAGCGCAATGGACTTAACGCCGGCAGATCAGCAAGCCTAGAATTCACCAACCATTTCTTAGACTTGAGCTCAAGTATCCAAATTTCAAACACAAATGTTTCTATAAGTTTACAGAATAAAGGTTCAAAACAATAAATATAAATAGCAACTGTTTACGATTGTTAATCTTTGAAGATCACGGAAATATTTGTGAACGAAATGTCAGTACTTTGGCAAGTCTAAGAAAGAATAGTTTGAAGAATGGTTGGTGAATTACAGGCATGGGTATCAAGCATAACGGTTGCCACTGAGTTTGTCAGTGCGTTCTTCGGCTTTTCCTCTTTTCTTTAGCCTCGTCCATCGGATTGGGCACTTGAAAGAACCATAGGAATATATTCGTTACTAAGAGGCAGTTTCCCAGATTCCTATATACTCTTCCTCACTCTCTGGGCGACTATAAATAACACAAACACAATATGTTGGTGCGTTAGTCTTGCGTTGAGCCGTAAATCAACATTCAATTTATGTTAAATTAGTTGGACATCAATTTATGTACAACTAGTTGGACATGTTTTTACATTGAAACCGTTCATATTTGTCCAGAGCGTTTGCTTAATTAGCCTATATGGATTTAATCTGATAATGTGTAATTACTAGTCTCCCTATAATTTACATAGATCTTAATCATACACAAAGTGATATGAAAAATACTCATTAATCATCCAACTTAATTACTCCAGTGTAGACACTTGTTCAGATAAAAATTATTTCAATATTTGTTTTTCAAATTGTTTTCACTATTATAGTAAAATGTTCACTGAGTATCGCAATTATAGAAACAGCTGATCAAGCGGCCTTATTTGAGAGAAGAAGAAGAAAATTCTTTATTATGCAATAACCCTAACAAGAGTCATGAGCATAGCATCAATAATTACATGTATGATACAATTGTGGCATGGTGAGATGGCATACACTAGTATATATCACGAATTATACAATTAACAGTCTATTCAGGTACAGAATAACAAATGACATTATATATTACTGAAAGGCAAATTTATGTATTTACAAACTGGGTATTAATTACAGGGTAGGGCTATCTTTCATACACGATTAACTCTTTAAACAAGTATCGCCAAAATCTATGTTTTATTTGTCATTCAGTGTATACTTACAGAATTCTGGACTTGAACACAGACAAAGAAAGTGTCATACATATTGTATAACACATTGGTACATTTAGATGAGAGTTTGTGTTTTAGTATTGTAAAATCACCGTCTGAGTTACAGTTGAAAGAATATAGCGACACATGGGGATTAGAGGTTAACACGGAAAAGACAAAAGTTATGGTTTTCAGAAAAAAGGGTCATCTTTTAACTAATGGGTTTATAATGGAAATATTTTAGAAGTTGTTAACGATTTTAACTACCTCGGAACTGTTTTTAATTATACGGGTTCATATAATTTAAACCAAGAGACTTTTGAATGTAAAGGATTAAAAGCTTTGAAAATATTCATTGCACATGTAAAAAAATACAATTTTAAAAACATTTTTGCCAATTATTTGATGGTTTCTTGGTTCTTTATTAAGCTATGGATCTGAAATTTGGGGTTTTACAAAGTCAAAAGGAGTTCGAAAGAATACATTTTAAATTTTGTAAATACTTGTTAAGAGTTAAAACTTCTACTAGTAATGCCGGTATTTATGGAGATAGGTAGATATCCATTGCATATTTTAAGGTATGTAAAAACAATGAAGTATTTGAGTAAGGTAGTCGATTCAAAAACATTTTAATATCAACTTTTTATAAAGATGCTGTGAGAGATTGTGAAAGAGGAATGAATAATTTGGGCCAGCAATGTTAAAACCATTTTAATTGACTGTGGCTTAAATTATCTTTGGAACGACCCAACTTGTATTGATATGAAAATCTTTCATTTATTGATTAAATAAAAATTAATATATTGTTTTGTTACAAAATGGAACACTGATGTTGAAAATAATCGAGTTTTATGTTTGTACAGACATTTTAAAACCTCATTCTCATAGGAAGTGTATCTAGATATATTGCCATTGAAATTAAGAACCTGCTATGTCGAGGATAAGATTACCTCCCTCAGACATAGAATTGAAACTGGCAGATATTCACAAAATAGAACTGATAGAAATCCAAGATATTGTACATTGTGTAATAGTACGGACTTAGAAGATGAATATCCTTTTATTTAATTTGTCCTTTGTACGAACAATTACGAAAGCTATATGTTAAACAATATTATTACAGACATCCAAGTACTTTTACATTTATTCAGCTGATGCAATCTTCAAGCCAGCAAATGCTTTTTAGGTTATCTAGGTTTGTCAGAGAAGCAATTATTCGCAATACTGCAATGTATAATGAGTAAAAAAATTATATTCATCCTCATTGGGCATGACATGTACACTATTAAAACTTAAAATAGTAACATGAAACTATGTAATAGGAATATTTAAATCATTATAACAGGGTAAATACGTGCGCCAGAGTGAATGTCTGACATTTTGGGCGTCAGAGTGAATCGGTGAGTTGTATGAGTGTATATAATATGTATGATTTGTATGTTTGTACTTTTTCATTGTTTAATGTAAAAACTGCATTGACCTGTCACATATTAACAAATGTAATATGTATTGATATGACGAGAAACATTTGATTAAGTCATACATAAAGAATATGTTCTGTTCTGTTTAGGTGTAGCACACCCATTGCAACACAGGAAGTGTCGGCCTTGGGTAGTCGCATAATGGCGTCAATAAAAAATTCGCATTTCTTTTCGTAATAAAAGGCATTTTCACTAATTTAAAGTGCTATTTTTGGTTTATATCACATTGTTGATCTATTTGTTACATTTTTCAAGCATTGTCATGTTAAAATTGTGAGTTTTTAATTTATTTGCTTATATGGAAATGAGTGTATGAATACAATATTATGGCATCTCAGTGTTTATGTTTTTAAAGGGACCATTCATTCTTGAGACAAGTTCTTTCTTAGAAGATACATGACCCCATTTTTCTGTGGATTTTTTGGCAGCATATATATCATTTGCGATGAGAATGTAAGTTATTCATATTTAATTTTGACCTAGATATGAATGACAACATGGCATTTAAATTTTAATTCACACACAACTCAATGCAACAATGAATGGGCGTGTTACACCTTTAGTTTATTTATGATAGGTTTTAAAGGGAGACATGGCAATCTTGATTTGTTAAAAACTTGCGGTGTCACGCAGTTTTTCAACATACTTTGCACATTTGCAACCATTGATATTAATTATTAGAATAGTGAAAGTCAAATTATTTTTACATATTGCAAATTATTGATTATGTTGCACAACTAATATATTGAAATAATTGGTCGAATAAAGAAGGATTTTGAAATCTGTAAAGTTTTATTTAATTGTATGCAAGCAGTTTTAAAGTCGGATTGATACAGGATTAATAAATGGAGATGCCAATTTTAATGCGTGATATGAAACTCAAGATTGCCGTGTGTCCCTTATAAGGTGTACGCGTGAACTTACGTAATAAAACATACTTATTATACAGACAATACTCCCCGTATTTGACTGGCCTTTTTCCGTTGAACAATATACTGTTCTTTTTATTGATTTTCTCCCGCTTTCGTATCGTCCAATCAGACGTCAGTAAACATTTCAATCACAACATCTTGATCCCTTCTTTGAACTGAGATGTCATTTCACCTCGTTTTATATAGGACGAATGTATGTCAAGTGACGAAAAAACAACATTTTTCTCTGTAGAAAACTTTAAAACACATATCAATCAAACGATCGAGCGTCCGTCAATATATAAATGCAATAAAAACAGGGTGTCATGTTCCATGTAAGAAAAAGCCAATCTGTTGAATGACGTCGCCTTCTATTTTGGCACGTCACGGATAGATTGTACTGTTTATGGAAATTATAGAAGTTCGAGTCTAAACGTGTCAAATATTGTGTTCAAAGTGTTGGTATAATAGAGGGTTATCGGTCCTTTGTTCACGTTTTCTATTTCGGTCGGATGTCAATTCGCCGTATCAATACCGTTTGTTCGAGCATCCTGGCGCTAATCTCCTTTACGGTTTTTATACAAAAGGAACTAAGACATCCTGTCTCTATAATGTCAACAGATTAAGTCTAAATGTCAATACCTGGTTGTTCGAACATCCTGGCAGTAATCTTTTCTGCGGTTTTTATACAAAAGGAACTCAGACATCCTGTCTCTATAATGTCAACAGATTAAGTCTAAATGTCAATACCTGGTTGTTCGAACATCCTGGCAGTAATCTTTTCTGCGGTTTTTATACAAAAGGAACTCAGACATCCTGTCTCTATAATGTCAACAGATTAAGTCTAAATGTCAGTACCTGGTTGTTCAAACATCCTGGCAGTAATCCCCTCTGTGGTTTTTATACAAAAGGAACTTAGACATCCTGTATCTATAATGTCCACAGATTAAGTATAAATGTCACAACGTTTTGTTCGAACATCCTGCCACTAGTCCCTCCTGCGGTTTTTATACAAAAGGAACTCAGACATCCTATCCTGTCTCTATAATGTCCACAGAATAAGTCTAAATGTCAATACCTTTTGTTCGAATCCCCACTACCACAATATATTCATATGCAAATGAGTCCGCGCGTGACCTATTTTATACCACGTGCGTTTCTATTTCTAGAAAACAAAATGGCGCCCGTTTGTTTACAGACAAAGCGCCCCCAAAACTACTAATATTAATATTTGAGTTCAAATTTAATACTGAATGCCAAAAGAGAAATGGCCCTGTCTGTCTGTCTGTGTAACTTATTAAAAAGAATTATATGTTTTATTAAATTTGAATACATGTATTTTAATATCTCAAGACGACGGTGTCGCATACAAGAATCATGCCGTAACTCAAACGTTAAGGTCATACTTCGGGTTCAATGTTAATATTTATAATCATACAAGAACAAGCATCAAAGGCGAATGCTCGTGTCTGTTTTGTAATTTTGAAATGGATTGAGATAATATTAAACATGACACAATTAGTTTTATAAGATGATTGGTAGCGTTAAAATAGTGCAGTTGATCACGGTTAAGCACAGAAACGGAATAATAATCGTCCATATTTTTCTAAAACATGCATGACTAGAGAAATATAAAAAAATCGGACAGGGAAAGTAGCATTCGAGGAGGACAGTCAACCACAAAACACAGAAACAAACACTCAAACAGACAAACAAGAAGGCAAAAGTAATAATAAATGCAAACGACATCACAAACACAAAAGGGTTGACAATATGGCTACCGCCTTGGAACGGTCAGTGGCAAGGTAGGCTACTGGGGGTTTAAACCGGTTCTAGGGTGCACCAAAAATCACAATTACCCTAATGTCATCCCATTAAAACAGGACAGTGTAAATAAAGAAATCCCCGCCATGATCTAATCTCTAACCAACAAGGCAGCATCAATAGGCAATATAAGTAAAACACAAATATGCTCGTGTAAATATAATACAAAAAAACAATAGCCTAGAAAGCCACAATGAAGGTACTCAGTGACTTGGCAGAAGCCAGAGCAACACGAGAATAAACCATTAGCGGCACGACAAGAAAGATCATAGACAAACATTAAACGCCACCGTCCCAATAGGCTTTAGGTAGGCGTCGTCATAGGGTCCACAGCCTGTCCGGTCATCGCACAATTAAAGAGGAAAGCATAGTGGCGAACTGTAAAAGGATCCACCACCAAGCATGCAGTACGTTGCAAAATGATAGGGTCATAACCTCTTTTAATAAACTTTTTAACAAGTTTAACAAAGATAGTATGAAAGTGATCATGATCAAGAATCTTACGAAGTTTATAAATCACAACACCATAGAAGTCAGGTTGTGATAGTCCTTGTCGAAGAAGAGTCCTTAAATTACTTTTATATTGAAAAGAAGATCAGGGTTACAATACTAATTTTTTGCAGAGGTTTAACGAAGTTTATGTTAACGATAACCCTGATTGAGTAGCTTTTTAGTTATACAAAGATTACGAATATTAAAGTCCTCAACTCGAGTACAAGCTCTTGAAAAACGAATAAGTTGAGACACATACACCCCATAAGAAGTTGCTCGGGGAACATCCCCATCCAAGTGGGGATAATTAACAATGTCAAAATTAAAATCATATCTCTTGTCATAGATTTTGCTAATTATTTCACCAATTTCAATCGAGAGATCTATATCAAGAAAAGAAGCGTTATTATCAGATATATTAGCTTTGTTAAGCTGAAGTTCTTTAGGATAAATATTATTAACCATAATTGGAAAGAAAGGGTTGTCAATGTTCAATATGTCATCCAGATACCGAGAGGTGTCATTAAAGGTTTCAATAACATCTGCCTGGGTATCTGGTGAAAGACTCAACATGAAATCTCTTTCATAGCAAAATAAAAACAAATCTGCGACAAGTGGTGCACAGTTCGTACCCATAGGGACACCAACAATTTTTCTATAAACGGTGGTTCCATACCTGACGAATCTAATAGGAAGATGGGTGCTTCACAAACTTCATAGCAAGTCCACATAGTATAATTGTCTAAAATGCCTTTAGTAAAAAACGCTTTAATATTATTACATGCCAAAAAAGTAGTATTTTCTCTAGCGAATGTTTTTTTAATAAGAGAAATTAGCTTGTCTTTAATAAGGTGATGTGGTAAGATTGTATATAGTGTAGAGAAATCATATGTGCTTATTGATGAAACTTGACCTTTATTGAAAATGTTATCAAGAACGTCTCCTGAATTTTTTATAGACCAAAATAAATTAATCCCAGAGTTTTCATAAGTTTTATCACAATATATTTTAACGTGATCTTTAGCGGCAGTAAGACAAGAAGTTGAAAGTTTGAAGATGTTGTTGTAGTGCAGGCACTAGCATTCGAAACAAAGCCAGTCTTATACGGATATTTATGTAATTTAGAAATCCAGTACATAGTAGGCAGTTTATTTTGCTTATCATTCACACCAGCCATGAAAGTAGTGCACCGAGAGAAATGTGCGGAAACAACATCATCCTCAGTATAATTAACTGGAGTATACGAATTGGTGCTGCCGAGTTCCAGAGATAAAACATTGACGTAATGTAGGCGTCAAACAATAATTACATTATTAGCTGCTTCATCTGCAGGAACTAAAACAAATTTATTATGAAATTCCTGAATTCCCGATTTTAAATTACGAAAGGAAAACCTAGGTCTCGGAGGAAGTAAAGAGGGGTTAGCATTATAAAAGTTAATACGTGTATCTATAATTTTAAGAATTGACTTTTTCCAAGTAGAAAGCGAGTTTGGGTCCGCATGTTCTCTAGTTTTTAAAGACAAGACAGACACGCTATCTTATAGTGTGTACATATAAATACATTTATGTGTCAATCTTTTACCACTTTAACTGAAATCAAAGTCGTGATACACGTGTATACCTTTCGATAACCAATGATTATTTTTAAATCCATATCTTTTTAATCAAAGGCCAAACAGGCAATTATTAAAGCTATATTATTATCATGTAGTTTTAAACTTGATAATCGGTAACGTTTGTTCACAGGCGTGGACATTAAAATTACCCTGTTCATATGTAATGTTTGGATTATAACGCTATGCTAGTGGCTGATGGCTGATATATATATATATATTACACTACCAGTTCACATATAATATCTAGCTTTATGACGCTTTGTTAGTGACATAAATATATTCCACCGCCGGCTCAAATATAATATCTAGCCTTATGACGCTGTTTTAGTGGCTGATAAATATATTCCATCGCCGGCTCACATCTTATATCTAGCCTTATGACGCTAATTTGGTGGCTGATACATATATTCCATCGCCGGCGCCGCCTGTTCACATCTAATATCTAGCCTTACGATTTGTTAGGTTGTAATCCACTAAATCAGCCGGATGGGCTCGCCTGGTGCAGTCGAAAGGAGTTCTGTATACACGAGTGCCAGTCTTTTTTTTCTTAAAACTGTTTTTAGTGCAGTTTCCAGTTATTTGTTTCCTGTAACTGTATTCTGGACACGTTACTGTTATTTGAAAATGCAGCTCATCATGTTTATGACAGTTTTTTATATAAATTTCGGACGTGAAAGTAGATAGGGTATACAATTGCAAAGGTAAAAATAACGTTGACCTTTGACCCGTTGTTAGTTGAGAATTCGAGCCATTACAACCTTAGATTGCTCACCTGTTTCAGCCAAACGCGCATTCTGTCAATAATACAACATTTCTATGTAACTTAAGATCTTAAAATACACGTCACGAGGCCATAATTATAAGTATGTTTGTTTGCCCGAACCCGAACGATCCAAGCAAATCAGCATGACTTTCCTTTTTTTCCAGTAAAAATATGATTTGTTTTGTTTTTAACATTGCCCTATAAATATAATATATACGTATAATTTTCAGCGTTCCGTCACATTAGTGCCCAGTCGGCGTATTCCACTACCCTTGAAACGGCGTTACGGACAAGTTTGTTTACCAGCTACGAGGTTCTTCAGCGGCCAGCACAAACAGTCACTGTTCAGATTGCTTTCAACTTAATCACCATCAATTCATTGGTAAGTGTTAAAGGTATATATATATGCTTAAAATCTCTGTAGTATTGTATAAATAAAAACTCTAGCAATTATATTTATGCCGTAGCTTTCGGCCTTGCGGCCTTCCTCAGTGGCGTATTTATACACAGTAAAACGGAACTGACGTAACGTTATTAAGCGACGTCGTTTGGCGCTCTATTCTTTAGTATTGATGCCGTACGGCTTATAAGTTCTGAGCTTATTCTTCCATAAGCCCTCGATTGTTTTTCGGTACATATCTTCCCCATGCAGTTTTTCGAGGCCCATAACCATAAAGTCATTAACGCTATGGCCTTCACTATAAAAATGGGCAGCTACCGGGTCGTCGTGCTTGGTCCTGATTCTGGATATATTTTGTAGGTGGCGTTGATATAGTGTCTCTCCAACATAAATGTAGTTATTGCAGGTCTTGCAAAATACTGCATATACAACGTTGGCAGACTTATAGTTGTGGACGTTGTATACCTTTCCGTCGTTGCCCTGGAACTTATCTGCTTCCATCTTGTGCGGGCACAGGGCGCAGCGCTTCGCTCGACATGGTGCGCTTGTGTTGTTTTTACTAAAAAACAGCTTATTGTGTTTTTTATGGACAAGTATGTCTTGAATATTACAGTCCCTCTTAAAAGCAATTATCGGTGGCTGAGGGAAAATTGCTCTCATTCTGTCCGATGTGTATAGCGTTTTCATGTGTTTTTTCAGAATTCCACCCACGTTAGGTAGACTTCTTCAATATAACAGCAATAAGCAAGCATCTAAGCGGGTGCCACTAGTATTGACTTTCTCCCGATGTCTACCTAACGTGGGAGGCCAGCCGGCCGGCCCGCCCGCCCGCCCACACGTTCGACCGCCATGAAACATGTGCGAGAGAGTGAATGCGTGAAAAAATATGAGTAGAAGACTTAGAGTCAATTAGTGAATTTTGGGATGAGTGTTTAATTAGTGTTTGAGCTAGTTGTTGAATGAATACGTAAATCATATTTTCCAGTTTCGTCTATTTTTAAATATTCGAATTTTACAATTACAATTATAATCGACTGTTTCTTTGTTTTAATTTTCAGGATATCAAATCTCAATCTATGTCAACCACTGGCTATTTTGGAATGGTAAGTTATATTTAAAATGCAACCATTTATTTTACGCTTAGCAATAAAATAGTAGACTTTGGCATTGCAATAATGTGATATATAGAGTTGTTTTTTTTTCACTGAAGGAACTACTTTTTTCAATGTCAAAACAACCTTCTTTTTAGAAAATATCTATTTATTTTATATCATTTGCTTGGAAACGGTCTAAGAAAATGAGATGTAGTTTTCAGAAATTGGTCATGTATTTTAAAAAGTGTTGTCATGTAAAGGGAAAATGTCAGTTTGCCATGTCTTCCAATAAATAGGCTTTTCTATATATTATCGGCGAAGCTAAATTTGACATTTAGAACGGAACGGTTTATTCTTTCGGCAGTTTCGTGTGTTTCTAAGTTTCATTTTGGTTTCTTCAAACAACATTGAATTAGCTCATTGAATAAATATACTGATAAAACTAAATTTAGCAAGTAAATAACATATACATATATAAATCCCTTTGACCAGATTCTAGGATATGTGAAGAAGCGGTCATGGGCAATATAACTTACATAATTATCAGTTATATTAAGGAAATAAGTCTCAAAAGAAATATGCGAAAACAATAGCAACCTGTGGTAATCTACATGTTTTACAGAAATTATAATTTCGCTCTTATATCAATGTAAAGGGAGGTAATTTCACAAATGGTAAACTATCTTTATACAGGTGGGAAGCAGAGTGGTTTTTAGCTCCGCCGTCCACTTATCATAGCAACACATGACAACGGAAAGTAGTACGTCATTTTCCGTCAACGTCAAAAAAAAGTGAAACAGCCGCCATTTTCTTTTTTTTTAAACGCGTAATCTGGAAGATTGTAACAAGTTTACATGATTAAAATTTTAGTTCCCATTTAAGATTCGTCATCTTCAGCTGTATTGACTTTTAGATGCTTTACTGCGCGAGAAATTTCGAGATTCACCCATTTAAAATTCCGAAGCGAGGGGAAGTAACTCGTAAGAGATGTCATTGTTAAAATGCGTTTAAAAATGGTAACACTTGTGTTCTTTTCTTATGAAATACAAGGAGATAATAAACATATGTTGTTTAAGCTTAAATAGTACATGGCGTGTACTACATGTTACGAACATCATGGTATTTCTTTATAAAATTTACACGCTAAAACGATAAAATGTTCGACACGGCACTGTCGGTCAAAAAATATAACGAGTGTAAAGTCATTGAACGTCTACAGTTGCGTATTCGGTATTCGGTGAAGGGGCTCACACTAAAGTCTGAAAAGTAGTCTGTAGCCTATATTTAAAAAGGCTGACCGCTGTTCAGCTTCTCGTTGTCCATTTTGATGGCCAATCTGGAATTATGGAACTCAAATGGCCACCCGCAAATGTTTTTTTATTTATTTTTTATTGGCGAGTATCACCATATGCAGCCATATTTAACATCAAATTATACTAAAACAAAGCTGCAGTCCAATTTATTTGGTTATCCCTCACCCACCCCACCTATAAAAAAATTAAAAATGCGGGTCTGGTCAGGGTAGGTGTCTCATTAGAATCTGGGAAAGTCGTCCTTGAACTAGAAGTGTGTTCCATCACCCATGAACACTTGCTTCGCCTGCTGACACTGCTGTTTGCTTATTTCCAAGGTTAGGTTGCAGGTTAGACTGATAAATAGGGCATAACTCTGCCAAAATGAAAGTCAGAGGTATTGCACATGTGTAACAACATTCATTGAGATGAAGACGTTGGTGAAGTTTCATGAACACAATTAAAATACTTTTCAACTGATGGCCAAGGTTAGGTTGCAGGTTAAAGCAAGACGGACGGACGACGACGGACAAAGTGATCGATAAGTGTCTGCCATCCTAAGCAGTTGACACAAAAATAAGTGTTCAGTTCTCATATAAATATATCCGTCATGCGGATATTTTTTTATGCACTCTTCAACCCAATGAATTTTACTTGACCAGGCTAGACCAGTGACATTTGCTTTATCAGACGAGTACCGCTAAGTACAGCAAAACATGTTTCGAGATGCTAATTTCAAATTCAGTGCTTGATATACACTTCAAGATTGCCATCATCGGCCCATGTGTCACTTTAATTACAAAAGATCTATTTCAAAAGCTTGAATAAACAATAAATAGATTAAAATGACCTTGTGTTCCCAAAAGGCAGTCTTTCAGTTTCAGATACATGACTGTTCGCAAATGGAAACTTTTTTTTTACATACAATGTATATCCAACTGAACCAAAGAATAAATAATACAATATTTTATTTATATTATATTTATAAACTAAACATCTATTAAATACAATAATAAAATTTACTTCACTTACAACAAAAAAATCAATGTCATATATGGCCTAAAATGTGTTAAAATGATGTAAAACACCAAAAGTTTTTTTGAATGTGAGCATCTACTGTCAATGTACGACATTGTATACATTTGGTGTTTTTTTAACAGCTTTACATATTATATAGTCTCTGTGAGGTATAATTATGTTCATTTTGGTTCTTTAAAAAAATAATGTCTGCTCAGTCATCGGGATTGCCAAACTGGTCACCATCATGATCAGGCGAACACATCTCAAGCGGGATACGCAGTAACAAGTATACACTGTAACGCATAAGGCCGAAGAAAAATTAACCGCGTTTCTGATTTGGCCTAATTAAATGAATATATTTCCTGGAGTTTAGAATCTTGCGATCACAGTATTGTCAACTTTTTTGGTTAAATCCACGTCTTTCAGGGTTGCATTGGTATTTGAAGAACGAAGGGCATCTGGAAACCAGATGATGCGTCTCTAAAATGAACAAAACAAGTTGTTAAAAAGGATGGATTGGTGGTACAAAATATATAAGCCATATGATATATGCATGGAATTTCACATGAATCAATAGAGTGTCCTGTTATTTTTAAAGAGATTTTAACTTGGGCTGTCGTATATACCGTATTTCCTCTAACAGTAGCACCCGGGCACTATGGAAAGTGCGAAGGTGGGGGGGGGGGGGGGGGGGGGTGCTACTATTATGATACAAATTTTCAATATATTTCACCTCCTTTCCCCCCCGACTGTTTCCTTATTAAATTATTAAATTACTGTAGGCGATCTTTTACTGTTACACCGGTATTGACTTAACCTAAACATGACTGTACCGAGTATATTACTGTCATCACTCTGCATCTATATGATACACATTTCTGTCAAACTTGACAATTACAAAACGGGTTGGTTGCCTATGAATTAAATAATAATAAAAGATAAACTAAATAGTAAATTGAAAGGAACGAGATAAATAAAGCGGTAATTGTATTGATGATGATAGCGCTTTAAGGTTTATGTCATAGACCATACTGGTGTCGAAGGTAAAAAACTCCTGTAATCAAATCCATAAGCGGTAAAAACAGTGTGTTTTTTTAGGAACTTTTAATTTAATCAAATCCATTAGCGGTAAAAACATTGTGTGTTTTTAGGAACTTTTAATATTGAAGACGGTAAGGTTTCTTAAACCAGGTGGGGGCTCTTCTAATAGAGGATATACGGTATTAATATATAGGTAAATTGACATCACAGAGAAATGTGAAAGTTTTACCATCAACTTGTATGAGTTTTGTGTGATAAATAGAATCTCACAAAATCATCTATTATTTTTTAAACTCTTCAGTAAACATTAAACATTATTTGATACTCGACAAGCCGCGCATTGTATATTTTTGCCAACTCGTTTAATAAATCCGCACTCGATCATGGAAGATCAGCTATTATATCCGCCGAGAAATAAATATTTAATCATTATTCTCCCATCACTGCTAAAATCAACAAAATATTCTGAAGTATAATTTTTTTTAGGTCATACATAGATGAAATATTACATTTTTATATCGTGCCCGGCCTTCGAACAGTATAGGTTATTTAGAGCCGGCCCAGAGAGAGGAGAAGGATACATAGGAATCCGGGAACCGTGCCCTACTCTTATTATCGAATAGATTCCCGTTGTTCCTTAACGTGCTTGGAGGATAGACTGATACACGGGACCGCCCGTTTTACGTCCCCATCCGAAGGACGAGGTTAAGGGAAAGTGTGTTTCCCAAGAACACATCGACGGAAAGGTTGAGATATGAAATGCCTGTATATTATTCTCTATAATTATAGTATAACTGTGTAATTTATATTATTACTAATTGCTGATATTATTGCATCAATCATATATTTAAACCTATGGTAGAATAACGAAGACAAATAATACATCTAAATTTTATTTAATTATATGCAAGCAGTTTTAAAGTGAAATTGATCATGTTGATACTGGACTAATAAACTGTGATACTAATGTTCGACAAAATCTTCAAGATTGCCATATGTCCCTTTAAAGTGTCCTTTTATTTGTAATTTAACTGGGGTAGTCTTTAATAATATCGCTGTAAAGTGACAACATCACAGAGAAACTTTCATGTTGTATCATGTGTATCCATTGTTTTATGTGATGGAATTTCACAATATCTCAACAAAACAAACAAAAAAGTAAAGTATCCCAATGAGCTGGGACACTGGGACAATTATACTTATAGTTAGGCACTCCTCTTTTTTTTTTAAAGTAGCTATCCCGCCAAATAACTACAAAATTGCACTAGAAAACCGTTTATCGAAACTCTATCCATATAACAATGTATATGCGCTGATTAAAAGTAAAGGTTTATTAATAGGTTCTTAGAATACCCGTGATTGAATATCCGTAAAATGATGGTAACTCATAATTCGACACTCCAGTTCTGGGGTTTGGTCCAGCTGGTTAAAGCCGTTTATACTGTGTATGTATGAGTTTGGTTTCTCAAAATATGTAAGTTATATATATATATACTTCGTCATCAGTAGGTTTAGAAACAGTGCACATAATGTTTAAAAAAATTGACTGTTGTTGGCGGGATGGCTACTTTAATGAGAATAATAAAAAAATCTACAAATCGGATTCTGCCACTCAAATAAATCTTATGTTTCTCAAGCTTATCAAGCTTATTAAAATCTTCATTTACAAAAACCACTTTAAAGAACCATAAAAATGTATTCCCGAATTTGGGGCGGCTCGAAATGTTAACATTTGCTAGTAAGATAGATCGAGTAGCTTAGGTACATTTTTTGAATTTCACTCTCTGGGGTGGCTCGAAATATTGCCATATTATTAGCTTAATTAACCTATATCACAGGGGTCAAATATATTAAAGTTTATAGCTTTAGCTTACCCAGGACTAGGCTAAGTCTCAGAGCTGGAACTTGGAGATGCCACTTGACAGAAGGTGGCAGATGCCACTTGACAGAAGGTGGCAACAGCTGCAAAGATCCCTGAAAGAAAATCAATTGTTTTTTTTATACATACATACATACGGTAGATGTGTTAATCCTTTACAGTACTGCTGTAGCTATATGCAAACTTTGGGCAGTGGAGGGGGGCGGGGGTGGTGCAAGGGCACCGATTTTGTGGGTGGGGAAGGTGAAGGGGAGGTGGCAATGCCAACGGTGCATTTCTGCTCTGCGGTCATAGAGGGGGTTTGGGGACAAGGCCAATTATTTTTGGGGAACAATGAAACATTGTCTGTTATTGGTAATATTTTTGGGGAACAAGGGAACATAATAATAAAAATAAATGGAAAAATATTTTTGGAGAACAAAGCAAAATATATTTGGGGAACATTGGGTCATATTTTCAGTGAACATAGACCCCACTGAAAGGGTCTCATCATAGAAATAATACATCAGTGCTATATTATTATTAAATTTTAACGGATCGAGACACTAAACATGAACATGCACGAAATAAAACACATTTATGGGTCAGTACCGAGTGCTGTACATACACTTCAACCTTTGTTTTTCCTATATGTCTATTCACCAAAGTTGTCGGTGTCCCTAATCGAGGCGAACGTGACATGACTCATGTGGTCTATATGACATGACCTTGACTCGGGCGTTGACAGTAGATGTTCTACAATTATTTGTTACATCATTCACCCATAACAATAGTTAACACATGAATAGGTCTGTCTTTTTGCTCATTAAATCCTGGAATTGTGAAGTATTCACTTGCAATTATCCATAGTACATTCAACCGTAAATCAACACAACAAATTACTGCCGACTAGGCCTATAGTATAGGCCATAGTATAGCTGCGATTTTTAATAAGCGCCCAGAGCCGCTGATTTTTACCGTAAACATGCTAAAGGAAAGGCAGAAAAGTGTTTAAAGGTTGACTTACTGACATTTTATCCGGGGCAGGAATTAACTATATCCGGGAGTAGAAAATATTCATGTTTTACGTTTCTGTTATTGATTTTCAGTTTTGCTTATTTAGCTTGTAGCCGCCATTTTGAATAATGTGTGTTTTGAGTGAGAAAAAAGGGTGACCATCTTTCAAAACGGTCTCAAAAAATGGGTAGTCATGAATTTTGCCGAAATTTTCAGGAAAGGTAGTAGAGGTACTGATCTATCATTTCTGTTAATTTAAGCCAAATTGGTGACTACCCATTTTTTGTGACCGTTTTGAGAAATCGGCAATTTTGCAGTTTCAAAAAACTCAAAATGTCCGGTCTTCACATTTGAACAGCGATTTAGCTATGCAAAATATGCCAGTAGTAGTCAAAACGAATGCTATGGGGATGTTTAACGTATAAACTTACTTTGTTCATTGTCTGTGTTGTTTTTGCATTCAAAATTGGCTTAAGCTAACGTTTTTTAAAAGACAACTGCAATTTCCGCGTAACTGCACGTGAGTGCAAATTGGGACTACTTCGTGTTAAAACACTTGAAACTCAAAAGTGAGTTAAGAGGTGTGTGCGCGTGAAAAGCTTCAGCTGCTGCTGCACTGATAATGGCAAGGAAAGTGTCGATTGTTTTAGGGCTTTTAATAACTTGAAATCCATAATAGTTATTGTGCAATGTCTAATCTTGCTCTTTACTTTATTTGTGTTTTTAAATGTGAAATAGTATGGTTTAACTATATAGTAAGATAACTCTGATACTAACACTGGAATACAAAAAGTAAGCGAAAAAGAAGATCAACCTAAGTCATGACGATGATTTAAAATACTTCACAATATAAAATATTTTTACATTTCTTTAAGATAGATGTGCATAAGGGCTGGCTAGACTTTATTTTTTCAGTATACTCAACTTTTATAATCGGTCACCCAGGTTTTTTGAAAATAACACGAATACTAAAAACTGGAAATCACCGAAACACATACCACTATTTTATAAAGATTATCAACAAGGTTTTAGTCCAATCAAGGCAGATTAAGTTTACAAATCGCTAGTGATAAATGGGCAGGACTTGAAGACCATCGATTTCAAGGGTCGTAGGCCCGCGGTTTCGATGTGTTTCAAGTCCCAACCACCAGGTTTTGATCTCACACAATATAAACCCGCTGGAAATATTTATTTTTTATCTAAAATGGAATTTTATGAATTTTATACACACATTTTAGAGAGATTGAAATAATACAAACACATTCTCACAACTTACACTGTACGTCCATCTCTCAGCACCAAAGGAAAAAAATATGCAGCTTTATCGTTTTCAAACAAGTTCAATTTGCTGTTTGCACTTAACGTTGCCTTAAAATAACGTAATCGTTGTTTTGGATGTTTTTCGACGTTTAATATCGTTTAAAATGACGTTCTAACGGTTGAAGGACGTGACGTCAGAGGTCTATATAGCTTTTTAAAAAATTGCTCAATAGCCAATCATCTTTGAGTATTTTTATAAACCATATTAGATGACAAAATTAACCGGTTCGTATCACAACGGTTCGTACCACACCGGTTCGTACCACAACGGTTCGTACCACACCGGTACGCATTTGGGTAAATTGGTGTGATCAAGAACAGAAAACATACTGATCGCATACATACATCTCTTAGATTAACATAATTAAATTGAGGACAATACTTGTTTTTAATTTTTTAATACAGAATATTGCCATGATGAAGCAAAGACATGTTCTCCATTTAAGCAATGGAATGACTCTCGCTTGGCATGGGATACCGACACAACCTACGACAACGTAGACTTTATATTTTCCTCAGAGACATATTGTTGGAGACCAGCTGTAATAATTGAAAACAGGTCAGACATGAATGTGCTGAATGTAAAATGTGTAGTGCGTAAATGTATTTAATGTTAATGTAATACATATTAAATGTGCGGTATGTATGTGTAATACATGTTAAATGTGTAGTGTGTATGTGTAATAAATGTTAAATGTGGGGTGTGCATGTGTAAAATATGTTAAATGTGTGGTATGCATGTGTAATACATGTTAAATGTGTAGTGTGGATGTGTAATAAATTTTAAATGTGAGGTGTGCATGTGTAAAACATGTTAAATGTGTGATGTACATGTGTAATACATGTTAAATGTGTGGTGTACATGTATAATACATGTTAAATGTGTGGTATGCATGTGTAATACATGTTAAATGTGTGGTATGCATGTTTAAAACATGTTAAATGTGTGGTGTACATGTGTAATACATGTTAAATGTGTGGTGTACATGTGTAATACATGTTAAATGTGTGGTATGCATGTGTAAAACATGTTAAATGTGTGGTGTACATGTGTAATACATGTTAAATGTGTGGTGTACATGTGTAATACATGTTAAATGTGTGGTATGCATGTGTAAAACATGTTAAATGTGTGGTGTACATGTGTAATACATGTTAAATGTGTGGTGTACATGTGTAATACATGTTAAATGTGTGGTATGCATGTGTAATACTTGTTAAATGGGCGGTGTGCATGGTTACTACATGGTAGATGTGTGGTACGATATGTTGAACTAAATGTAAATATGTGTTGTATAAGTGTACTAAATGTTACATGTACTGGTTGTGTACCAGTTATCGTCATTCACCAGATTTCGTCATTATCAATAAAACGCTCGATGTTGTGATTGTTTTTCGACCCCACTTTACAAATCACTACACACTATCATCAGACGATTGGAGAGGGAAAAGAAATACTATAGAAATGTTAACATACACTCTCAAACCAACCCGTTTACCTATATAAATACCATTATAAACAATACGCAATCGGGGGACTCGCGCGCTATTGCGCATGCGCAGGAAAATTTCCTTTTAATATAGCTGATCTTTTACGTCGAACCATTGAATCAATCAACTAAAAGCATGCGCTACTAAACATTTTTCAGCCAAGGGAGACAACTAGTTCACATCAATTTAAATTTGCGGACAGTTATTTCCCTTTAAATTATGAACGTCGAAGTGAAGTAAATTACATCCGATACCTACAGTTGAAAAACCATTTTAATTGTAGATGTAATTCTTTTCTAGATATTTTTTTTTGTGTATTCATATTCAATAGTATATTTATGTTTCAATTAAAAGCTATACACGTTTCCATCCACATGGATTATTCGGTATTAAACTGAACATGACGATAACTTCGACATTCAGCTCTAACGACCGACCCAATTCAGTCTATATTTAGTAACGGTCACGTGACACTTGGATCTATGTAAACACAGAATATTTACGGCAAAGGGGTAAGCTTCTCTCCCGGCAAAAATATTGATGAGATGGAAGCATCATAAAAATGACGATATCTGGTATACAGCCAGTATGGTGTGTATATGTATTAAATGCCAACATTATGGCATAAATCTACATACATATATTTTCATGATTACGGTGATCATGTGTAATTTATGTAAATTGTGTTGTGCTTATGTGTACTAAATGTTCAATGTCTGGTGTGTACCAAAATAAGTATGCATTCGAACGAAATGTTAAAATGTACTGAGTACTGTTAAACTCTTCTACTATCTGGAGAAGGAATTGTTTGAGAAACAATGATCTGAGAACACGTGTAGTTTTATTATTTGAGCGGGTACATACAAGAATACTAATCATGACATAAAACGAAATGGTCATACAAATATAAGAAATATAATTATACGAAATTAATCAACATCCCTTTTTCTTACAAGAAAATGAAAACATGTCAGTTTTATATTTTTTAAATGTATGTCATGAAATCAAATGTATCAAATACAATTCAATGTTATCAATGTTACAAATTTGTATTATTAATTATTTTAACAGAATAACAATGACTAGTTTTAAATTTTTTAAACATTCATATTAAATTCTAGAAGTCTTAGAATTAACAGTAATATTAACAATAGATTCAAAAGGAAGTAACTCGAATATCAAGAATTCTAAAATGAAAACAGGAGTTATTTTTCTTTGCTTAAAGCTGTCCTATTTGTTTAAAACTAAAGCACTAAAAAGTTCTATCTACTAAATATTTACAATGTTATTTAATCATAACAACCACATATGAAAATATGCTGCTATAGCAAAGTTTGTCTCTTTTATCATTTAAAACACAATTCTGACTAGAATTTCTATTTTGACTAGAATATTATTTGACTAGAATTTTACATAGTCTTTGAGATATGTTGGTTCCCTGGTTGTTCGTTTGGGACGATCGCGTGCCACGGATGGTTGGTTAATGGGTGGCTGATCTTCAACGAGCGCGTTATCACTGACCATGGGTGTTTGTTGTATTGGTGGTTTGGCAACAGTTGGTACAGTGTTCAAGTCATTCATAATTTGGCTAGTCTGGATTTCGCGATGAGGTGATTTGTCGCGAATGTTAACCTCTATTTTAGTAGGCCTCATGTGTATACGGTTTCGTCTGTATGTAGCACCGTTTTGATCCTGGACAGTGTATGTTCGATCACCCAATATGGCGGTGATTTTACCTTGTCTCCAGTTATCTCCCTTCTTATGTTCAAAATAGACACATTGTCCTATTTCTAGCATTTCCATTGGTCGCGCATTCTTATCATAATATTTCTTGACAGTTTGTTTTCGCGACTCGCGTTTTTCATTCGGTTTCATTGGTTTTCTGATTTCAGGTAATACCGAGCGCGTTGTTCTGCCAAACATCATTTCGGCAGGGCTTAGTTTGGTATCCTGGCGCGGAGTGTTCCTTAGCTCTAGAAGTGCCTCATTTTGATCACGATTGTCTTTTATTGTCTTTTTGATCATGTTTTTTATTGTTTTCACGGCAGATTCAGCTTTACCGTTTGCTTGTTGATGTCCTGGGGACGACATTATGTGATTTATACCCCAGCATGATGCAAAGTTACTAAATTCAGTTGACGCGAATTGCGGACCCCCGTCTGATACGATTGTCATGGGTATCCCGAATCTAGCAAATTGTTTTTTCAGTATCGCGATTACTCTTGCGCTAGTTGTTGTAGTCATCAGGTCTACTTCGATGAAGTTTGAATAGTAGTCGACCGCAATTAAGTAGTGCCTGCCTTCAATTTCAAACAAATCTAGACCAATCTTGTTCCATGGCTCTGAACCATCAGAGTGTTGCTTGAGTGTTTCTTTCTGATTAGCAGGTTTTACTTCCTGACAGGTATCACATTTATCTGCCAATTGCTTAATTTCAGAGTTCATTCCCGGCCAAAATACAGTCCCGCGTGCTCTACGAAGCATACTATCGTACCCCATATGTGCGCTATGGAGTCTATGTTTGATGTCCTTTCTGAGTGACTTGGGTATCACTATGGCTTCGCCCTTTAGTACAATACCGTCTTGGTGACTCAGTGTATCGCGCATATCGTAGAACGCCATTATGGAGAGTGGTACATTGTCTTTAGTCTCTGGCCACCCCTCCGTGATGTATGCTATCAGCTCTTGTAGGTTAGCGTCTCTTTCTGTCGCGTTTCGGACTTCTAATATGCGCGCGTCTGGTATGTCTTCAAACGCGTTGACGTTTAAGATTCTCGGCCTTGTATCCGATTTCAGATCAGACTCTTCCAGGAATGCCCTACTTAGACAGTCTGCTATTACCAGGTTTACGCCTTTTATATATTCAAATTCTACATCGTATCGATTTAGTCGCATTAAGATGTCTTGTAGACGTTTTGGAGCTTGGCTCAGTGGCTTTTTCAATATTGCTTCCAGTGGCTTGTGGTCATTCTGGACTGTTACTTTCCTGCCATATGTGTATTGATCAAAACGCCCGAGTCCAAAAAGCATCGACAAGGCCTCTTTTTCGATTTGAGCCCAGTTTCGTTCATTTGGTTTCAGAGATCTTGACGCGTATTCTACTGGCATTCCGTCTTGAAGTAGAACTGCCCCCATACCATCTTTACTACTGTCTACTTGGATCACTACTTCTTTACTTGGATCAAAGTAGGCGAGTACTGGGGCTTCGGTGAGCTTTGTTTTTATCTTTTCAAACGCAGCTTGGCATTCAGTTGACCAGTGCCATTTCACATCCTTCCGAGTTAGAGCGCGTATCGGTTCTTGTAGTGTTGCTAAGTCTGGCATAAACTTGGCCATATACTGTACAATACCGCAAAAAGTCTTTACCCCGGAGACATTTGTAGGCGCTGGCATCTTGATAATTGCCTGGATTTTCGTATTGTCTGGTTTAACGCCCTCTTTAGAGATCTTATGTCCATGGAATGAAATTTCATTCAAACCGACAACTTTCTTATCTTCGTTGAGGATTATGTTCTGGTCTTTACACCGTTTTTCTAGTGTTTTTAACTTCTTTAGGTTATCATCCTTAGCATCGGAGTCAGTCACGCCACACCCTACTACAATGATGTCATCTGCGATGGTAAATACACCGTCAAGGTCATTCAGTGCCTCATTGATTTTTCGTTGAAATATCTCGCTTGATACTTTCAAACCAAATGGTAATCTGCTCCATCTGTATCTTCCAAAAGGTGTGATCATTGTGGTGAGCTCACTAGACTCCTCCGTCAGCTTAACGTGCCAATATGCCTCTTTGACGTCGACTTTACTAAATATCTTCGCGTTGTGAAGTCTGGGCAATACATCTTCCAATGTTGGTAGTTTGTAATGTTCTCTCATCAGGGCTGTGTTCAACGGTTGAGGATCTATACAAATTCTAAGTTTACCGTTGGCTTTGCGCACGACAGCCATTTGGCTTACCCATCTTGTTGGCTGAGTTACCGGTATGAGAACGCCTCTGTCCACTAAGTTGTCTAGTTCCTTTTTGACATCTCCCTCGATGGCTAGTGGAATTGAATGTTAAATGTGTGATGCACATGAGTACTAAAATGTTTAATGTTTGGTAGTGTGCATCTGTACCAAATACATGTGTGTATATGTATTAAATGTTAACTGTGTAGTGGTGTGCATGTGTGGTGCTCTTGAGTACTAAAATGTTTAATGTGTGGTAGTGTGCATCTGTACCAAATACATGTGTGTTTATGTATTAAATGTTAAATGTGTGGTGGTGTGCATGTGTGGTGCTCTTGAGTACATTATGTTTAATATATGATGGTGTGCATCTGTACCACATATATGTGTCTATGTATATTTAATGTTTAATGTGCGGTGGTGTAGATCTGTACCAAATACATGTGTGTGGAAAAAACCAGCAGCGTACCTTTTCAAGAAAGATTATGCAGACAACGCAACTCCTTAGAGGATGAATATCATTTCCTAATCGAATGTAATAACTATCAAGAATTAAGAAAAATGTATATAAAGCAATATTTCTGGAAAAAAACTAGTCATTTTTAATGTATACAATTAATAAATACTGTTAATAAAACTGAAATTAAAAAGTTAAGCGTATACGTACAGAAAGCCTTTGAATTAAGAGTACAAATTAATAGAGCCTAATTTGAACCTTTTATCATTAATGTTATAGGTGTTAAAAAAGTCCTTGCAATCTTGCTGCAGTCTCAAGACAACGAGAAAAAAACGGAGATTTAAGGACATTTACATACTAATCTATAGATAACAGTTTAAACTAATCATAATACAAGTATACTATGTGCATGATTTATATATGTTTTTCTAGTGTATTTCGTTATATGATTATATATGTAAATATTTGTATATGTTTGTGTACTCGGAGACAGAAGTGTGAATAGGTCGCTTACAAAGAAAGCTCTCTCCCATATGTTTTGGATTGTGTTTCAACGCATGACCCCCAAGACCCTGGGATAACATATTGAATATAATTTATGTTTGCCATCTATCCGTGTCATTATCGATTTGTTAATATTTTAAATACATTGAAGGGCCATATGTGGCTTAAATAAATAAATAAAGAAGAAGAAGATATGTATTAAATGTTTAATATGTGGTAGTGTACATATGTACCAAATATATGTGTGTATGTGTATTAAATGTTTAATGTTTGGTGGTGTGCATCTGTACCAAATATATTTGTGTATGTGTATTAAATGTTTAATGTGTGGATGTGTGCATCTGTACCAAATATATGTGTGTATGTGTATTTAATGTTTAATGTGCGGTGGTGTAGATCTGTACCAAATGCATGTGTGTATGTGTATTAAATGTTTAATGTGCAGTGGTGTAGATCTGTACCAAATACATGTGTGTATGTGTATTTAATGTTTAATGTGCGGTGGTGTAGATCTGTACCAAATACATGTGTGTATGTGTATTTAATGTTTAATGTGCGGTGGTGTGCATTTGTACCAAATATATGTGTGTATATGTATTAAATATTTAATGTGTGGTGGTGTGCATCGGTACCACATATATGTGTGTATGTATATTTAATGTTTAATGTGTGGTGGTGTGCATCTGTACTAAATATATTTGTGTATGTGTATTAAATGTTTAATGTGTGGATGTGTGCATCTGTACTAAATATATGTGTGTATGTGTATTTAATGTTTAATGTGCGGTGGTGTAGATCTGTACCAAATACATGTGTGTATGTGTATTTAATGTTTAATGTGCGGTGGTGTAGATCTGTACCAAATACATGTGTGTATGTGTATTTAATGTTTAATGTGCGGTGGTGTGCATCTGTACCAAATATATGCGTGTATGTGTATTAAATGTTTAATGTGTGGTGGTGTGCATCTGTACCAAATATATGTGTGTATATGTATTAAATTTAAATATGTGGTGGTGTGCATTTGTACCAAAGATATGTGTGTATACGTATTAAATGTTTAATGTGTGGTGGTGTTCATCTGTCCCAAATATATGTGTGTATGTGCATTTAATGTTTAATGTGTGGTGGTGTGCATTTGTACCAAATATATGTGTGTATGTGTATTATATGTATAATGTGTGGTGGTGTGCATCTGTACCAGATATATGTGTGTATGTGTATTAAATATTTAATGTATGGTGGTGTGCATCTGTACCCAATATATGTGTGTATGTGTATTAAATATTTAATGTGTGGTGGTGTGCATCGGTACCACATATATGTGTGTCTGTATATTTAATGTTTAATGTATGGTGGTGTGCATCTGTACCAAATATATGTGTGTATGTGTATTACATATTTAATTTGTGGTGGTGTGCATCGGTACCACATATATGTGTGTATGTATATTTAATGTTTAATGTGCGGTGGTGTCCATCTGTACCAAATATATGTGTATGTGTATGAAATGTTTAATATGTGATGGTGTGCATCTGTACCAAATATATGTGTGTATGTATATTTAATGTTTAATGTGTGGTGGTGTGCATCTGTAACAAATATATGTGTGTATGTATATTTAATGTTTAATGTGTGGTTGTGGGCATCTGTACCAAATATATAGGTGTCTGTGTATTAAATATTTAATGTGTGATGGTGTGCATCGGTACCACATATATGTGTGTATGTATATTTAATGTTTAATGTATGGTGGTGTGCATCTATACCAAATATATGTGTGTATGTGTATTAAATATTTAATGTGTGGTGATGTGCATCGGTACCACATATATGTGTGTATGTATATTTAATGTTTAATGTGTGGTGGTGTGCATCTGTACCACATATGTGTGTATGTGTATTAAATGTTTAACGTGTGGTGGTGTGCATCTGTACCACATATATGTGTGTATGTATATTTAATGTTTAATGTGCGGTGGTGTGCATCTGTACCACATATATTTGTGTATGTGTATTAAATGTTTAATGTGCGGTTGTGTAAATCTGTACCAAATACATGTGTGTATATGTATTAAATGTGTAGTATGTGGTGGTGTGCATCTGTCCCAAATATATGTATGTGTATTAAATGTTTAATGTGTGGTGCTCTTAAGTACATTATGTTTAATGTGTGGTGGTGTGCATCTGTACCAAATATATGTGTGTACGTGTATTTAATGTTTAATGTGTGGTTGTGTGAATGTGTACCAAATATATGTGTGTTTGTGTATTAAATGTTAAATGTGTTTTGCGTATTAGTACTAAATGTGAAATGTGTGGTGCTCACGAGTGATAAATGTTTAATGTATGGTGGTGTGCATGTGTACCAAATGTGTGTTTGTTTGTGTATTAAATGTTTAATATGTGGTTTTGTGCATGTGTACCAAATGTATGTGTGTTTGTGTACTAAATGTTAAATATCTTTTGTGCATTTGTAAAAAAAATTTAATATGTGGTGGTGTGCGTGTGTACCAAATGTATGTGTGTTTGTGTATTAGATGTTAAATATGTTTTGTGCATTTGTAATAAATGTTTCATATGTGGTGGTGTGCATGTGTTCCAAATATACGTGTGTATGTGTATTAAATGTTAATTGTGTGGTGCTCGTGAGTACTAAATGTTGATGTGTGGTGGTGTGCATATTTACCAAATGTATGTGTGCAAGTGTACTAATTGTTAAATGTGTTTAGTGTGGATGTGTATTGAATGTTAAATATGTGGTTTGCATAATTATGCACAAAATGTTAAACGTGCTGTGCTCAAGTGTACTAAATGTTTACTAAGTGGTTTGCATGTGTACAAACGTTATGTGTGCATGCTAAATGCTAAATGTGTCATGTGTATGTGTACTTAATGCTAAAACGGGTGGTATGCATGTGCACGAAATGTTACATTTGTGGTATCCGTGTATATTTAATTTTAAATTCGTGGAATGATGTGCATGTGTTGTAAATATTAATGAGTGGTATACAGGCCGGTGTGCAATGTATGATGTGCATGTGTACTTAATTAAAATGTTGGGTGTTCATATGTACCACATGGTAAATGTGTGGCGTTCATGTCTGCTTATTGTTAAATGTGTGGTGTACACGCGTATTAAAAGTTAAATGTGCTCTGTTCTTGAGTACTAAATGTGAAATGGTTGCTGTTCACGTGTACTTAAAGTTGAATGCGTGGTGTTTATGTGTCTTAAATGTTAAATGTGTTTTGTGCATGTGCACTAAATGTTTCATGTATAGTATTTGTTATGTGTGGTGTGTGCATATTACGTCACTGGTTTGTATGTGTACGGAACGCTAAAGTGTGGTGTTCATGTGTCTTAAATGTTAAATTTGCTGTGTGCATGTGTACTTAATTTTGTAGTAAGTGTTAATTGTGTTATGTGCATGCGTACTAAGTTTCAAATGTGTCTTGTATATGTGTACTCAATTTCAAATCTTTGATTTATATGTGTAATAATGTTATGTCTATGGTTTGCTTGGGTACACAATTTTAAAATGTGTGGTGAGCGACTGTCAATATGAAGCGACATAACAAATTATCATCTATAAAGCATAACTGCTTTTTGCCTTGTTGTTCAACATTTATAATTTACATGCATTTACCCATTGTCCACTATCTCAAGGTTATAATAGCGTAAATGAGTCTCCAAGCCCCTTCTATAGTAAAGTTAGAATGTTGACAACCTGTTAAAAACTCAAACCTGGGCTAATTCTGGGAAACATACCTTATCATGCAAATAAACATGTCTGCAATTAAACATCAACAAGGAAATAGGGGGTTGAATATCTTCTAAGAAACATTTCTTCAGCTGTGTACTATATTTACCCCTTGCAATTTCACACCCTGTCTACTTTCATTTCTGAAATTTATATTAACAACTGTCAAAAACATGATGAGCTTCAATTTCAAATATCAACAACATGATACAGCCAAACAATAACAGGAAACTCCACTAAAAAAAAGTTTTTTAAGAAAAAAAATGTATTAGCGCTCTTTAATACAGAACTACTTTCGAATGCACCAGGCGAGCACATCCAGCTGATTAAGTGTAATTAAACCTCAAGCAGTTGTGGGATTCACACGCACGTAGCCATGGTAACCACTGGTTAGGATGAAAATGTATTTGCAACACATAACGTACAAGGGAGCAATTACTTGTGCCACCATTCTATTATTTCAATAAATTCAATAAATGCTTCTGACCTTTTAGGGAAATAAATGTTTACCTATTTTGAAATTCATTTTGTGAATAATATTTTATTTAAGCCAAATACGATAATGTTTTGTGTGTTTGTTTGGTATTTAACGTCATTTTCCAGCATATTTAAGACTATGTATGACGGTTGATTTGTTATGGTGGAGTGAGACCACCTTCTTATTCCTAGGTAGATCCAGTACTGTATACCTCACACCATCCGTAAGAATCGACACACTCTCACTTGTATGTTGAGCTCCTAGTGGGATTCGAACCCGCAGAGGTGAGAGTCGAGAAGGGTTATAACGCATTGTCGTTAACCTCTAGACCACGAAGGCGCTGTCATGGTTATGTAAAAACATCTTTTTTTTATCATGAGATACACGTACGAGTGTTTGGTTATGTATTTTTCATATATTTTGTAATACAGTGCATTGGACGTGGAAGTATTCAGTGACACAAATACGCTCATCCGAGTTATATCAAGTGGGTCAGCTTACTGGACGCCAGGTGGCGTCTTTTCAACCCACTGTGAGGCTGATATCACGTATTATCCTCTCGATACGCAGGAATGCAGGTACAGTGTATGTTATTGCCTACGATAGATGCGTCAGCATATAAAATGCACTTGATGGTAAATCAGAATATCGAGTTTTAGGATTAAATAATGAGTTTAGGTTGGATTCAAGTTCATGTATGCGCTTCTGACAGGATGCATGCGTGTGATATCACGTTGGGGTCCAATGCATCAGTTGAACAAGGTAAAGCAAACACTGTGTTTCGAAAAATTGATGATTTAATGGCATACGCCAAAGACATTTCTTAATTATGAGTAAACGATCTCGTGGGTGGACATGAGCTAATGTTTTCACCGATAATGAAAAACATGACTAGGAAAATGATTGGTAAACGTACGGTAGCGTAGACATGATCGCATGTATGTGCGTCTGACAAGATGCATGATGGGTAAACGCACGATAGCTTAGAGATGAGCTCGTGTATTCGTCTATGGCAAGATGCATGATGGGTAAACGCGCGATATCGTAGACAGGAGCTCGTATATTCGCCTCTGACAAGATGCATGCTTGGTAAACGAGTTCGTATATTATGCATGATGGGTAAACGCACGATAGCGTAGACATGAGCTCGTATATTTGCCTCTGACATGATGCATGATGGGTAAACTCACTATGGCGTAGATATGAGCTCTTGTATTTGTCTATTACAAGGGTTGGCGTGGTTCAGTCGGTAGCGCGGCGGATTTGTAACCGGAGGCCCCTGGTTCAATCCTCCGTGGAGCCACTGAGTTTCGTCGGTGTGTTCTTGGTCAAGACACATTCCCTAAGCCTCGTCAGTCGGATGTGGACGTAAAGCGGGCGGTCCCGTGTATCGGTCTATCCTCCGAGCACGTTATAGAACCATAGGAATCTAATCAATAATAAGAGTAGGGCACGGTTCCCGGATTCCTATGTATCCTTCCCTCTCCTGGGGCGGCTCTCAATAACCTATACTGTGTCGATAATCCGTTAAACAACATTCAATTCAATTCGATTCGTCTATTACAAGAAGCATGATGGGTAAACGCACGATAGAGGTGGCGTATTCGTCTATGACAAGATGCATGATGGGTAAATGCACGATAGCGTAGACATGAACTCGTGTATTCGTCTATGACAAGATGCGTGATAGGTAAACGCACGATAGCGTAGACTTGAACTCGTATATTCGCCTCTGACAAGATGAACGATGGGTAAACGCGCGATAGCGTAGACATGAGCTTATCTATTTGTCTCTGACAAGAAGCATGAAGGGTAAACTCACACTTGCATAGACATGAGCTCATGTGTGTGGCTCTGATAAGAAGTATGGTGGATCAACGCGATATAGCATATACATGAACTCATGTATTCTCCTCTGACAAGAAATGCATCGTAGTGAATATGTATAAACAAGTTCATGTGTTCGTCTCTGTTAGATTATTCAACGACATGAGCTCATGCGTTCGCATCCGACACAGACAGAAGAACGCGCGGTAGGGTTGACATGAGCTCATGTATTCGCATCCAACACAGACAGAAAAACGCGCGGTAGGCTAGACATGAGTTTATATACTGCCTTTTACAAGATGGGTGAACGCGTGAGAGCGTATATATGAGATCATATATTTGCCGCTGAAAATATGGGTTACCGTTTACTAGCTTAGATATGACCTATCAACCTCCGTGCAGTGGTATTGTAGCCAATAATCCCTGCCACCACACAAATCACGTGACGATAGCCGAGGCCATTTGATTACAAAATGGCGACACCAGATAATGCCTCTTGTCGTAACCAACAGGCAACCAATTGGCAATAAATTCACCACCTTCGAGAAGATGTTGGAAACATTCAACCTGTTTTGGCTTGGGTGTAATCTCTTTATTAAATTTTTAATGTTCTCAACCGAATACACGTTTATTTACAATTAACCGGTGTGCATATAAAATATATACACAATTCCATTAAGCGATGGGAAAACCTATATTAGCAGGATTTTATAATAGATATTTCAACAATAAAATGTTTTAATTTTACAATATGCAAACATTTTAAGCCGAAATTAAGGTTTTATTTTATACCCCAGCCAACCCCGTTTTAGCTTCTTGAAGAAGGGGTTGGATGGGGTATGGAAGTTAATGCTCGGACCACGCAATGATCACTCAGTATGTAATTAACCTCGAGTTACACAATTGTCCAGGTTAAATCAAATATCTCATGACAGAAACTATGTATAATTAGTACTAACTAGCAAATATAACATATATTCACTCTTTAAATACATATGTTAAAAATCCCAATGTAACCAAAACGAACATGAAAGTAAAAACTATCGAAATGCATTCGACATGAAAATAAAGCTCAAAATACTCTTGTCAAATTGTTCTGGTTTAACTATTGCATTGTTTTCACTTCATTTTTCAGCATTATCTTAAGCACGTGGGCATACACGTCCGGTGAAATTACACTGGAGTTAGGAGACACAGCACTTGTTCTAGACTACTTCAAGGTATTCATTAATTTAGTTGGAGAGCGTGAGTGTGTGCTGCTCCTATAATGAAGGTTGACGAAGGATGCGTATTGCCACTTTTTGTAAACATTACGTGGTCCCGCCTTAATTCCATAAAGCAATGGGAAAGCTTATATATATATATATTAGCAGGATTTTATAATGGATATTTCGACAATAAAACACTTTTAAAAACATGTTTTAATGAAGAAATGCGATAACCTGTTTAAAAGTACCTATTAAATGTTTATATTTTAAAATATGCAAACAAATTTAAGTCGAAATTAAGGTTTTATTTCCTACCCCATACAACCCCGTTTTCGCATCTTGGAGAAGGGGTTGGATGGGGTATGAAAGTTAATACTCGGACCACGTAATGGTTTATTTGATCTACGATTCTTTACAAATAAGAGGAAAAATGGACTGCACCGTGCTATCAATGCAACATAATTAGTGGTGATGACGGTGTTACCGTCTCGGAGCATTCAGTAGGGAATATGCCTACTGGTTAGTGTATTTACCTGTCTTCAGCGCCCAATTGCATAGGTCTTTTATTTTGGTAGGAATTACTTTGGAATGTATTGCCGTATTGTATGTTACAAAAACCTAAAACGCATAAGATGATAGCATATTTGGGTGGTGTCATTTTCAAGAGAGTAAAAAAAATACGTTATTATTACTTTCATAGTCCGTACTACAGACGAAGTACTAAAAAGTAGATATAAAAGTCGGTCGAACAGGATATGCTGGAATTCAAGACCACAGTCAAATAAAAACACGCATAGATACAGACAGCAATTTCACGGATAAATTATAAGCAAGGCATGTGGCATCGTAAATTAAAGGCGTTGAGCATAAGGTTATCGTCTTGGAACGGTTAGTGGCAAAATTGCGGTTGGGGTTGAAACCAGGATCTAGGTTGCACCTAATCGAATCTCACTCTTACCCTATTGTCATCCCAATAAAATGGGACAGTGTAAATAAAGAAATCCCCGCCAGGTTATATTCTCTAATCACGTTTTACGTGGTCCCGCCTTAATGCCATTAAACGATGGGAAAGCTTATAGTAGAAGGATTTTATAACGGATATTTTCACAATAAACACGTTTAAAACATTTTTTTACAGAAAAAATGCGATAACCTGTTTAAAATTACCTATTAACTCTTCTAATTTTACCATATGCAAACATTTTAAGCCGAAATTGAAGTTTTATTTCATATCCCAGTCAACCCCGTTTTCTCTTCTTGGAGAAAGGGTTGGATGCGGTATAAAAGTTAATACTCGGACCACGTAACGAAACTAGGCAGCATTAATAGGCATATCAGTATACTACAAAGATAATCATGTATATATGAATATAAAAACATAAAAAGCCACAAAGCAAGGCACATATATCACTGCCGTAGACAATGAAGCAATAAATATATAAAGTGTTACTTTTTACAAAAGGAAAACGGCGAATGGGAAATTATAGAAACATCATCATCGTCCACGACTACCACAAGAACAGAAGGTTCGTCATACTCGAGGTAAGTAAGCACATGTACCCGCAGGTCAACATAAGAAGTGTTACTTTATGTTTTTACGACCATGAACAGTCAATATGAATATGTTTTAATGCTTTCGCATGCAAAAACAAAGAGAATGGTAGTAATGAAGTAAATATGAACACAATACTAGGTATTTATTTCTTTTATATTTCATTTCCACGATGTCAATTTGTTAAAGTAAAGCTTTTAAAACATTTAAGTCATGGCCTAATGTGTTATTGTAAATTTTAACAGATAGCGAATAAGTTATCGCCTATATTATCTGTTGTTTGAACAAACCAACATTACTGGGACAATCTGACTTTTTTTTTATTTCAAATTGTTATTACCCTTCCAGTTTTATAATACGATGAATACGTCCTATATAGAGTCTGGTGTTTATGGTTTTTCGTCTATGATTATACTTTTATAGTCTACTCTTTACTGTTTTCTTTTGATACTCATCAGACTATACTTCACCCTGAAGCTCCGAAGACGTCCATTGTTTCACATTTTGAATACCCTATTCCCTGTGATTCTGATGGCCTCACTAATCGTGTTTGTGTTCAAACTTCCACCGGAGTCCGGAGAAAGAGTGGGAATGTCCCTAACAGGTAACCTATCGTAACAGATCTTTATACAACTAACATCTTCTTAAATAATTCATAAATTTCCATTGCAGAGATGTTGAGATTTTATCTTTTTTTCAGTAGGTGATAAAATTTGTGTTACTCGGTTTTTATTGTAGGTTCTATAGTAAAATAAAAATCTTTGGCTGAGTAAAAAGAAGACGATAATTTTCAAGATTTTGATTTTGAAAGATACGTATATTGAATCAGTTTGCATGAATGGGTATGAAACATGCAGGATTTTAAAAGAAACATACTGTAGATACCTTAATTTTAATAGTAAATCTGGTTGAACATCAAGGATAAAGACCGAGTTTATCACCTACCAGAATGTATCGGTATGTCTTATTTCTGGTCACTGATTTGTCAGTTTTCTTTGATGATGCTCTATCAAAATTATGAATTCTGTATTACAGTTTTGCTTGCATACGCCGTGTACTTGACCCTTATCTCGGACAATATTCCCCAGACGTCGCTGAATGCAAGCATTTTGTGTAAGTTTTTTAATATACAAATGATTATTGTGTCGCCTGCGTAGCATGGCAGATACTTTGGGATAACTTTGTCCGTCGCCCGTCGTCATCCGTCGTCCGTCACAGTTTAACTTTCAACGTAATCTTTGTCATAAATTGAACGGTGTTTGACCTATGTTCATAAAACTTCACACACGTCTTCATTTTACCTTAGGAAATGTCGTTAAATATGTCCAATAACTCCGACTTTCATCTTGACAGAGTTATGACCCTTTCATAAAACTTTAACCTGCAACCTAACCAAGCTCATAACAGGCGACACACGTATTCCGTGGAACACCATTCTAGTGTATTTTAGTTACCACAAAAGTTGCAGCATAGATAGAAATGTGTGAAAAGTATATATGCTTTATTACTTTCAGACGATTCATCTTAACATCCTACGTTATCGACTAACAATTTTAAGTTAAATAAACATGACGTCTGCAAATATGATGTTATTTTGTCGACGATTTGCTACTTGTTGTTCTTGTACTAGTTAAACATACCATACCTTTCCTTTTGTTAGCATGTAATCTCGGTAATACGACACGAAACATTAGTATATTACCCCCATCCACACCTTTACCAACAGCCCCTCCCCTCCCACCACCACAAATTTATAAAAACACGTTATACAAATTAAAATATTCTTTGTAATCGGGCTGATATATAGAGGATCTTACATGAGTGCATGCAGCACGAATGTGGGATTCGTATTGCCACATATCTAGAAAAATACCGCATAACGTGCATTTGCTAATGTAGCTTCCAATTAGGTGTTTCTTCTTACAGCCACCTACCTGACCATTATCCTGATGTTGAGCGCTCTCTCCGTGGTCTTCACCATAGTCGTCCTTGATATCTACTTTAACCACGAAGACGACGAGGAAATACCAAAGTGGCTCCAGACATTCACCCGTTGCTTTCTGGTAAAAGTGTCAAGGTGGAAAGGTAATTTTAAAATATATAGCTTATTTATTTTGTATACTGTTTCTAATGTTTTAGTTGTCCCCCATTAAAGAACTGCAGCATAATAATTTGCGAAACAGAAAATACCGCATGTATGCTGCATTTGTACTCTCCTTTGCACTTTGCCAGCTGTGTTCCGACATAAACTGACTGAGTAGAAACTGCACCGAAGCTTTATTAAAACGATACCAAGAAAAGGAATGGTATAAAGAAAAAGGAGACAGTTGGCGAAGAAAGAGAAGTAACAGTGATCATCAATCAATTAATCAGTGGTGTCATAAAGCTGAACCATTATATGAGCAACATACATAGACCCTGAGAAGTCAGAGCTATGTGAATTGTGTAAGGTGAAAGAAACGATTGAACACTATTTATACGATTGAGACATAATTACTCAAGAAAGAACACAGCTTGTAAATACATTATAAAAATAATAAAATTACAGCTTGAACATATTATAGCAAGAGACAGTCTGGAAGTAAATAATATAAACCTACACGTTATAACAGGTAAAATAGTCAGTGCAGCAGCAGACGCAACAAACATGGAGATTCGAATGACATATGGAGTACTCCTAAGAAATTATGGAAGACTCATTGTCCACAATTAATCATTTAAAGTTACTCAACATCAACTCACAAAAGTGTTAGTACAAAGTGAAAGCAATTGTAATTGAATAAGCACATAGTGACCATAGCCAGTGTTATATTGGCAAATGAACATACAACAACATAGATACCATCATCTTTACTTTACATTCAGTAAATATTGAAATCATGCGGAATTCGTTGAGTGCGTATTAGTTTTATTAATTGGGCTACTTACAATGTAGTTAGAATGTTTTGATAATTTAGGCAATACATCAGAGGTACATATGGAATTGAACATATTAATATGGGTGACACATAATAGAACTTGACATGAAAAAGAAGGCTTCATCACGGAAAATTACGTTTCGTATTTTTAAATACTATATATAGAAAAACGTCTAGATTGGCAAATTAATAAAGGACCAGCATCACCATATTAATCCAAAATTTAAAAAACATATATTCAGTACATTGCCTAATCTGTAAAACTGACGCTATTTAAGGCTTTAAGTCATACTGTCAAGATATTCAGTACATTTCCTAATCTGTAAAACTGACGCTATTTAAGGCTTTAAGTCATACTGTCAAGATATTTAGTACATTGCCTAATCTGTAAAACTGACGCTATTTAAGGCTGTAAGTCATACTGTCAAGATATTCAGTACATTGCATAATCTGTAAAACTGACGCTATTTAATACTTTAAGTCATACTGTCAAGATATTCAGTACATTGCGTAATCTGTAAAACTGACGCTATTTAAGGCTTTAAGTCATACTGTCAAGATATTCAGTACATTACATAATCTGTAAAACTGACGCTATTAAAGGTTTTAAGTCATACTGTCAAGACAAAATTTCCGACATAAAAACCACGTTTCTTGTATAATTAGACGAAACTCTACAAAATGTTGCACACATGCTAAATTGATTATGGCAGAAATTGTGGTGAAATTTGAAAATTGTCCATCGAGCACGAGCAATTATGTGACGTAATCAGTAATGGCACGTGAATGTAACATGGTAATGTAAATTATAAAGGGAGGAATTTTAAAAGCGAAAAGAACTCATTTGAGAATATCAGAAATTACAAACGTTAAAATTTAGCTTTTCCCAACCCATCAGCAATGGAGAAAAAAAGTCATCAGATGTCAAACCCAAGTTAGAAACTTTAAAAGTATGTGTACACATATCAGTGAGCTGGAATGAGTAAAGCTGCAAAGCAGTTGGACCGAATCGCATGTATGTGTCTGAAATTTGGAGGTCGACATTGCTGTTAGGTGGTTGAGAGCTGTACAATGCTAATCAAACGCGTGAAGAGATTGAAGTTGCATTTTACAAAGTGATCATGAAGAAAATCCGAAACAGAATCACTGACTTAACATGCCTTCGAAGTTATATGTGATCGAACAGTGAAATTTCGCATAGATGCTTCATTGACCCAAAATGCAAACCGTTATCAATTGGGACGGTTTTCTCGTCATATTTAATTAAACACATTAATTTCCAGGGGGATATTAAGTGTTATAAAATACAAAGATCAAGTTAACGTTCATAAGATACTAGATATGATTTGTATCCGACAGCAAGAACACATCGTTGTGAATGTATCTATACAAGCGATATAGATTTTCACCTATAGTGATTTTTCTATTTTTAAATTCTATTATTGTTATAGGTGGGCAAACGGGATCTGAAAGTAAGTATTATTCGAAGTTGCTTGTGTTGCAATCGTTTATCTTGCAAGTCCACAAACTGACAAATGACATTTTAGATACGTTATTTATAGACTTTGTAATACGTAAAAAATGATGTTCCTCTGTAAAGGCTTATGATAACTCACCACTGTATACAACGTTTCAACATTGCTTTCATTAGAACACATATTTTGGTCTTTAATAATATATGACGTTTTACTGGCGACATTTAGACAATACTACGGACGAGGACTTGTAGTGAAGTTTGTGAAGCACTTCTATCTTACCACTGAGATAGCATTCTCGTTAGGTAGGAAAATACTGTTTAAAGGAAATCATTTGGTATATGTACCGCTTTCGCAGATTTGTTTTTATATTGCTATGGAAGCGTTTTATGTTGAGTCTTTCACAAGCTACTCAAGCATAAATCACATTTCGCGGTACATGTATGTGGTTGTTAATTTGAATAATAATAACTCTGTCTATATTGATATGGTTACGATTGTATATATAATAACTCTGTCTATATTGCTATGGTTACGATTGTATATGTGTAAAAAGAATGACTTTAAAGTCCCTATCCCGCCATCAACAGGCAACTTGTGCAACATATGTACGCCGTTTCTAAACCTGCTGACGATGAGGTATATATTATATACCTCAAATATTTTGAGAACAAAATCTCTATGTTATAGACACAAAAATAAAACCGACTTGACCAACCAGTCCAAACCCCTAAACTGGAGCTTCGAATTAAAAGTTACCAACTCATAATTCATTTAATGCCTATTCAATCATGGATACTTTAATAAACCTGTACTTCTAATCGGCACATATACATTATTACATAACCTAAAAACCTGGAAAGTATCTAAATGTGTAAAAACCTGGAAAGTATCTAAATGTGTAATAAATTATACTATACTAAACTTCGACATACATACATATATTTCTAAATGTGTAATACATTATACTATACTAAACTTCGACATACATACATAAGTGTCTAAATGTGTAATAAATCATACTATACTAAACTTCGACATATACATAAGTGTCTAAATGTGCAATAAATTACTCTATACTAAACTTCGGCACGCACACACACGCTCGTACGCACGCACGAACGCGCGCACTCACACACACACACACACCCACACATGTTGCGGGTTGCGGGTTAAGGTGGGACCACGTAAATGCTTTCCATGTTTGTGGTGTCGCATACTTACCAAATAGTTTTCTTTGTAACCCGCAACCTGCTACATTATATAATGGACTGTTCTTTCTTTGAATTAAGACCATTCCATTTATGTGACAAAGGGGTGTTAAGAATGACTGCTCAGCAACCGGACATTGTAAACCTTGATCAGGACGCAAAGGCAATTATAGAGGTGCTTATGGGGTTAAGGGTTAATTGTTGTTTGTTTTTTATGCGTGTTTTTGGAGTGATGAAGATCCATATTTATTAAAGGACAAATGTGAAGGTCACAGGATTTCATGAAACGTTGTATGTGAATCGCTATTAAGCACAATGCTTTCGAACATTTTAAACATTTAATTTTAAATTGCTGTCGATGGGGATGAATTTTACTATTGTAAGTTCTGCTGGCGGACGCAATGAATTGATGGAATTGCGCGTAGTCCGCTGACCTTCATCTGTTTACATTATGCAGTCATAGTGAAGAGCAACTGTCAAACTCTAAAATATTTTCTTTTATTCCAGAAAATAACTGGTCTTGTACAAAGAAAGTGTCCCCAGTGAGAAACGAAGCCTTTCTTACTGACATAGACTCTCCAGTTAACGACAAGAGTGACAAAATACTGAATGAAAAGTTGGCAAGCAAACTAGACGACAACAACTCCACCGCAAATGACGAAAGCAATAAAGAACTGTATTCGTGGAAGGAAATTGCGCTGATCCTGGACAAATCCTTTATGTTTTTGTTTATATTCCTTGTGGTGTCATGTACGGTGATATGCATGTCATTGTTGGGCTTTAATTATTAAGAGCCTTAAATATAACTCCTGTCAAACACTGCGCGTATTCCACTGGCCTTTTCCCTTAACGTCTCACAACACAGTTACTTTTACATTGTAGAACTTCATGAATTTTCTTTAAAAACATATTTTCTTTGTGAAACTCTATTTATCCAGCAAAAACACGCGGTTGACCAATATGCTTATTTTAATATCAAGAGTTTGAAGAGACCCTCTTGAATTTGTCCATTTCACTTACATTTTCAAGTGTATCACTACCCGGTATTAGATGCTCAGATCTGGGCTCAGAAATATTGAGGCATATACAAACCTGTATGTAATCATGAACTTGTCCCATTTTTGTCATCTGCAACAAAAAAAGAGAAACTATTTGCACATTTTAAGAAATAAACAAAAACCGAATAACACAGTTCTTTTTTCAAGCGCCAGAAAGTTCTACCGTGCCTGTTAAGGGAAATAAAAGTTTAGTGAGACCTTAAGTACTTACGTTAAGCACAGGAAATGAACTAACCAATTAAATGGGATTACTGCACACTTTATGAAAAACTGGAACTAGATACAATCCAAAATGAAGCAGCTATCATTGTAACAGGAGCTACCAAACTTGTATCCTTAAATAATTTGCACACGAAAGTAGGCTGGGAAACGCTTGACGCTCGAAGGCGTAAATATAAGCTTGTTCTATTTTATAAAATGAATCATAACTTGGCACCACCGTATCTTACTACATTAGTTCCTCCTCTAGTAGGAGAAGAGTCTCGATACAGCTTACGAAATGCAAATAATCTTCAAACAATTCATTCTCGAACACAAAATTACTCCGATTCCTTTTTACCTTCTGTTGTTCGTGAATGGAATTTCCTCCTGCAGGAAGCCAGATCCTTAGAATCTGTCTAATCTTTCAAACGATATCTTACCCATGAAACACGTCCCCCGAAGTATTACTACAAAGGTGACAGGAAAGCACAAATCGTACACACACGTCTCAGAACAAACTGTAGTTCATTAACCATCACGTGTTTATCAAAAATGTAACTGACTCTCGTCTGTGTCACTGTGGTAGTATCGAGAACACAGAGCATTTCTTCTTCACGTGTCCAACCTACCACATTATTCGCTTAGAACTTATCAACTCTCTTTCAAATGTATGTACTATCTCAACTAATATTCTCCTATGTGGTGACCCCAATCTCAGTTACGAAACAAATGAAGTGATCTTCGAAAATGTGCAAAATTTTATATTAAAAAGCAAACGATTTTAAACTGACATAACTTATCAACATCAGTAAATGAACAAGTTAGATGCTGCTAGTACGGATGATTCGCCCCTACCCAATGTCGCCGCCCAGATTTCCCTTACACCTTTTTTTTTATATAATTATATATTTATATATATATAACAGTATTAGTATTATTCTATATATAAATTTTATTATCTTTTGTGTGTGCGTTTTTTCTTAGCTTTCAAACGTACTTTTCCTTCTAAATCTTGATAACATTTTCCATTGTATAAGAAATATTTTGTTTCTGTTTTCTCTTCTTGAGTAATGTATAATAATTCTGCCATTCTAGTGTTACATATAAAAATGGTACGGAAAGGAACTTAAGAAGCATTACGCTTCCGTTCCAATCCTTTATTTGTTGTTATTGTATATATGCTTAACTTGTAAATACAATGAATACAATATGTTTTAACTAACCAATCAAATCAACTCAAAGAAGTTATCGCGATGTTGCGAATGAATTGTTTAATTTAATTTAATAAAATAATATTTTATTGCAGATATGTTACAATACATCAATTCAACATCACAATATTAATAGCAACATATGCAAATGTTATTACAACATTAGTAACAGTTTTCTCCATTTTGGCTGAAATAATGTACGTGATTATTGGTTTGAAATTGTAACAATACATTTAAATATGAACTTGATAATTAAATGAATTGTTTACCGAAGATACGGACGATACGATTGGCCGATACGAAAGAGGGAGAAAATCAATAAACAGAACAAGTTGCTCAACGGAAAAGGGCCAGATGAATACGTTTAATGTGTAAATGGTGTAACCGTACAATGGTGTAATGTGTAAATGGTGTAACCGTACAATGGTGTAATGTGTAAATGGTATAACCGTACAATGGTGTAATGTGTAAATGGTGTAACCGAACAATGGTGTAATGTGTAAATGATGTAACCGTACAATGGTGTAATGTGTAAATGGTGTAACCGTACAATGGTGTAATGTGTAAATGGTGTAACCGTGTAACCAATGGTAAACGCAAACGTGTGAAAATATACTGAAAGGAAAAAGAAACGCGACACGGGAATTTCCCCTATATATAGTATATACTGCACACTTAATTCACTATATATTCCAAGGAAATCCCAAGATGTTTTGTAAAAAAAAAGTTGCAGTTAGTTAGAGAAAGGACACAACTGTGATGTTGTAAACGTTTTAATCACAGTACACGTTGTAACAAGAAATTCATAAATGTTGAAGTTCCTCTTTGAAAAATTGAGCCAGTTCAGTATTGTATTTAACGTAAATAGTTTGCAAAATGTTGCATCCTAAGTTTGCGCCAAACCCGTACTCTGTCAATAATGAAACTTTGCAGGAATACTATTTGCTGTGTTACGTGTTGTTTTAGCCTTTTTTCCGAAAGGAAAGATCTTACGTAGCCATGTACCATTCGATTAACAGCAGCGTATTGTACATACGATATATAGCGGGAAATCCCGTGTCGCGTTTCTTTTTCCTTTCAGTATCTGTTATAATCCATAACACATATACATGTTTATATTCCATATATATGGATTTTGATACATAAACATTACTAATTACTCACCTTTGTGTCTTAACTAATATTCTTAATTTTTTTTTTTTTTAGAATAGTTGTATGATAAGTCTTTTGCTTTGACAATAATTTGTAAAATATTCATTTTTTGTTTAAATAGTTTTTTTGTTTTTGGAGTTATCCTCCTTTCATATGAAAACATTACATGTGCCGATAAAACACGTCCGCTTAATATAAACTTCTAACAATAATATGTAAGAAAAAAATATATATGAAAAAAAAGTTTGACCCATCTATAATAAAATGAAACATGGACAATCCTGAATTACCTCACTTTTAACTGAATATCGTTTGAAATTCAGGTAAATGTAATTCAGCGTTAACTTTTGCAACCGAATTTGGAGTGTTAACGCCAGTAAAACATGATGCCAAAATAAGTTCAGTTGGTATTTTTTAGAATTAGGAACATCGAAAGCTGCACTAATTCAAAGGACTTAGCAAAATTCTAAATACCCAGTTGTACAAGTGGTATCATTTTTTTTTTACTTTCGAATCTATGCATACACATTTTGAGCGACTATCAACGACAACAGCTGTACCCACGACCTGTTTAGTATAAAAAACATTCTAACATGTCTTATGACCCCACCTTTTCCGGTGATTTTTCAAACAGAAAGCTGTTTTTCTATATGAAATTTACATTGCTGCATTATCCATACTCCGAAGTTACAGCAAATTATTAATATGTGACAGCTGATTGATGTCAGTAGGGAAAGTAATTGTTTTTTTCATACCATGTTTACTGTTTGTTAAAGCATTTTATTGTTCATAGAGTTAAATGTGATATACATTAAACGATGGCGGGGTTAGTATTTCGTTTGCTTCAAGATAAGGGACTCAGCATTCTGACAAATCGCTGATATTATTTTTACAGATACATCTATTAATAGATGCAACCACAATTCAAAAGTAGAGTGAATAATTGGAGTGACCTTGGTGTCCCATTTTTGACCTTAAAGTTAAATTTGAAGTGAATAAAAAAAGGAAATAAAACAAGCATTTTACTGTTATCGGCCATTTTCGCTTTCCGAACCCAAGACACTGTTTGCTTTATCTCTCAAAACAGCGGTACATTAACTGATTCCTATTGGGAGGTTGGTGGAAGCTTATGTTTGCATGATTATCCGAGATTTTATAATAAGATCAGGTTATGATTCCTTTTCCAATGACTTAAGTATACAGATGATCTTACATGAGTATTATTGTGTATTATATGTTATAGTGTATTATTGATTTTATCCAAAGAATTTATACTCAGTTACGAATGTAAGATTCTATATATCACAAAAGTAAATAAAAAATATCTAAGTCAATAAAAAATATCTGAATTTTGACTCTAAAAAATCTACTTCAAAATATTCACTCCAAATTTGACTCCGAAGTCACTCCAAAACGTGACTCCAAGTCACTCCAATTATTCACTCCAATTCACTCCAAGACTCTACACCAAGACTCCACTCTATATAATATAACATGCCTTTGGCATCATCAAGCCAAATCTGTGTTGATTTAAAGTAGAATACCGCTTAAGCCGGTGCTAGTGGTTCGAGAGGTGTTACACATTATATTATCTCTCGTGAACAGACTTCATAAAAGGGAGTCTACTACATCACACATTTGTTTGTATTCCAAGGGATCCCCATTTTCAGTATTTAGTAACAGAACATATTAAAGTATCTATCCCGCCAATAACAGCCACATTTTACAAACAAGTACACCGTTTCTAAACCTTCTACCGACGATATATAAATATATATAAGCGACTTTAACAAGGCTAACCAAACCCCAACAATGAAGCCTCGAATTATTAAGAGTTATCAAATCATAATTCATTTTACCATATTCATTTACTGCTATTATAAGAACCCATAAATAACCTACACTTTTAATCGACACATATGCATTATTGTATGACCTGAACACCTGGATAGAGTGCCTCCATGCTTTTATTTGTGTATGAATCTGAACCATCCAGTTGATCATTCATGGAAGCTGTTTTTTGTAGGTATTTATAGACATTTCCTAGAAAAATGGTTTTGACTATCAGAAAGAGCAGGTTTTTAGTTCCCTAATTAGAGGCCGTTAACGGTAAAATAGACAAGCATTTATCTGACAGAGGTTCGATTTTGTAAATTGTCCTCGACTCAATTTGAAAGTCACGCAAACGTGAAACTTTTGTATCAATTTTCATTATTTAAACCGCAAGACAGAACATATATATGTATCACCACGGGCAGAGCAGAGTTTGGCTGATAGGGATAAGAAAATATTCATTTAATAAACGTACAATACCTGATAAAGTGGAGCACCTACCTCGGGAAAACTTGATCTTCCGCCATCTTGGAAGTGACTGAACATTTCCTTCCATACAAGTTACAACACAGTGGATAAGTGTCTTTAATAGTATGCTGTGGTGTAACAATGTTGTTGTTTTTATTTCAGTATTTTATTTCTTTCAATACATATATGCAAAAAAACAATATATGGTTTATGACAGTACACCAGTTACATATATAGGAATGTAATCATTGAATAACACATAACAGTTATATTAAAGTGTCGTTTTACATACATGTATTCCGAGAAATAAGTAACGGAAATTAAGTAAGGAAAAGAGAGAGAGAGAGAGAGAGAGAGAGAGAGCGCATTTATTACCGAATACTGTCAATTTTCTGTATTTAATCGTAAAACTTCCCATTTTTTGTGTGATATTCCAGTTTGTCTTTTACAAAGATGCACAAATTCAAAAATGATATGAATTGGTTCAGCGTTACAATTGCAAGTGTTTTCATTAACTTTTTAATACGAGAAACACACTCTTTCTGGTATAAATTTATGTTTTAATAAAAAATCCATTATTCACAAACCAACCCATGTTCTATGTAGTGTAGACAACCTGTGAAAAAGTAAAGAATGTATGCATCACTGCAGTTAATAAATAAACATCACAAATACAAACTGTTATTACATTCATATAATGTTTATAATCCAAATATGTATTATTATCAAATATGCTGAAACTTACAAATAACCAGTAAAATATATCAAAGAAAAAGATATGGTATTCGTAGTTTTATAATAATGAAAAGGGAACTTACACATATATACTGAAAGAAATAAGTTTAGCACGGTATTTTGCATATCTAGGTTAAAGAAACGGAATGCTTATTTTATAATGTAAAGCATTTGATAACTTTGGCATGTCAGAAGGTGTTCTTGTTTTTCACTTATTATGTGTGATTCAAAGTAAGTATCAGAGTTATCTCCCGTTTATATAAAACAACATTTTCACATTAAAAATAAGAATATTTTCAAGAACGGAGTTAAACTTCATTAAATAACTATTCTGGGTTTCGAGTGATAAAAAACGCAAAAACAATTGACATTAACCTTGTCATTATAATGAAATTACGAACAAAATGGATAAAATGACAACATAATTTCACTCAAAAAATATCGTCAAATTACTTGTTTCTGTGTCTGCACAACACTAAAGGTAGGTATAACAAGAAAAGACATAGTATACAGTACATACTATGACGACGAGCGGCAATAAGAATGAAAAGTGTAGAATATATTTGTTTCAACTCATTGCATTGGAATTACAGCATCATGAGTGGTTTGTTTGTGTAAAATTAATAGTGAGTTCTATTTGGTGTAGCAACGGCAGAGAACAAAATGGAAAAGAGAAATAAAGATGAATGTTTTTATTTGAAACTAAACGTCCAATTTAAGTGCTTAGCTATAACCAAGAAAGCGCTATATTCGCTATTAAGACTGGAGGAGTAGACGAAAAAAGACTTCGTTAAAACCGACAATTCGCTATAGCTGAGTTCCTGCTATATGTATTCCGGCTACGTGGATTCTTTTGACTATAAATAATGTTTCAATGCACAATTATATAAAAACACACTCTCGATATGTATGACTAATTACAATTTACATACGGTAATAATATGATGAATGACTATCAAATCTACATACTTTTAAGTTCATGCTGTACAAAAACAACATTATTAATGTGAAAAAAATCAAAATTGTATGTACAACTCAGTGTGTCAGGTCCTTGCCAAGACTTGAACTCGGATCTCTTTTCTTGAAAGAAAAGCGTGTTTCCTTACACTGCAGAGATCGTTCAGACTTCACAAGAAGTGTACAAAACTAGGCGAAATTAATAAAGATGTAGATTAAAAAAAATCAAACAAACTATTACTGATTAATACACCCGGGTAATGCACGGGTATTAATCAGTGATAGTTATATCCCATGACTACATGTTATACCCCATGACTACATGTATATGCGCAGTTCCACTTCATACTGATGTGCCAACTCTCTTACAAATGATCTTTGCAAAATATCTGAATGGTCAAAAAAATGGGCTGTTACATTTAATCCTCAAATAACCAAAAGCCTTGTCTGCACTAGAAGAAACTATAACCACCCACCAGTCTACTTTGATAATGATATAGTACAAGACGTGGCGTCACATTGCCACCTTGGATTAACAATTCAGTCCAATGCAACTTGGTCGCATCATATAGAAAATATATACGAAAAAGCATGTGCACGATTAAACATTCTAAGAATGCTTAAGTACAAACTTGACAGACATTCTCTATTGAAAATATATATTGCCTTTATAAGACCTATACTTGAATATGGCGATTCAGTATGGGATAACTGTACTCAGGGAGTATCTGATCTTTTAGAGAGCGTCCAAGTTGAAGCAGCACGAATAATAACAGGCCTCAGGTGCAATTCCTCTAGATCATACTTATATAATGAATTGAACTTAGAAACATTAACAAAAAGAAGAAAAGATCATAAACTTGTAACCATTTACAAAATAATTTATGGCATAAGTCCAGATTACATGTATAACTTAATCCAGCCATACTTACCTGTAAACAATAATTATAACCTTCGAACTTCAGGATTAAACTTACGTCTCCCTCTTTGTCGTACAACATCTTATTATAACAGCTTTCTTATAAGTACAATTAAATTATGGAATGCTTTACCTTTTGACGCTAAAAATGCACCATCTGTTGAACAATTTAAGCATAAACTTAAGGCTATTGAACATAGGACTAACAGTCCATATCGCTATAATATAGGAAATAGGAATTATAACATCATCCATTGTCAATTAAGAAATAACTCGGAAGTAATTTAAATAAGCATTTATTTGACCACTTCTTGACAGATTCAGCAGTATGTCCAAAATGTGGCAATCCATGTGAGGACAATACTCATTTCTTTCTCAACTGTCCATTGTATAATCAATTCAGAAATGACTTACTTGATACCCTTGCCAATCTTGTTGATGTCACGCATATCAAAATTGACTTGATACTGAATGGCAGTTCCAATCTAGACGATACTACGAGCTCAGAAATTGTACTTATCGTCCACAAATACATCAAGTGTACCAGGAGATTTTCGTAGAATTATAGATGTATGTACATGTACGTATGTATATGTATGTGTATATAGGTATGTGCATGAATGTGTACATGTATGTATATCCTATTGTATTTTCAGATATGTTTTGTCACAATGCTAGATTTTTCTTTTTTTATATTTTGTCATCTTTCTTCCTTTTTATTGTAATTTTTATTTTTTTGTTTGTCTGTTTTGTTCTCAGTTATCTTAAATTCCAAAATCAACTATTGGTTACAGAAACTCATACTAAAACCATTATATTTTGTAATAATCGGTACATTTTTATATATAATTCGTATTTGTTTCCAGTATGATTTTCTTTCTTTTTATTCTTTTTTTTTCTCACTTAAATTCTTTCTGACAGTACAAAGTGTTAATACTAAACAATCACGGTACACATATTTCAAAGATTCTAAGTTAATTGTCAAACCAATATATGCAAACTGTACTACAATTCCACATTTTATGTTATGTTTGATATGAATGTATTGTTTATATGTACCTTGATACGGGAGAGGTCTTACATAGGCATTGCCTGTTCTCCAATCCCATTCAGTACTTGAATAAAATATTGTTTAAATAAATACTGATGCTTCTCGCAAAGTTTAGGGGAAATCTATATAGGAAATAGCATACAAAATGTTTTTCTAAGAAAAATATTGAAGGGGCCAGAACTCACAGCAACAAGAGGTCAATGACCTGGAAGCTCTACTGACAATTGTTTGATAGCTAGATTAACATTCCTGTGAAGTCTCATGAAAATCTGTCAAGTATTTCAGGAGTAGTCGCTACAATCTTTTACTATATAAACAAAGATGGCCGCAGCAGCCGTTTAATGTCAGATCACAAATTTTCAGCAGTGACCAACATCATGTCATGCTGATCATTTTAGAAAAAGTCCCATATCAATTTCACTTATAGTTTTCAAGAAGCAGTCGCTACGAACCTGTTTTTTAAAAATCTATTTTTAGCTTTGGCTGCCATCTTGGATTTCACATCAACATGAATTTTTTGCTAGGATCAACTAGACATCATGGGCAACATTTCTGTAATAAGTACTGATACAGGTGATCAAACACAATTAAGAGAATAAAGCAGCAGACTCGGTTTTATTGACCGGCTTAAGCGGTATTCTACTTCAAAGCCACCTATATTGGGCTCGTTGGCCCCAAAGGACCAGTAAAAAATAACATTACTGATTCGTAGTACGGGGAGACTTGTCCTCCTTGAATGCTACTTTCCCTGTCCGATCTTTTTATATTTCTTGTAAGTTTCATGAAAATCCATGCAGTAGTTTCAGAGGTGTAGTCGCTATTAAAATAAGTTTAAGTCGAATCAAATGATTTTCGACAAGGACAAACATTATGTCATGCATATCATTTTAGAAAAAGTCCCATAAGCCATTATAAAAAGATTGCTAGATTCTCATTCACGCCCACCCCTATTTTTTAGTGCCGCCCGGAAATGTTATATTGCCATTAAAAGACCGTTTTGTTCCGCGTGATTTTACGAGCGCCGTAAATTCAATTTGCCGCGACCCTGATGTTCCGTATTATGAACCTATCCTCTATGTGACGCTTCCGGTGTTTCCGGTATACAAGAAGTGAAAACAAATCGTATAGAAACGCAAACAAATATGGTTTTTGTCATAAGCAGGATTGTGCAAGGCAGATCCGTAGTGAAGGAATGGTTTGGTTGTCAGTTTCCTGACACGAACTCATTAATAGAACAATACCATGAATTTATTTCTGTCTCGCTGGATAAAGAAGCGTTAAACCTGAATTATATGGATCTCGAGTCCAGCGCTTACATGTAATCAACCTTTGCCTATTGCCGACTTTTTGGGGGAATTTACTAGTTGCATAAAAATAAAAAATAAAAAATAAAATTCCACCCCCGCCAATTCCACCCCGCCCCTATTTAAAAATCATTGGATGAGAATCTAGAATTTTTTATAATGGCCATATCAATATTACTTATAGTTTTCAAAAAGTAGTCGCTACAAACTTGTTTTTTAAAAATCTGTTTTAGCTTTGGCGGCTATCTTGGATTTCACATCAACATGTACTTTTTGCTATGATCAACTAGACATTTCTAGTAAAATTTCATGAAAATCCATCCAGTAGTTTCAGAGGAGTAGTCTCTACAAAAAAAAAAGTCACGAACGGACGACGGACACCGCACCACGGTTTAAGCTCTGCTGATCTTTGATCAGAGTTTACAAGAGGTCAATGACCTTGAAGCTCTATTGATAGTTTTTTTATAGCTAGATAAACAGTCCTGTGAAGTTCCATATAAATGTGTCAAGTAGTTTCAGATATATTATATAACTCTATGTAAACAAAGATGGCCGCTGGCGGCCATGTTTAGTCGAATCAAAAAAAATCTACAAGGATCAGCATCATGCTATGCTGATCAATTGACGATTTGACAGTTTTTTCCCAATTTTAATTCCAAAGTGTGGAATAGTAACCTGACAAATCTCTTCCATTCGCTGCTGCCGTCCGTCTGTCGCAGGATACACAACAAGGCAGAATACCTTTACACTGGAAAGACAAATCGTAACACCATGTTCAAGAGTATCACAAGACATAAAGCAAGGAAATAACAAAGTCAATGGCTTAAAATGCACAATTTTGAAATGCCAAGCTTTGCAAAATAGTACACAGTACCAAATACTTGCCTGATGTCAAAGTATCTGGCCAATAAACCACTGAACACAAAATGCCATATTTAGATTTTTTTGATAGCAACCTCAAAGGGAGATGAGATGGAGGATAAATGCTTCTCATTCGACATACCTCGACCATGGAGCAATGCATGTGTAAAACCGTCAATGTGAATGGCCATATACAGCCATGAAGACCTTTATCTACAAACACAAATGCAACGCAGTTCAACTTCAGGCACCCACAGAACCGCCAACGTAGTACTAACCTGGCTAGTCCTTCCTGTAGTACCTCCTTAACTGCTAAACAATCTAACCAAACTTCGGGAAAACCAAGCAACCTGCAACGCTGCAGCAAAGCGAAGTACCGCAACACTGAAATAGAAAGCATTCAAACTGTCAATATATTATAACTGTAAGCTGTAAGTATACATATTATACATATTAAACATCCAGTTGTTTATTTCATCAATCTACTACTACTATAACAAGAAATCCGTGGATTCACATGTCTCGCCTAACGGGGGCTGGACTTAAAAATAAAAAGGTCAATGATGCTTAAATGAAAATTTGTAAACATTTTAGTAACTAAGAACAATCGAGTTTGCGGTTTGCTGAGATGACATTTAAGTGTATTTGTTTAAAAACAAAAATCCATTTTATAAAAAACAGGAGGCCCAAGAGGGCCCGTGGATGCTCTATTGGCTAAAATGGCTCTTATATTAAGGGTTGTCGACATAAAATTCCCATCAGTAGTCTTTTTAAAACATTGCAAAAACAACAGGGATAGGATGGCCTTAGATCGCTCACCTGGTAATCATGGGCAATAAGTCTGCTGTGTCTAGTCTGGCATGGGCATTTGTTAATTTGTCCCACTTTCTTCTATGAATGAAATTTCAAAAAATGGGGGGCGGGGGGGGGGGGGGGGGGGGGTTGGGGGTGTTATATTAACATTCTAAACAAATATGGTAAAGATCAAATAAAAAATGAAGTAACTACAGATTTAACAAAGGAAAATACAATACAGCATTTTTCAACAAATCAAGGGCCATAACCTGCCTGTCGTTACTATTCAGATCTAGCTGGTTTTCAAACTTGTCCAAAATTTCATTGATATACCATGCTTTGCACAACTAGACATCATACTGAGGCTTCCTGCCAAATTTTGTAGAAATCCAACAAGCCGTTTAGGAGAAATAGCGCCGACAAGAAATTTAAAGTAAAAATGTCAAAGCGCCATAACTCCGTCCGAAATCAGCAAACTGGAACAAAAGCGCGATATGCACAACTAGACATCTTACCGATGCTTCCTGCCAAGTTTCGTCGAAATCCAACAAGGCGTTTAGGCGGAGAAGCGCCGACAAGAAATTTAAAAGTAAAAATGTCAAGTGGCCGTTACTCCATCAAAAATCAACCAACCTGGAAAAAAAGCAACAGGCACATCTAGAAATCATAGCAATGGTTCCTGCAAACACAGCGTTAACAAAAAAAAATAACAAATTTAAAAAAAAAGTAATTAAAAAAAAAACAAGGAAAAAATTAAATTTAAAAAAAAGAAGAAAAAAACAATTTAAAAAAAAAAGTAAAAAAAAAGAAGTAAATAACAATCAATAAAAAAAAAAAAAAAAAATAATAAATAAAAAATATAAAAAAAAACAAAAAAAAAAACAACAACATCTAAAATATATATATATATATATATATATTAAAAAACATTTTAAACAAAAAAGGAATACTAATAAAAAAAAAAAAGCAAAACATCTGGTAAAGTTTGGTAAAGATCAGATGAAAAATGAAAGCCCTATTGTATTAACGAGGCATTTTAACTAAATCAAGGACCATAACTCCGCTGTTACTGGGCCGATCTGACTGGTTTTCGAACTTGTCCGAGCTTTCATTGATATTAACAATCTGTTAAAGTTTGGTAAAGATCAGATGAAAAATGAAGGCTCTTGTCAAGTAGAGCTAAAAATAATCAGCTCCAAAAGTACAACTATAAGCAAAGTTTTAAAGGTCTAGTGCATACAGTTTGTGAAAAAGTGATCTAAACGCAAAAGTTGAACCTAAAAAATATTAATTTATCTGCCCTTTGCTTGGAGGGTCAAGGTCACTTACACATTTGCTTTGTCTCGTTGCGATGTACCACCCAAGATACAACTATAAGCAAAGTTTGAAAGGTCTAGTGTATACAGTTTGTGAGAAAATGACATAAACGCAAAACTTGAATGATGACGCCGCCGCCGCCGCCGCCGCCGGAAAAGCAACACCTTCGAAAAAGCGAGACAAAAACTTTCAAATGATCATATCTTCTTTGTTTATCATCCGATTTTGATCATTCTTTCACCGTTTTCTAAGTTTTTCAACCGTTTTCTAAGTTTTTCAGAACTCTCTATAATAAGGATTGTTTGGCTGTGTTGGTACATTCCCTCTAAAATAATTTGTTTGTAATATTTCCCAATTTGGGCGAATTCACGACTCGTTTTTCCCAATTTGAGCGATTTCATGGCGCAATTTTTCCCAATCAGATCGGATCTGGACCCATTCCCAAAATAGTGAAAAACTTCGCTGACAAAGTTAGTGTATTAAAACCGTTAATTGGTCATAACTGGGACACGACAATAAAATGTTCAACTAGGCTTGGTACTAATCATCCCTGCCAAGATTCGTTGAAATCCGACCATTGGATCAGAAGAGCTAATTGGGACAAAGTTTGTGCATTAAAACCTTAAAAGGACAAAAAATCATTCAACCAGAACACGGCAATGACAGGTGCGGGTGCATAGAATTACCGAAATACACCGGAATATACCGGAATACACCATAGAATTAACGAAATTCACCGAAATATACTTTTTAATACCCTATTTATGATCTAATTAAGCGTAAATGTATAGTTACTGAATTAATATATGAATGCAGATGTATTTTTGTGACATTTTTCAGCGAAAGATACCGGAATACACCAGAGAATGACCGAAATAGACTATATTAAACAGTATTTATTAGCGAAAAATACCGGAATACACCAGATAATTACCGTAATAGACTTGTTTATATACTATTTATTATCTAAATCTGAGTAAATGTATAGTTATTTAATTAATATAATAATGAACAAGTTTTATGTGACATTACTCAGCCAAGAATACCGGAATACACCAGAAAATGACCGACTTTAGACTTGAATATTTAATACATTACACGAGATAATGACCGAAATAGACTTTTGTAATACTAAGATACGCCCTGTTACGTCAGCCAACATATCTTTTATTTGAGTGTAACAAACAAAAAGTATGTTGTTTCTGGTTAGTACCATCGAGGAGTTGTAACTACGACTTGGTGGTATAAACTTATTTACATCTATACCACCCATTTACTAACCAATGTCTTAGCCTCGTCCGCCGGATGGGGACGTAAACCGGGCGGTCCCGTGTATCGGTCTATCCTCCGAGCACGTTAAAGAACCGTTAAAGAACCATAGGAATCTATTCGATAATAAGAGTAGGGTACGGTTCCCGGATTCCTATGTATCCTTCCCCTCTCTCTGGGGCGGCTCTAAATAACCTATACTGTGTTGATGAGCCGTTAAACAACATTCAGTTCAATTCTAACCAATGTAGCACATCTTTTTAATGGTGTCATTTATTCATCTTTTATCGTGCTTTGGCGCACTTCTTTTATGTGGAATACTGACACATCTTGTATGGTGCTTTTTATGATTGTTTCACAAAAATAAAATATGCATTATTCTTTTACAGCGAAGGATGACACATGCTAATAATACACATATCAATGATAACAGAATACATACAATAAAACATGAAACATTTATATGATCCTTTTTAACAAAACCCATGCTTCCTGACTGTTACCCAGTGCCCACGGAACAAAGCCCTGGTTGCCTGTGATTAACACCGGTCACCAGCCTTATACCGAGCGACAGGAAGGATGGCAAACGCTAATAATACACATATTACAGAACAAAACATTAAAACACGAAACATATGAACAACATGCTCCCATGACAGCCAGTTCGGTCTTTGTTTTGGACAACAGATGCACCCACAGCAGTTCCCATTAATCCTCAGTCTTCGTTTTCTTAATAGTCACTGTCACGTTCCGAGCATTTATTTTCCGTTTTCGCTGTCCTGTTTTTTTTCCATGTGTCCTTAGTGCTATTATTGTCGACTGTCCATCTGTCGACGTCAAGTACTTGGGGTCAGTGCCAATATATTGCCGGTAACGTTTGTACAATTGTGTACGCTGTTCGTCCGTCATGCTAATCCATTCAGTCTCTGTAACTTGAAATTTATTATGGCTGTCGGCCAGACGAAATTCACCTGTCCCGATCAGAGTTCTCCGTAAGTCCTTAAACTGACCGTCCACAATTTCCTGAATAGACTGCACCAAGTCCGTCAGTTGTTTTGATTTCCAGTCAACAGTCTGTTTTAATATGTGGTTGACCGACTCACAATTGTTGTTGGTCCAGTGACTGTCGAACACGTCATGTTTTCGTGATGGTTCATTAACCTTGGTTTTCAGTTGCTTTCTGAGCTTATCAAAGTATTTCACATATTTCTGTGAAATACCGGAGCTAAGCTCCTGCAATGCGTCACACATCTCTTAAAAGCAGATAGCTTCGATAATGCCATCCGCTCCAAATAATGTGTCCAGTAGCATATCCCTGGTTTTAAGGTCAACCGCATCATCTGTCAATTTTTGTTTAGCGTTCTGACGTAAATGTCGGGTACATAAAACATGTGTATCGTCAGGGAAAGCTGTCAACACTGCCTTTACTAAAGCTCTTTCGTCGTCGCTACCAATGACACGTTTGTTTATTGGTGAATCTATTAATTTCATTTTCAAATGATAAAAAAGTGGCAGTATGATTCCAAATCGCTATTGTCATGTAATTATATAGGTCCAATAAAAATGGGAGCCTCATGTGTTCTCTGTCGGGCCACTGTCAACTGTTTGTAACAAGTAACAGTTGCGTGCATGTCGCACAGTTTAGAAAACTTGTCAACACCCAATATTGTTTGACCAGTACAACAGTTTTTTTTAAGTCGGTTATCTGTTCGTCTGTGTTCATTATTACACACGGCGTTTTTGCATTGTTTCTTATTATTGACCTCACAAATGTGTGATTTTCAGTGACCATGTTTTCTAATATTACCATTTGGTCGGAAACATTCTTTGTTGGTCCGGTCACGTGTCTGTCTTTCAATTTGTCGTTTTCCTTTTTGTCACGTATTTGCTGTAGTCCCGTAGGTCTAGTCACTTCATCGTATTTTTCATTTTATCGTAAATTCGTTTAGGTTTATGTTGTTTACCATGTCTTTTATTTCGTCCATGACAAAGTCCGGTGTTCGTAAATATTCGGTTGATTGTTGAGAATTGCTAAGCCTTGAAATTTCCCTATATATTTTAGAACTTTGTAACCCACCCTCTCCTAACCATGTAACTTTTTTCCTATATGACTTGTCCAGCTTCAACGAAGTATAATACCGATGGACCGCAACAACTCTTTTCCCGCTGGACTTTTTTTTTTTGTACAAAATTTGCCTTGTTTAAAAATATATCTGACAGATCCTCGCTTTCACTTAACAAATAAAAGGTTTTTGGAGAAAATCCCTTAGAACTATCCCGTATCTCGCAGTCGTCGGAGAAACAACTTCTTTTGTGTGATGACCGTTTATTGATATTTTTACTTTTGTCCAAAACAAAGTAAACATTCTCCTTAATACCCCACGGAATTACATCTAGGCCTGAAATACGATTAGATAATATTCAAACCATATCGATCGTGCCCAAAAAGCCCGACGTTAAAGAACCTCGGCTGTCAGGGTCACACCTCGGTATATTCTTGCCTACAAACTCTTCTGTATCGTTTGTCAATTAGTTTTCTATTGACGACAAGGATGTATCATTGCCGGCTGTAGTCGTACAGTCAGCCTCTGTTGGGAATGATACATCCTTGTCACCAGGTATCACAAGAGAGAGATCATCGGTGTCATTTTCTGAATAATTCGAAATGTTCATTTAAACCTTTGACACAGAAGAGTTGGAATCGACGGACGTATCGGTATCGGATAATTCTTCATATTTGTGAGAAGTTTTTGAATTACTCAGGGCTTTTGCATAACTCTTTTGAGACACCGACGTTTTTGAACTGACGGACTTTGTACTTGATTCACCATCAACGATGGGTACTGTATTGGACAATCCTTCATATTTGTGAGAAGTTTTTGAATTACTCAGGGATTCTGCATAACTCTTTTGAGACACCGGAGTTTATGAACTGACGGACTTTGTACTTGATTCACCATCAACGATGGGTACTACATTAGTCACTGCCGCGAAGTTGTTGACAATATACCAATCGCCCGGAGTGGGAATTTCTCCCATCGCATACCACAAAATGGATATGTTGGTATCACCAGTAGATATGGTGGTGTCAAAGCACTCACCAGCTGGCTTAAAAAGTATTTAATGTCTGATACTCAATCATTATTGCCATTTGCCGACGGGTACATGACCATAATTGGCATTTTAACAACGTCAGCAACGGCGATTATTGTCCATGAGGATGAAAAACCGCCAAATTTTACAGAGTCAAAACATTCTGCCTCATAGCTTGGTGAAAGTGCTTGCAGTCTACGCCGGGTGCGTCATGTAAACTTCCAATATTTCGTATGTGTCGTTTTCGGCCATTTCCAAAGGTCCATTATCATACTCTTTTTCATATTGTTCACCAAATTCAAACATGTGTGGTAACGTAAACTTGCAGCCATAGACTCGTTACAACACAACTGGATATAGACTGCATTAAATAAGCAATCCCCGTCCCCAGTCGTTCTTCCAGGATTACCCATGCAGTCGTGTACAAAACAATCCATAACCTCCGCTGCAACAGCATCAACAGCCGTATATTCCGATGTTGCCGCGGTGACACTAAACGCTGCTTTAAACATCGATTCCCTCACAACTGCTGTCTTTAGTTGCAGGAAGCTTTTGGAACTGGCAGCCTGACAGAAGAAGTAAATATTGTTAATATTACACTGGGAATTAATGTTATTAGTAGTAAACTAAATGCATAAACTATTGTTTTCTTATTAATCTAAATACTATTTTATGAAAGGACACATGGCAATCTTGAGGTTTATTCAAACATGTATATTTGCTTTATTATATGCTTCCTTTATCTTACTTGGCAATCATTCATTCCTTTTTTAGATATGTGTCATCTTTTACAATATACTCTTAATTACTGTAGCATACCAACATTTGAGAACCCGTGTATTACAATCGCTCACGTTTAGCACGCGCCGTTGACATCACAGCACTTGTCATTATAATCACGGTCGTATGCATCTGCTTTGTATATTACATCATCATGTCACTTATAGCTTTTTTTTAAATGCAGAGGTAAATATAATTAGATAATATGTAATATTACCGCAATAAATATTTTTTCTAGAAATATTTTAAGATATGTCACTTATTGCTTTTTTTAAATGAAGAGGCGTAAATTACTGTTAAATGTAATTAGATAATATGTTGTATTACCGCAATAAATATTTGTCTATAAATATTTTAAGATATGTCACTTATTGCCTTTTTTAAATGCCGAGACGTAACTCACTGTTAAATGTAATGAGATAATATGTAATATTACCGCAATAAATATTATAAATATTTTAAGATATGTCACTTATTGCTTTTTTTAAATGCAGAGGAGTAAATCACTGTTAAATGTAATTAGATAATATGTCAGTATTATTAATTTAGTCTTATAACGTCTTATAACGGCCCTATTACAGAGTGCAACAGGTTTTTGACACGTGCACAAAGTCGTGAACATGAAACGATGTATATTGCGTGTGACAACAACATGCTTTAAGCGGGGAATGAAGTATGTGTATTTAATAGTGATAAGGTACCAATTTGAATTGGTGATATCCAACCTGTGACAATGAAAACCATTTCGATGCAATATGCATTTTAAGCACGAGTTAGGGCATTAAATCAAGTACTTTCATTATTTACTATATATATAATAGAAAAAATGCAATAGTTAAGTAATTATTTTAAATTGAAAAACTGCCATTTTCCTGCATCTGCACAGTGCTAGTCAGAGAAGCAAATTAACTATTATCAATAGCAATGTAATCTTCAAAGTCTTATCTAGGGCAGCTGAAAATCCATTTTTTAAATTTGTATGCCAATCACTTAAAACTTTACAAATATTGTACTTGAACACATTCTCAAAATCAATTTCCAATGACCATAATGGGGTGACAATTTAATACACAAAGTATAGAGGTTCCTGACATAATAATACAGGTAAGTTAGCCTAGGCAATGCAATGTATGCATGGTCAAGCCCACTACTATAGATTGAATACGCACATCTGTTTACCTACCTGGCACGTCATTTTTCAAGCATGATCTAAGCATGCTAAGTAACACATGTACATTTGTAATATTGCTGGGAGACACCTCTGTGTTTGGTCCAATTTGAGATCAAATGAAATAAATTTCAAAATTTTGGATTTCAACTGCCCTTGATAAGACTGAGAGGATTATATGGATGTTATTTGTTTTTAGTTTAAGGTTGTGGATATTTCTAGGCGGATGCACAAAAAATGGTATATTTTAATGTCAGATTCAACATAAATGATAATATTTTTAGAACACTTTTTTATTCTAAATTTGCTCTTATATATACTGAAAGGAAAAAGAAACGCAGGGTGCGTATTTCCGCTATATATTGTATGTTTAATATGCTACTGCTAATCGAATGGTACAGGGCGACATTAGGCCTGTCCTTTTAGAAAGAAGGTTTAAACAGCACTGAACACACCAATGGTTACCCCTTTAAAGTTTCATTATCGTCAGAATGCGCATTTGGCTCAAGCAGGTGAGCAAACTTAGGCTTTAAATGTTGCAATCACTAAACATTAAATACAGTACTGAACTGGCTCAATTTTTCAAAGAGGAACTTCAGCATTTATGAATTTCTTGTTAAAACGTGTACTGTGATTAAAACGTCTACAACATCACAGTTGTGTCCTTTCTCTAACTAACTGCACTTTTTTTTTACAAAACATCTTGGGATTTCTATGGAATTAAGTGTGCAGTATATGCAATATATAGCGGAAATACGCACCCTGCGTTTCTTTTTCCTTTCAGTATATGTTTTGTATAACGGAAATCAATTTGTTGCGTTATTATCAAAATATCATAAAATCAGTCAAAATGAATTTTCAGTTTCACAGGAAGACCTCGGCCCAATTCAAAATTTTGAATATCTTAAATGGATACAACGCAATACAACGCAATATTAAAAACGTCATTTACTAGCTTAGACAATTTGGAGTTAATAAGGTCGATCTATATATAATAGAATCGTGAATTGTGTCCATTTAATACTTAGTTAACAACTTAATCACTTACCTTTTGAAGTCGATGCATGCCCAGCACACAATCAATTTCCACTCCGTTCAATGTACTTCACATTTTACACACGTAATCCATATTAAGATCACCCCATTTGTCAAGTTCATCAACAGCAATGTCTTGACACTTGCTATGATACCAATTCCTTATAGGTAGGATTCGGTCGTTGAAGTGCGTCAGTACGTTCGTCAATGTCCCGGAACACCCGTTTAGTCCGTGGAGTCCGTGGATATAGCACCGAATCGGCGATCTTGTGAGGCTAACAGCCCGCCGTATGTAGATTCACCACACTAAAGTAAAATAATAACAAAAAATCCTTGTCCCTTGAGGGTGTCCTTTTTCTGCCATACTTTCTGTTGTTCGCGTTATTTTGTTTCAGCGTTTCACCGAAGTGAGTCGTCGTAGTAAACACATGTATTGTAAGTAATATGCGAAACTTTATCATTTTACTGTGTTTTAAAGTGTAGTTTGTGTGACTATGCAATGAAGTCAGATATAAAATTGTGTATTTTTATGTTTTCATAACATTGTTCATGTTGTTGTTGTTATTAGAATGGAATATAATGTTTGTATTTTGAGTTTGTTTGTTTTTATGGTGTTTTACGTCATTTTCAACACACGTAAGGTTATATATGACGTTCGATTTTTTTTTGTGGTGGAGGCAGACCACCCACTTTTTCTGGGTAAAACCAGTACTGTACACCTCTCGCCATCCGTAATAATCGACACTTCTTCACTTACAAGTCGAGCTCCCAGTGGGATTCGAACCCGCAGCGGTGAGAGGCGAAGGTTTATAACGCACCGTAGTTAACCATTCGGCCACGGAGACACTTTATTTTGAGAAACAATATACAAAACGTGGCCTCCATATAGTGCAAATGGCCGACAAGTTGGACACCCTTTACATAAGAAAATGACATGGATCCTAGATGTGAAAAGACAATTTTGTCTGGTGTATAACTGCTTTTAATCAATGTAACGCTATGGCGAACCGAAGTTGTTTAAATGTGTTTCCGCATGCAGAATCAACCTGTTAGATAGCGCATGAAGTACACTTATCAACAGCGAGTCCACTTCTGATATCCATCGTCCTGCGACGTAACTAATACACTTTATTTTCTATAAATGTACACCATACCTAAAGTGAAGAATGATCATTTCTTATCCATATCACGCAAAAATGTTTATTCCGAAAAACATTCTGAAAAATACATTGGTTTAAATGTACATGCTATGCATTACCAGAACGGCACCACATAAAGTCTTTTGCGCAGTGATGTCATTCAAATGTTTACACACGGTCAGTTCATATGCGCATTGCTGGGAAATCTTAATTATGTATTATATCTTATTCAAGAAATTATCATGTATTAAATCTTAAAAGTATTTAAAAGTGTCATAAATGTGACATTAAGTTGAAGATTACTTATTTGTGGATTATGTAAGAGCGTTTGTTTAGAGTTTTGTTGTGTATTTCGGATATTAGTTTTTAACCGAGAACGGTGTGCAGTTTGAAATTGATATTAGTCTCTTATGAACTCGTTGCCGGATTTCAAAGAATCTTGGCGGGGACGATCAGTACCAAGCCTAGTTGCACCTGTCATTGCCGTGTTCTGGTCGAATGATTTGTTGCCCTTTTAAGGTTTTAATGCACAAACTTTCTGTCTGCACCACCCTTTCTGTTGTTTTTTGTCTCTTGCATTGTATTGTCAAGTCCTTGTTTGCAGTACAGTGCGGACCTACGATGCCATTGTGTTCGGACGCTGTGGTTTCTATAGGACCCAATATATCATTTTTTTCCCAATTAACTCTCCTGATCCAATGGTCGGATTTCAACGAATCTGTGCAGGGATGAATAGTACCAAGCCTATTGAACATTTCATTGTCGTGTTCCAGTGATGACCAATTAAATGTTTTAATACACTAACTTGGTCAGCGATTTTTTTCACTATTTTGAGAATGGGTCCGGATCCGATCAGATTAGGAAAAATCGCGTCATGAAATCCCCTAAATTGGAAAAATCGAGTCGTAAACTCGCCCACATTCGGAAATATTACAAATGTTAAAGGGAATGTAGCGCCACAGCCAAACATCATTATTATAGTGTTCTGGAAAACTTAGAAAACGGTGAAAGAATGATCAAAATCGGATGATAAACATGGAAGATGTGATCATTTGAAGGTTTTGTTCAAACGGATATGGAAGGCGCCATTTTGAGAGCTATGACATCATAGTTCTAAATGACAATGACTATGCAAACAAATGTTCTGTTATCTTTTATTTTAATATATAAAAGAAATACACTAAATTAAAAACTAATGTCTCTGTTAATCTTCATTTTAAAAATGTATACAAAAAAGTCAATAAGGTCTTGCTGTTGTCAGCACTCTCTCGTGTGATCCTCATTAGGGATGACAACGTTGCTTGGCTCATCCTGTTCCGATTAACTAAACATCACTAGCCCATGTCAAAAGTCATCAACAAAAAGGTCAAGATAAATTATTCAATAAAATAACACTCTTAATTATAACAATTCAGAATTTATTTTAAAAAAATCTGCGTCGAGTTTGGTCCTAGAGCTGATGATGCGGATGCGTTGGCATGTTTGTTCTTTGTCTGAAGACTTCTCGTCTTTTTCGTCGGTGGCGAACTCGACGCAGTATGAACAAAACATGTTGCTGTCGCGAAATTCGAGCCAATCTCGTCCTTTCTTCTATGCGTGTACGTTTTTTCTCGGTCGTATTCTTTTGATTTTTCGTTTTTCTCTAGTCGAGTTTCTACTTTTTTCGAGGGGTTTAGTTACATTTTGTGAACAACGTTACATTTTGTATTCGTGGTTATCAAAACGCTTGCAAGCATTACCTAAAATTAAAACGAAAACCCCCGGCCTCATGTGTAATATCGAGGCAATTGTCCATACGCAGATCCCTATATGCATACACATGCGGAATTAAATAGTCCATGTTATGATAGACTGTATAACATCGGGTTTGTAAAAAATATCGGAAGAGGATCGTGTTTTTTTTCATTGCCGATATCGTGCTCGAAATCGGGAATTGTTTTCTTGAAATTGGGATTTTTTTTCCAAATTGGAAAAATGGTATATTTTTTCGATAGGGAACGGGTCCGTTTATCGGTACCGCTAATATAAGGAAAAAAATCGCTGTTTGTACAGACTAGTTCTCCTGAACCTCTGGCTGCAGTTCAGCAAAAACTTGGCAGAGCTGATCTGTACCAAGCCTAGTTGCATATATCAAAGCCATGTTCTGGTTGAATGATTTTATGAAATAGTTATTGCCCCTTCTACGAAAACTTTATCTTTAGCAAGTAGAGCGGCCAAAGGCCCTATTGGAGCTCTTATTTTTATAGTAGGTGTAGATTGGTGAAATAAACAACTTGATGTTTAATATGTATACTAACAGCTTACTGTTTTAATATCTTGACAGTTTGAATGCTATCTATTTCAGTGTTGCGGTACTTCGCTTTGCTGCAGCGTTGCAGGTTGCTTGGTTTTCCAGAAGTTTGGTTAGATTCTTTAGCAGTTAAGGAAGTACTACATAAATTACTAGCCAGGTTAGTACTACGTTGGCGGTTCGGTGGGTGCCTGAAGTTGAACTGCGTTGTATTTGTGATTGTAGATAAAGGTCTTCATGGCTTTATATAGCCATTCATATTGACGGTTTTCACATGCATTGCTCCATGGTTGAGGTATGTGAATGGGAAGCATTTATCCTCCATTTCATCTCCCTTTGAGGTGGGTGTCAAAATAATCTAAATATGGCATTTTGTGTTCAGTGGTTTATAGGACAGATACTTTGACATCAGGCAAGTATTTGGTACTGTGCACTATTTTGCAAAGCTTGGCATTTCATAATTGTGCATTTTAAGCCATTGACTTTGTTATTTCCTTGCTTTATGTCGTGTGCTCTTCTTTATATGTTGTTACGATTTGTCTTTCCAGTGTAAAGGTATTCTGCCTTCTTGTGTATCCTGTGACAGATGTTGACGGACGGCAGCAGCGAATGAAAGGTATGTGTCAGGTTACTATTACACACTTTGGAATTAAAATTGGGAAAAAACTGTCAAATCTTGAATTGATCAGCATGACATGACGTTGATCCTTGTAGATTTTTTTTTTTGATTCGACTAAACACGGCCATCTTTGTTTACATAGAGTTATATAGTAAAAACTTATAGTGACTACTCCTCTGAAACTACTTGACACATTTCCTTGGAACTTCACAGGACTGTTGATCTAGCTGTAAAAAGCTTATCAGTGGATCTTCAAGGTCATTGACCTCTTGTTAACTCTACTGATCAAAGATCAGCAGAGCATATGCCGTGGTGCGGTGTCCGTCGTCGGTTCGTACATTGTTTTTGTAGCGACTACTCCTTTGAAACTACTAGATGGATTTTCATGAAACTTTACAGAAATGTTGCCCATGATGTCTAGTTGATCCTAGCAAAAAGTACATGTTGATGCGAAATCCAAGATATCCACAAAAGCTAAAAACAGATTTTTAGAATACAAGTTTGTAGCGACTACTTCTTGAAAACTAGAAGTGATATTGATATGGCCATTATAAAAAAATTGCTAGATTGTCATCCAATGTTTTGTTAAAATAGGGGTGGGGTGGAATTGGCGGGTCGGAATTTTATTTTTTATTATTTTTTATTTTTATGCAACTAGTAAATTCCCCCAAAAATCGGCAATAGACAAAGGTTGATTACATGTATGTAAGCACTGGACTCGAGATCCATATAATTCAGGTTTGACGCTTCTTTATCCAGCGAAACAGAAATAAATGTACGGTATAGTTCTATCAATGAGTTCGTGTCAGGAAACTGACAAACAAACCATTCCTTCACTACGGAACTGCCTTGCACAATCCTGCTTATGAAAAAAATATTTTTTACACTTCTTGTATACCGGAAACACCGGAAGCGTCACATAGAGGCCAGGTTCATAATACGGAACATCGCGGTCCCGGAAAATTGAATTTACGTCGCTCGTTAAATCACGCGGAACAAAACGGTCTTTAAATGGCAATAAAACATTTCGGGGCTGCACTAAAAACCCAGGGCAGGCGTGGATGAGAATCTAGCATTATTTTATAATGGCTGATGGGGCTTTTTCTAAAATGATATGCATGACATGATGTTGGTCCTTGTCGAAAATCATTTGATTCGACGTTAAACATGGCTGCCAGCGGCCATCTTTGTTTACATAGAGTTATATAGTTAAAACTTGTAGCGACTACTCCTCTGAAACTACTTGACACATTTTCATGTAACTTCACAGGAATGTTGCTCTTGATGTCTAATGATCTTAGCAAATTTTCAGGTGGCCCGGAAATTCAACATGGCCGCCACGGCTAAACATTGATTTTTAAACAGTTTGTTACGACTTCTTCTTGAAAACTATAAGTGATATTGATTTTGGACTTTTTTAAACTTATCAAAAAAAATATTTGTTTTGGCATTTAACATGGCCAGCGGCCAGCGGCCATCTTCATGGAGTTATATAGTAAAAAAGTGTAGCGACTACTCCTCTGAAACTACTAGCCGGATTTTCATGAAACTTCACAGGGATGTTGCTCCTGATGTCTAATTGAGATCCTAGCAAGATTTCAGGTCGTCAGGAAATTCAAGATGGCCACCATAGCCATAGATAAATTAAAAAAAACAACAAGTTTATAGAGACGACTTCTTTAAAAAGTGATATCTTCTAAAATAATCAGCATGACATGAGGTTGGTCATTGTCGAAAATCATTATGATTCAACGTTAAACATGGCTGCCAGCGCCAATCTTTGTTTACATAGAGTTATATAATAAAAGCAACTCTGAAGCTACTCTTCAAAGCAAAAGTTCAGGTCAACTGGAAATTCAATATGGCCGCCACAGCTAAAAATATTTTTTTAAAAAACAGTCTGTTCATCCGTAAACTTTTTTTAATAGGACTACTCCTCTGAAACTACTGTATGGATTTTCATAACACTTTACAGAAATGTTGCCCATAGTGTCTAGTAGCTCCTAGAAAAAAATATTGATGTGAAATCAAGATGGCCGCCAAAGCTTAACATAGTTTTTTAAGAAATAATTCGGTTATATTGTGTCTATAGAGTATGGATTTTCCAAATATGTAAGTTATACATCGTCGGTAGAAGGTTTAGAAACTGTGTACATATTTGTAAAACGTGGCTGTAATTGGCGGGATAGCTACTTTAATATGTTCTGCTAATAAATACTGAAAAGGGGATCCCTTGGAATACAAACAAAAGAGTGAAGTAGCAGACTCGCTTTTATGAAGTCTGTACACGAGAGATAATATAATGTGTACCACCTCTCGACCCACTAGCACCGGCTTAAGAGCTATTCTACTTTAAATCAACATAGATTAGGCTTGATGATGCCAAAGGCATATTATATTATATAGAGTGGAGTCTTGGTGTTGAGTCTTGGAGTGAAGTGCAGTGAATAATTGGAGTGACCTTGGAGTCACGTTTTGGAGTGACGTTGGAGTCAAATTTGGACTGAATATTTTAAAGTATTCTTTTGGAGTCTAAATTCAGATATTTTTATTGACTTAGATATTTTTTATTTACTTCTGTGATATATAGAATCTTACATTCGTAACTGAGTATAAATTCTTTGGATAAAATCAATAATACACTATAATACTCATGTAAGATCATATACATAATTCATTGGAAAAGGAATCATAACCTGATCTTTTTAGAACATCTAGGATAATCATGCGAACATAAGCTTCCACCACCCTCCAAATACGAATCAGTTAATGTACCGCTGTTAAACATTGTCTTGGGTTCGGACGGCGAAAATGGTCGATAACAGTAAAATGCTTGTTTTATTTCTATTAATCTACTTTATCTTAATATCTCTTTTGAGATACGTCTAAGCATACGCTAAAATGAATACACAACACGACAATTAATACCAGTATTACTGATGATTTTATTTTCGCCTCCCATCAAATATGTCAAATTGTCTAACATCCAGTGTCAGGGGTATACAGAGTTCCAATATGTGAGTCAAATCTAATTAACACATACTTGTCAGAAGACAGCTGACTATAAAGAAATATAAAAAGATCGGACAGGGAAAGTAGCATTCAAGGAGAACAGTCAACCACAAAACACAGAAACAAACACGCAAACAGACAAACAAGAAGGTAAAAGTATTAATAAATGCAAACGACATCACAAACAAAAGGGTTGACAATAGGGCTACCGCCTTGGAACGGTCAGTGGCAAAGTAGGCCACTGGGGGTTTAAACCAGGTTCTAGGGTGCACCAAACCTCACACTTACCCTACCGTGAACCCTATAAAACGGGACAATATAAATAAAGAAATCCCCGCCATGAACTATTTTATAACCAACAAGGTACCACAGAGACTGAAAACAAGAAAGCATTAAAGATTATGAGAACTTTGAGCTCTGTCATCCTAAGTGTTCAACAACCATGGATGTTCATTTCGAACATGTAGTAGCAATGCCCATTTGCATTTTTGGAATTAATCGGGTAGGTTAATAGACACATGCATTTTAAAGAAATTTAATCAATTAATAAATAATGCATGCAAGGAAAATTAAGACTCCAAATTTAGACTCAAAAATAGACTCCAAAATATTTACTCCATTTTTGGAGTTAGAAAAAGAACATAACAAAGAACAAAAGTTGGAACTATGTATTAGTTTCTAAAAAGTCATTAATTGTACGGAAAAATAAGACTAAATTCCAAATATTGACTCCAAAGTATTCACTCCAAAATTGACTCCAAGGTCACTCCAAAATGTGACACCAAGGTCACTCCAATTATTCTCTCTACTTTTAAATTGTGGTTTCATCTATTAATAGCTGTACCTGTCAGAAAGCGGAGTCCCTTAACTTGAAGAAAACGAAATACTAACCCGCTGGGGTTTAATATATATCACATTTAACTCTACGAACAATAAAATGCTTTAACAAACCAGTACTCATGGTATGAAAAAAACAATTACTTTCCCTACTGACATCAATCAACTGTCACATATTAATAATTTGCTGTAACGTCAGAGTATGGATAATGCAGCAATGTAAAGCTTTCTATTCGGAAAATCACCGGAAAATGTGGGGTCATAAGACATGTTAGAATGTTTATACTAAACAGGTCATGGGTACAGCTGTTGTCGTTGATAGTCGCTCACAATGTGTATGCATAGATTCGAAAGTAAAAGAAATAAATTCCAACACTTATGAAACTGGCTACTTAGAATTTTGCTAAGTACTTTGAATAAGTGCAGCTTTCGATGTTCCTAATTCTAAAATATACCAACTGAACTTATTTTGGCATCATATTTTACCTGCGTTACCACTACATCATTTTCGAAAATGTTTAATGTTAACGCTGAATTACATTTATTTGATATTCAATTTAAAGTGAGTTAATTCAGGATTATCCATGTTTCATTTTATTATAGACGGAACATCTGCAATATATAGTCAAACCTTTTTCCCCTTATACATTATTTTAAGAAGTTTATATTAAGCGGACTGTGATTGATGATTTATCTGCACATTTAATGTTTTCATATAAAAGCAGGATAACTAAAAAACAAAAGAACAATTTAAACAAAAAATAAATATTTTACTAAATATTGGTCAAATCAAAATAACTATTCTAAAATAAATTTCAATTAAGAAGATTATTTAAGACGCAAAAGTGAGTAATAAGTAATGTGTTATGGATTATAATAGATACTGAAAGAAAAAAGAAACGCGACACGGGAATTTCCGCTATTTGTCACATGTACAATATGCTGCTGTTAATCGAATGGTACATGGCTACGTACGATCTTTCCTTTCGGCAAAAATACTAAAACAACACGTAACACAGCAAATAGTATTCCTGTAAAGTTTCATTATTGACAGAGTACACGTTTGGCGCAAACTTAGGATGCACACTTTTGCAAACTATTTACGTTAAATACAATACTGAACTGTCTCAATTTTTCAAATAGGAACTTCAACATTGATGAATTTCTTGTTACAAGGTGTACTGTGATTAAAATGTCTACAACATCACAGTTGTGCCCTTCCTCTAACTAACTGCAACGTTTTTTTTACAAAACATCTTGGAATTTCCTTGGAATATATATGGAATTAAGTGTGCAATATATACAATTTTCGTGTCGCGTTTCTTTTTGCTTTCAGTATATTTTCACACTTTTGCGTTTACCATTGGTTACACGGTTACACCATTTACACATTACACCATTGTACGGTTACACCATTTAGACATTACACCATTGTACGTTTACACCATTTACACATTACACCATTGTACGGTTACACCATTTAGACATTACACCATTGTACGGTTACACCATTTAGACATTACACCATTGTACGGTTACACCATTTACACACCATTGTACGGTTACACCATTTACACATTACACCATTGTACGGTTACACCATTTACACATTACACTATTGTACGGTTATACCATTTACACATTACACCATTGTACGGTTACACCATTTACACATTACACCATTGTACGGTTACACCATTTACACATTACACCATTGTACGGTTACACCATTTACACATTAAACCTATTCATCTGGCCCTTTTCCGTTGAGCAACTTGTTGTTCTGTTTATTGATTTTCTCCCTCTTTCGTATCGGCCAATCGTACCGTCCGTATCTTCGGTAAACAATTCATTTCATTATCAAGTTCATATTTAAATGTTTTGTTACAATTTCAAACCAATAATCACGTGTTTTTTTCCAGCCAAAATTGGAAAAACTGTTTAGTTTTATTGCAGATATGTTAAAATACATAAATTCAACATCACAATATTCATAGCAACATATGCTAATGGATTGAACTACAAGTTATTACAACATGAGTTACAGTTCTCTCCATTGTGGCTGAAAAATGTACTTGATTATCGGTTTGAAATTGTAAAAATACATTTACATATGAACTTGATAAGAAAAACGAAGTAAACAAAAATCAAAAATTTAAACTCTGCCTTGCCATTCTACCCACGCAATCTCCACCGAAATAACACCCGATATCCCCGTTCAGGCTGATAGAAACATAGCGACAGTTGATCTAGACAAAATACAATGGTATTTCAATACAAGTTAAGGATTTTGTAATCATTTAGTGATTTTAATATAGTTTTGAACTTGAGTAAATAGAATATGATTTTCCTCATCCGTTAGTTGGTCGATGCCGTATACAAGTTTGCGAGGACTTAACATGGTTAAGGGATGAAATATACGAGTGTCTAAAAACAATTGCCGTCTTTCATTTCTAAAAATTACACATCTACCCAAATAATGCTCAGCATCTTCAACACCACCACCACATATACAATTGGGATTATTCCTCAAATGATTAAGATAGAGATCAGCGTTGAAATTGCTGCAATTGTTTCACAAACGCGCATATATAACTGAAAGGTATCAATCACCCAATGTGTAGTATTGAGGTACTATCGGTGGTTTAAAGTATTTTTAAGTCTAGTTTTAAAAATCGAAAGGGATGGTGCGAATGTTAATATCAAGCTCGTTCCAAAGTTTTAGAGATGACGGTAAGACTGATCTCGAAAACATTTCGGTTCTTCTAGGTAAATTAACGAAGTTGGAACCGTTTCTCAAGTTATAAGGATTCGATTCTGCAATAGTTGCGGGGAATATTTCATTTAAGTAACTTGGTAAATCTCCATTTTTAAACTTATAGGTAAATATCAACTTTTGGATATGTCTTCTATCGGACAGAGAGACCAAACCATTTTCAGTTAACAATGTGTGTATAGAGACAGAACGAGTCAGGCCAGTAACTATTCGCGCGGCTTCATATTGTATTCTTTCTAAATTATCTTTTTCATAATTCGTACTGCTATCCCATACTATAGCCGCGTATTCTAAAATAGGTCGAAGGTAAGATTTATATATTTGATTAAGCGTTTGACGTTTTAATTTAAATTTCATTTATTTCATTGAACCTAGAACCTTAGACGCAGATGTTACAATATTTGAAATATGTTGATGCCAGGACCCATTATGACTAAGGGTTACTCCCAGATGTTTATGATGGTCAACACAGTTAAGTTGAGTATTTTAAAATATCAAAGACGGACGGTTTCTATTTGCAAGTGAAAAGAACATGACTTCAGTTTTAGATGGATTAAATTTTACTAGCCATTGCTTTGACCAATTCGATATGTTACGCAGGTCGTCATTAATTGTATTTTCTATGTAATCTATGTCGGATGTAGATACCGCAATAGAGCTGTCATCAGCAAATAGCCTTGTCGTACTAAGCAATGTATCGGCTGTGTCGTTTATATAAATTAAAAACAATAGTGGGCCTAGTATAACCCTTGGGGTACGCCGGCAATTGGAGTTTTTATTTCAGTAAAAACAGAGCCAACGAAAACTCTTTGTTTACAATCAGTTATATAATTATTTATCCAATTAATAAGGTTGCCTGAAATGCCATATTATCGGAGTTTAAAAATTAAAGCTGCGTGCCAGATACGATCGAAAGCTTTGGATATATCAAAAAATACCATACATGTAAGTTTGTTTTCGTCAATCGCTTTGCATATTTGATTATAAATATCAATTAATTGGTAAACTGTTGAGTGACCAGGTAAGAAACCAGACTGGTTTTTAAATATTCAATTATTGGTAAGAAAAGAAATAAAAATATGTTTGAATATGACGCGTTCCATAAATTTTCCAACGCAACTAATTAAAGAGATTGGTCTACAATTTGATGGTGAATCTTTATCGCCTGATTTAAACAGTGTCATAACATTAGCTAATTTCCAGCATTGTGGATAGATGCTTTCTTGAATTGAACGGTTAAACAGAATACACACGGGACGATTGTTTTTGAAGTTTCTTTTAGGACTCGATGGCTTATTTCATCTGGCCCACTAGCTTTATTTATCTCTAAAGCTGATAGGATATCAGAAATTTCATTTTCAGTAATATTAATATCGTTTATTGTATTTATCATCTTAGATATAAATTGTGGTAGAGTGGCATCGGTGTCGTCAACAGTTGATATTGATGTAAAAATGTCATTCAATATATTTGCCTTTTCCTCGTCAGATACAGAATATAAACCATCGTTGTTATTTAAGGGTGGTATGACGTTACAACTGTTAGCGTTGTGTTTAATTAGCATTTTGATTATTTTCCAGTATTGTCGAGGATTTGTAGAATTCATATCACAAAAAATAATTTCTTTATATTAGTGTGGCAGATTGGTGAAAACATTGTGCATTGTTTGACAAAAGCACCAAACTTTGCACATAGCTAGACAATACCATACTGGAAAAAATTGGCTATGGACCCACGCCAGATTTTACAAAATGGCCGGCTCCAAATACGTAATAAATAATCAGTTGAACCTATATGTATCAGGTTTTAACAACATATATTATGGCAAATCGCAACAAATTCCGCAAAATGATAGACAAAGGGTCGTGAAATACAATCTGGGTATATTTTAAGTTCAAAATGGCTACCGTTTTCAAAATGGCCGCCAAAACATGTTGAAAACAGCAAAAGTTGTAATTCCTTTAATAGATGTTTGTAAGACAGTAATTTGTTCACTCAGTTTTCTTGGCATAGTATTTGTTTGTTAATATTGCAATAAAGAGTTATTTACAGGCAACCTATGGTTAATGTGTTAAGGGATTTACACGTTTAAATCAAATTTCACTTCGATTTGACTCTATGTTTTCCCTGTCTTTGGAATTTCTGAAGGGTACTAAACTAATGTTCTCTTCAGAAATTGTCGGTTCATTATAAAATATATTTATAAAATCCTAAAATACATTGACTTGGTAAACCTTATTTACAAGACAAAACAAGTAAACAAAACCTAAACGCGAAGACATTTTATGCTAACGGGTTAACTGCGTCTAAACTATGTAGTTGCCGAGCAGAAACAATGAAATTGGCCTGAAACCCAATGTGAAGATCATAATGGCATTTTGCGTTGAAGAATTCGTATTTAAAATGGAGGCACTTAAAACAATCTGAGACTTGTTTGAAGACCATAGATGGACCAGTGCCCTTGTGGCAATTATGACACTGCAGATTCCTTTCTGAAATAAACAGTACATGCATCAGGAAATGCTCATCAGGTGATTACCATACTTATGGTAAACCTTACCATACTTACAGTTATTTGACCATTGAGTATTGCAAATGACGATCATAAAGAGAAACCAAACGTTCGCAATTGCAGTACTGTTCATTTACACTTTAAATCTTAAAATTAGTCATCTCTGAGTGTAAGATAAACTTCATTAGTGTTGTCTCATCAATACCCAATGAACTAGCTCACAAGCAGAAATATAAGATTGTGAAAGAAGATGGAGGTGCAGTAGGTGCTGTAAACACATCGCAGCTTCCACATTGGATGATCTCTGAATCAGATATGGTCTGTGTTAATTTCAGTTATTGCAATGATTTGATTCATGAGGCGCTGCCTATGAAAGGACTCCGATCTTTTCCATCATGAACACGTTAAAAATGTTCAGAAGACAGTTAAAGTGACACGGTAGAAGAATTAGAAAATATATTCAAGGACGATATTGAGTATTTACCGGTACTTGACTTACGTTACATAGACGACTCTCGTGTGACAGAAATTGCTCAACAAATAGGTAAATGATGTCATGCAAAGCATGACACGTTTGTAACAGAGGTTATAGATGACATAACAAAGTCTGTCTTTAAACACGTAACATGTTTTCTTTCCTCAGTGGTCACCAACTTACAACACATTCTATAACTTGCTTTCTCTTCTCGCATATATATGTATCATATTAGGTTCTGATTAATGGCGGATTAGAGTGTCTCACCAGCCTTTTCTAACTTTGGAAAACACTTTTGGATTGTAATCAGACTATACAAGCTGCCTTAAAATGCCTTTTAATGCTTGCAAAAGATTAGTAAGGATATTTAGCAAGTTCTTTTACACATTGTTGCATGCCACTTGCAGAAGATTTAGTAGGTGACGGCCATCGTGCAAAACAAAGTCAGATGCTCTGGCTAACTGGCATAACAATCAGTTGCGATAGAAGAGAAACTAAAAACATGTTCAATAAAACAGAGATGAAGATGTGCCTTGTATCAGACAACAAGAATCTGAGACTATCTCGATCATTTCTCTAAGATGATACGATACAATGCGTTTGTTGCATGAGACAATACTTCATTAAACTTATGCTGTATACAGTAGACACAAACGTTGTAGTGCATGTTATAGCAATGGTACAGTAAATACAGTTAGATGAGATATGGGTTAGTTTGAGGAGCTAGGAATTACTTTAGGTTATTCGTTTTCACACAGCATGCCTATTCATAGTTCATATAAACCAAGCCAAATAGTTTCTCTTCATTTGCTGAAAGAGGTAAAACCTGTGCATGGAAAATCTGGAAATACTATGTTGATGTTGCACAAGCTTTCCAATTCCAAACGTTGTGCTTGTTGGAAAATGTATGACAAGAGGAAGTACATGTTCATGTCGCAAAGAATTGTTGACATTCAATGTCACCAATTGCTGTAGCTCTTTTCAAGCACACCTGCCGAGTTGTTTAACATGTAATTGGACATTGTTGGAGACATGGCCTTTAGGTCCACCTGTGAAATGCCTACATTCGGTGACTGGGGTTGGAAGAGGATATGTTGAAGCCATTCTCGATAACACTACCATTTGCAAGGTACTTATTAAAATAAATGTAAATGTCAATGAGACAAGTGTGTTGCAAAGGATGTGTCAAAGCAGGAATGATGTATCCAGTCTTTTAAAAATGGGACGTTGAGAACTGTGACTGTGATTAAGAAAAGTTGTACCATTCATATCATAGATCAGTAAGATCAGATTAAATTTAATGTTAGCTAGTGCTGCTACGATTAATCGATTTACTCGAGCATCACTCGGTTAGCCCATTTGACTGATTAATCGAGTACACATTTTCATGATCGAGTTCGCTTTTGCCCGCTTACTGTATGGATAAACTTATTAAATTATATTTCTCAATTAGCTGAAAGAAGTTCAAATAACACAGAAATGTATGGATGTAATATAATATTATTAATTATAGTATAAACTAAGCCAAATAAATGACATTTAAGACGAAAATATTTCCTTTAATTTACGATTGTTACTCGTTAATCATGTTAGCAAATGTAATTTTGTTCGTGATATAAGCGACCCGCTTGAAAATGGCAACGAACGACAAAATCGAGATTGAGTTGTTTGATTTTCCTGGGGAAAATAAAAGATCGAAGGTTTGGGCCCATGTGGGTTTCGAGAAAAAGGAAGATGGCCTAGCAAACAGAGAAAACATGAACATGGACAAAGTGGTCTGCAGAATTTGCAGAAAGGCGTACACATTTAATGGTTAGTAGCATACACACACGAGACGATCTCGAGACATATTTACGATCTTTTCTAAATATTCGCAGAAAACACTTATAAAGCCATCAAATAGATAATTTAACATCGTTTTATCTGGTTATAGATACCGAAATGATCAATGAAAACTGCATCGATTCATTGACAGACACTTTTTTCAAATAAATTATTACAAAAGTACGAGCTTAAAACCAGGATGACATGTTTTTTAAGGACATATACAGTCACATAAGCATTAGTAGTGATACTTTTCACTTTTTCTTGTTAAAACTTGTTATAAACAAATAAACACAATTATGATAATTTGTTTTTTTATTTAAAGAAATACAACAAACAACAAAACTATTTATAATTTTATTTAAAGAAATATAACAACATTCTTACATAATTCTTATGGAAATCTATGTGGTTATATATACATTATACTACTACATTATACCAGTTAGACCTGATCTGAATGAATTGCTTCATGCAGCAGCCATATTTAATTGATTAATGATCGATCATCGATCGGTTGGATGTAACCAATGATTGATCATGAAATTTCAGCCGATTCCCAACACTAATGTTAGCACTCATACTGAAAATGTTCAAATGATCTGACCGCTTATTACATTTGAGTTTGTGTAATCAAACTTCTTTTTGATTTTGTTTTCTGATAGTGTCTTGTTAATATTGTTTATTAAATCACCAAATGTAATTTAAGGTCGTAATTAAATCTTAATTCCGATAAATCGGAGATGAGAAAAATTGTTTAAGTCACCTTTGCGATATTTTTTCTCCAAGCGTTTAGAAGACTCGCCAGTTTAATTTGTTTAATAACCTGCGGCGTCCCGTTAGTTTTGCTACTTCATATGAATGTTTTAAAATTATACATATAGTTTTAATAATTATAGTTTTAATAATTTTGCTACTTCATATGAATGTTTTAAAATTATGTAAATAGTTTTAATAATTATGTAAATAGTTCAAAGCAAATTAGTTTTAAATATTGCTCATTGGGGAATATATTGCACCAATAATATATTAAAACTTGTAAAAGAATAACCACAAACAATTAAAAAAGTCTGCATCGTATAAATCTATGCAAGACGTTTTAAAGTCAAATTGATATTGGATTGATCGATTTGGATGCTTGTTAAACAGTTTGCGATTGTTGTATATCCCTTTAATAGTTTTTTACCAAGTCACTGGATGTCTACTTACGAGTTATTATAAACTAAAAGCCGCTAATAAAGATGAGACTGAAACTAAAACACACTAAAGAAAAGCTTAAGGCTAAAGACAACTAAGACAAACTAGACTCAGAGTTGGCATAGTATGTATACATGTGTAAAACTCCTAAGCTCTGATGTATAGCGGTGTATCTAACAACTATTTTTTGAAGTATAGACATACACATAAATATATCAAGACAACACCTTTGTAAAACACATCAACATTTTGATTGCTTTCTAAAAAAAAAAGAATTTTTCGGCGGCCATTTTGAAAATGGCAGCCATTTTGAAGAAAAAAATGACCCAAATTATATTGCATGTTTTATTGTCTATTAATGTCTTGAATTTAATGTATCTACAATAACAAGTTTTGATGAAACCAATTAATTATGGGCTTCATTAATTCTTTGTGGAATATTTGGCGGCCATTTTGAAAATGGCGGCCATTTTTCAAAATCTAAGGTGGGTCCATAGCCAAAAATGTTTAGTAAAGTATTGTCTAGATATGTGTCAAGTTTGGTGCTTTTGTCACAAAATGCACAATTTTACCAATATATGTCATCAATCTGCCCCACTATATACTGTAACTAATGTTGTTAAAAAAGTTGCATATGTTGCTATTAATATTGTGATGTTGAATTGATGTATTGTAACATATCTGCAATAAAACATTATTTTATTAAATTTAATTAAAGAATTCATTCGCAACATCGCGATCACATCTTTGAGTTGATTTGATTGGTTAGTTCATTTCCTGTGCTTAACGGATATAACGCGTTCTTACGGCATAAAGTACCTTCCGTGACTGGCAAGGGAAATAACAGTTTAATGAGACCTTAAGTACTTTCTGGCCTTAAAAAAAGATCTGTGCTATTCGGTGCTATTCGGTCCTTGTTTATTTCTTAAAATTTGCAAATATCTTCTCTTTCTTTTTTGTTGCAGATGACAAGAATGGGACAAGTTCATAATTTCATACATGTTTGGATATGCCTCAATGTTTCTGAGCCCATATCTGAGCATCTAATACACTTGAAAATGTAAGTGAAATGGACAAATTCAAGAGGGTCTCTCCAAACTATTGATATTTAAAAAAAGCAAATTGGTTTTTGCTGCATAAATCGAGCAACAGACTTCAAGTTTCACAATGAAAATATTTTTAAGAAAATTCAGGAAGTTCTACAGTGTAAAAGTAACTGTGTTGTGAGACGTTAAGGGAAAGGTCAGTGGAATACGCGCATTGTTTGACAGGAGTTATATGTAAGGCTCTTAATAATTAAAACCGAACAATGACATGCATATCACCGTACATGACACCACAAGGAAGATGAACAAAAACATAAAAGATTTGTCCAGGATCAGCGCAATTTCCTTCCACGAATACAGTTCTTTATTGCTTTCGTCATTTGCGGTGGACTTGTCTTTTTTGCCTGCCAACTTTCCATTCCGTATTTTGTCACTATTGTCGTTAACTGGGGTGTCTATGTCAGTAATAAAGGCTTCGTTTCTCCCTGGAGACACTTTCTTTGTACAAGACCAGTTATTTTCTGAAATAAAATAAAATATATTTGAGCTTGACAGTTGCTCTTCACTAGGATTGCTTAATGTAAACAGATGAAGGTCAGCGGACTACGCGCCATTCCATGAATTCATTGAGTCCGCCAGCAGAACTTACAATAGTGAAATTCATCCCTATCGACAGCAATATAAAATTAAATGTTTAAAATGTTAGAAAGCATTGTGCTTAATAGCGATTCACATACAACGTTTCATGAAACCTGTGACCTTCACATTTGTCCTTTAATAAGTATGGATCTTCATCACAACAAACACACGCATAAAAAACAAACAACAATTAACCCTTAACCCCATAAGCACCACTATAATCGCCTTTGCGTCCATTGTAAACCCAGATCAGCCTGGGACTAACTCGCAGGCTGATCAGGGTTTACAATGTTCGATTGCTGAGCAGTCATTTCCCCCAAAACACCCCTTTGTCACATAAATGGAATGGTCTTAATACAAAGAAAGAACAGTCCATTATATATGTGTAGCAGGTTGTGGGTTACAAAGAAAACTATTTGGTAACTATGCGACACCACAAACATGGAAAACATTTACGTGGTCCCACCTTAACCCGCAACATGTGTGGGCGTGTGTGCGTGCGTGCGTGCGTGCGTGCGTGGTGCGTGCGTGTGTGCGTGCGTGTGTGTGTGTGAGTGTGCCGAAGTTTAGTATAAAATAATTTATTATACAATTAGACATTTATGTATATATGTCGAAGTTTAGTATAGTATAATTTATTACACATTTAGACACTTATGTATGTATGTCGAAGTTTAGTATAGTGTAATTTATTACACATTTAGACACTTGTGTTTGTATGTATGGGGTTAAACTTCGTAGCAGTGAGCTCTGTGCTCAGCTTTATAGTGATGCCACACGTCGTATACACGTCATGATTCTGCACTGTGATACTGCGTATTTCAAGGTGCCTTGACGTCAAATATGAATCGAGATGTTGTTTTTATTACTTGCTATATGTTTTCATACCTGATATGGTTAGATAGAATGAAAATAGACGATCCTGGATCTGTTTACAATCTTGCCATAGCCGTTCGATATGCTTCACAAAGCCTAAAATTCATTTTGACCTCCTTGAATTAAAACAACATGGCGGCATTATTTTTAAAAATTATCGTCTGCGCATGTCTGTTTCTAGGGTTCGGATGTACCAAATAAAACATATGCAGGGTGGTGTTGTTGTTAATTGTTCAGCACCTCCAGCAATCGATCATACTTATCTTTAATTTGGAATGAAAAACATTATATCTAGCAAATAAAAGGTAGGTAAATAGTATACTGCCTTTATAATTTATTATTTACACAAGAGATAATAGGTACTGCCCTTTCTGCAAAAACAGAGTAGAAACTGAACAATATTTTATTTCAGAATGCCCACTATATAACAATGTTAGAAACACTACAATTAATAGTGTGTTTACCCCTTCACAGAGAGACTGTACCATACAGGATCAGTTTAATCTTGTGTTAACTGTGTTAAATCCCTTAACTTTTATTGAAGGTTTAACAACAAGTAACTTTATACTGAAGTCCCTTCAACTACGAATTGCCGAGCAACATTTTATGGGGTGTATGTGTCTCAACTTATTCGTTTTTCTAGAGCTTGTACTCGAGTTGAGGACTTTAATATTCGTAATCTTTGTATAACTAAAAAGTTACTCAATCAGGGTTACGTTACCATAAACTTCGTAAAACCTTTGCAAAATGTTATTATCGTAACCCTGATCTTCTTTCCAAATATAAAAATAATTTAAGGACTCTTCTGCGACAAGGAATATCACAACCTGAATTATATGGTGATATGATTTATAAACTTCATAAGATTCTTGGTCATGATCACTTTCATACTATCTTTGTTAAGCTTGTTAAAAAGTTTATCAAAAGAGGTTATGACCCTATCATTTTGCAACGTACTGCATGCTTGGTGGTGGACCCTTTTACAGTTCGCCACTATGCTTTCCTCTTTAATTGTACGATGACCAGACAGGCTTTGGACCCTATGATGACGCCTACCTAAAGCCCATTGGGACGGTGGCGTTTGATGTTTGTCTATGATCTTTCTTGTCGTGCCCTTAATGGTTTATTCTCTTACTGCTCTGGCTTCTGCCAAGTCATTGAGTACCTTCATTGTGGCTTTCTAGGCTATTTTGTTTTTTTTGTATTATATTTACACGAGCATATTTGTGTTTTACGTATATTGCCTATTGATGCTGCCTTGTTGGTTACAGATTAGATCATGGCGGGGATGTCTTTATTTACACTGTCCTGGGATGACAGTAGGGTAAGTGTGAGGTTTGGTGCACCCTAGAACCGATTTAAACCCCCCCAACAAAGGCCACTGACCGTTCCAAGGCGGTAGCCCTATTGTCAACTCTTTTGTATTTGTGATGTCGTTAGCACTGTTTATTACTTTTGCCTTCTCGTTTGTCTGTTTGCGTGTTTGTTTTTGTGTTTTGTGGTTGACTGTCGTCCTTGAATGCTGCGTTCCCTGTTCGATATTTTTATCTTTTTTTATTGATTATACTAGTAACTTGTCTTAGACGATTATTATTAATATGCCAAGTATGTAATTTTAATTAATTGCATTTTACTTAGTATCTTTACTCTTATATGTCTGTACATTGTGTGGAAGATTGGCTTTCTGAATAAACGTTGTATTGTATTGTATAGTCTATACTATCTTTAACATGGTGTTTAACGGGTAGCAGGGTGACACAATTTCAACGTTCGTAGTTTTTACCACGGACAAAGCTCTGGGCAAACCCTGGCGGCGTTCAATAATGCTACAAAGGGTATTCAAGCTTACCTATTCATAAAGTTCAGAGACTAACTTCTCAACACAAAATTCGTGATTTTTCGCTTTTTCCCTGTAACAAGTAAATCTGCCTCACTCAAAACATCCGGTTGTTGTTGTAACTGTTACACGCAGCGATATGCTGTCGTGTGTCTATAAATGTCATGATTTCCTTTTTTTTTAGTGCTGAGTGGGTAGGGTAAATGAATTGTTTTTGTAGGCAGAGAAACCGATTGTATTGCTTTCTAGCATGTATTTGCTATATTTTGAGAGGAAATTATATGGTCTTTCAGGAACAGGGCATGTTTGTTAGTTTTGAAAAATAGAATTCAAATTATTTAACGTAATTTGGGTACATGTCTGAAATTAGTAAAAGAAAACTGTAGATTCCGATCTAAACGTTGCAAAATAACTGAACCATGAACTATGTTGATAAATGTATAAAACGGATCACTCCTTGAGATCTTACATAGTTAAGTAACTTATTACGGAAGTTGGGTTGAGATAATACTTGTCGCAAAAGGGTTCTAACATCACTTTTTATATTTCAAAACTAGAGGAGTAATGTGATAACAAGATTTGGCAACGTTACATATCGTTACGATTGCTACAGTTTTTAACTTCACTAGTATCTCTTAAAAGACGTTTAAGTAGAGAAACATAATCTTCCCATTAAAGTATTGCCCAGGGAACTTAATTTATCATAAATCTGGTAATTTTTTCTCCTTTTTCAAAAGAGAGATGTTAATCGAAAAAATGCAAATCAAAATGATTGCCTTTGTTAACGTAAGGAAATAACCCGCACAATAACTGCAAAATTACACTACACTACAAAACGGTTTATCAAAACTCTATCCAGGTTTTTAGGTTATATAATAATATATATGTGCCGATTAGAATATTAAAGTACCAATGATTGAATATGCGTAAAATGAATTATGAGTTGGTAACTCTTAATTCGAAGCTCCAGTTTTGGGGTTTAGCCTGGCTGGTCAAGCCGGTTTTATTTATGTGTCTATAATATAGAGATTTTGTTCTCAAAATATGTAAGGTATATATATACCTCATCGTCAGCAAATCAGTTTTTGCGCACAATATGACCTATTTATGTGTCGACGTGCCGTAAAACACCATTCATTCATTCATCGTCAGCAGGTTTAGAAACGGCGTACATATGTTGCACAAGTTGCCTGTTGATGGCGGGATAGGAACTTTAAAGTCATTCTTTTTACACATATACAATATGCAACCATATTAATATAGACAGTGTTATTATTATTCAAATTAACAACCACATACATGTACCGCGAACTGTGATTTATGCTTGAAAAGCTTGTGAAAGACTCAACATAAAACGCTTCCAAAGCAATATAAAAACAAAGCTGCGAAAGCGGTACATATACCAAATCATTTCCTTTAAACCGTATTTCCATACCTAACGAGAATGCTATCTCAGTTGTAAGATAGAAGTGCTTCAAAAACTTCACTACAAGTCCTCATCCATAGTATTGTCTAAGTGTCGTCCAGTAAAACGTCATATATTATTAAAGACCAAAATATTTGTTCTAATAAGCGTTGTATACAGTGTAGAGTTATCATAAGCCTTTACAGAGGAACATCATTTTTTACGTATTACGAAGTCTATAAATAACGTATCTAAAATGTCATTTGTAAGTTTGTGGACTTGCAAGATAAACGATTGCAACACATGCAACTTCGAATAATATACTTACTTTCAAATCCCGTTTGCCCACCTATAACAATAATAGAATTTAAAACTCTAAAGTCATTCTTTTTACACATATACAATATGCAACCATATTAATATAGACAGTGTTATTATTATTCAAATTAGAAAAATAAGTATAGGTGAAAATCTATATCGCTTGTATAGATACATTCAAAACGATGTGTTCTTCCTGTCGGATACAATTCATATACTAGTATCTTATGAACGTTAACTTGATCTTTGTATTTTATAACACTTAATATCCCCCTGGAAATTAATGAGTTTACTTAAATACGACGAGGAAACCGTCCCAATTGATAACGGCTTGCATTTTGGGTCAATGAAGCATCTATGCGAAATTTCACTGTTCGATCAGAATATAACTTCGGAGGCATGTTAAATCAGTGATTCTTGTTTCGGATTTTCTTCATGATCACTTTGTCAAATGCAACTTCAATTTCTTCACGTTTGATTAGCATTGTACAGCAATTTCGACCTTCAAATTTCAGACACATGCATGGTCTCGGTCCAACTGCTTTGCAGCTTTACTCATTCCAGCTCACTGATATGTTTACACATACTTTTAAAGTTTCGAATGTGGGTATGACATCTGATGCCATTTTTTCTCCATTGCTGATGGGTTGGGAAAAGCTAAATGTTAACGTTTGTAATTTCTGATATTCTCAAATGAGTTCTTTTCGCTTTTAAAGTTCCTCTCTTTATAATTTACATTACCATGTTACATTCACGTGCCATTACTGATTACGTAATGTAATTGCCCGTGCTCAATGAACAATTTTCAAATTTCACCACAATGTTTGCCATAATCAATTTAGCACGTGTGCAACATTTTGTAGAGTTTCGTCTAATTATACAAGAAACGTGGATTTATGTCGGAACTTTTGTCTTGACAGTATGACTTAAAACCTTAAATAGCGTCAGTTTTACAGATTAGACAATGTACTGAATAGATGTTGTTTAAATTTTGGATTAATATGGTGATGCTGGTCCTTTATTAATTTGTCAATCTTGACGTTTTTCTAAATATAGTATTTAAAAATACGAAACGTAATTTTCCGTGATGAAGCTTACTTTTTCATGTCAAGTTTTATTTTGTGTCGCCCAAATTAATATATACTATACTCAGTTCAATTACATAAGTACCCCGGATGTATTGCCTAAATTATCAAAACATTCTAACTACAATGTAAGTAGCCCAATTAATAAAACTAATACGCCCTCAATGAATTCCGCATGATTTCAATATTTACTAAATGTAAAGTAAAGATGATGGTATCATTTGTTGTTGTTGTATGTTCATTTGCCAAAATAAAACTGGCTATGGTCACTATGTGCTTCTTCAATTACAATTTCTTTCACTTGTACTGACACTTTTGTGAGTTGATGTTGAGTAACTTTTAATTGTGGACAATGAGTCTTCCAGCATTTCTTAGGAGTACTCCATTTGCCATTCTAGTCTCAATGTTTGTTGTGTCTGCTGCTGCACTGTCTATGTTTCCCGTTAGAACTTGTAGGTTTATATCATTTACTTCCAGACTGTCTCTTGCAGTAATATGTTCAAGCTGTAATTTTATTATTTTTATAATGTATTTACAAGCTGTGTTCTTTCTTGAGTAATTCTGTCACAATCGTATAAATAGTGTTCAATAGTTTCTTTCACCTGACACAATTCACATGGCTCTGACTTTTCAGGGTCTATTTTACTCATATAATGGTTCAGCTGTGTGACACCACTGATTAATTGATTGATGCGCACTTACTTCTCTTTCTTCGACAACTGTCTTCCTTTTCTTTATACCATTTCTTTTCTTGGTATGATTTTAATAAAGCTTCGATACAGTTACTACTCAGTTTATTTCGGAACACAGCTGGCAAAGGGCAACGGAGAGTACGAATGCAGTATAAATGCGATAGTTGCTGTTTCGCAAATTATTATGTTGCAGTTTTTCAAAGGGAGACAGCTAAAACATTAGAAACAGTATACAAAATAAATAAGCAATATATTTTAAAATTACCTTTCCACCTTGACACTTTTACCAGAAAGCAACGGGTGAATGTCTGGAGCCACTTCGGTGTTTCCTCGTCGTCTTCGTGGTTAAAGTAGATATCAAGGACGACTATGGTGAAGATCACGGACAGAGCGCTCAACATCAGGATAATGCTCAGGTAGGTGGCTGTAAGAAGAAACACCTAACTGGAAGCTACATTAATAAATGCACGTTATGCGGTATTTTTCTAGATATGTGATAATACGAATCCAACATTCGTGCTGCATGCACTCATTTAAGATCCTTTATATATCAGCCCGTTTACAAACAATATTTAAATTTATATAACGTGTTTTTATATATTTGTGGTGGGGGAGGGACTGTTGGTAAAGGTGTGGATGGGGGTAATATAGTAATTTTTCGTGTCATATTACCGAGATTACATGCTAACAAAAGGAAAGGTATGATGTTAAGATGAATCGTCTGAAAGTAATAACGCAGATATACTTTTCACACATTTCTATCTATGCTGCAACTTTTGTGGTAACTAAAATACACTAGTATGGTGTTCCACGGAACACGTGTGTCGCCTATTATGAGCTTGTTTAGGAGCAGGTTAAAGTTTTATGAAAGGGTCATATCTCTGTCAAGATGAAAGTCGGAGTTATTTGGACATATTTAACGACATTTCTTAAGGTAAAATGCAGATGTGTGTGAAGTTTTATGAACATAGGTCAAATACCGTTCAATTTATGACAAAGATTACGTTGCAAGTTAAAGTGTGACGGACGACGAATGACGACGACGACGTCGGACGACGCAGGCGACACAATAATCATTTGTATATTAAAAAACTTACACAAAATGCTTGAATTCAGCGATGTCTGGGGAATATGTTCCGAGATAAGGGTCAAGTACACGGCGTAGGAAAGCAGAACTGTAATACAGAATTCATAATTTTGATAGAGCATCATCAAAGAAAACTGACAAATCACTGACCAGAAATAAGACTTACCAATACATTCTGGTAGGTGATAAACTCGGTCTTTATCCTTGATGTTCAACCAAGTCTATTGTTAAAATTAAGGTATCTACAGTATGATTCTTTTAAAATCCTGCATGTTTCATACCCATTCATGCAAACTGATTCAATATATGTATCTTTCAAAACCAAAATCTTGAAAATTATCGTCTTTTTACTCAGCCAAAGAGTTCTATTTTATTATAGAACCTAAGAATAAAACCGAGTAACACAAATTGTATCACCTACTGAAAATGAAAAATTATGAATTATTTAAGATGTTAGTTGTATAAAGATTTGTAACGAAATATTTGCTTTCTTTTTTGATGTTTAACCTCTATTAATTGTTTTATCACTATACCACTAAACATTTGCATTCTCAGCTATTGCACATTTTTTAATATAAGTAATCGTATTTAACCAAACAAGTAACGATACATGAATTCAGTTACGTATTTTTGTATTGACACTATTTTATTTCTGTATTTTTACTGAAATTATGAAAGTATAGGATGTAACATTGTTCATTTACTTCGAATAGAAATGTTGCTTAATCGTTTGTTAAATCATATGGTCACAGTTGCAAGTTCTGAACGTATTTAATATCGGATTTGCCCCCCGCGCGCGTTTAATACTGCGGTACATCTTCTCCTCATTGAGTTTATTAGGTGTCTGCAAGTCTGTTTCGTACGTAGTGAACACTGATTCTGTAGTTTGTTCGCCCAGGCGTTACGGCGTGAGTATTAGTAGCCGGCAGAAAACGGTCACGTAAATGTGACGTCCTAATGTGACGGTCCTGTGCACTGGTCGTCTCACGTGAGCTGCAGGATCGAGGAAGGCCATCAATCGTACCATGTGCTTGGTATCGACCTAATAAACGAGTTATAGTGATTCTAGACACACCACAAAGTGAGCGGCGACGTCGCGTGACGTGCGTTGGCTTCCAGCATTCCAATGGCTATAAGCCGTTTATTTTGATTTAGTCTCGGCATAACAGTAGAAGTAATCTATCGTTTTTTTACGCTTTCTTTGATACAATATCTATGCAACACCGATATGTTTGTATTTGTAGATGTACTGCATCATGCATTTCCTGTGTAGCACGTACAAATCGAAAAACACCACCAAAATACAGTGTCTGACGTTCAACCAAAACTTATAAAGTAGATTTACACATATCTGAAAACGGTATTAACATTTTATATGGGCCTAAAGTATGTATCATTACTTGTTTGGTTCAGTATATATCATTCCTAACTGAAGTTACTGAGCGGTGACCGTTTTTCTATTTTAAATAACAGTGACCTTGACTCCGGTGACCCCAAATGCAATCCCACAATTCTTTTCCTAAAAGCTACTTACCCATAAAGTTTCATTCCAATATCTCATTCCTAACTGAAGTTATTGAGTGGAATCCGTTTCTCTATTTTTAGTAACAATGACCTTGACACCAGTGACCCGATAATGCAATGCCAAGCTTCCTTTTCATGAAAGCTACCTACCCATAAAGACTCACTCCAATATCGCATTCCTAAATGAAGTTACTGAGCGGTAACGTTTTTTCTATTTTAGTAGTAGTGACCTTGTCCTTGACCCCAGTGACCCCAAATTCAATACCGAGCTTTTTTTTCATATAAGCTAGCTCCCATGCTGTTTCATTCCAATATCTCATTCCTAACTGAAGTTATTGAGAGGAAACCATTTTCTACCTTGACCTAGACCCCAGTGAGCTTAAATGAACTAAATGCAATCCCAAGTTTCTTTTTCATATAAGCTACCTACCCATAGAGTTTCATTCCAATATCTCATTCCTAACTGAAGTTACTGAGCGGAAACCGTTTTTCTATTTTGGTAACAGTGACCTTGACTCCAGTGACCCCAAATGCAATCCATGCTTCCTTTTCATATAAGCTAGCTACCCATAATGTTTTATTCCAGTATCTCTTTCCTAACTAAATTTATTGAGCGGAAACCATTTTTCTATTTTTAGTAACTGTGACCTTACCCGAAATGCAATCCCAAGCTGATTATAATTATTCGTAATAAATGTTTGCATATATATTCGCTAAGTATTAAACAAAATATGACTACGTATCATTAAAAGTATGAAAGCATATTTATTAAATTATGGTGTTGTCCATGATATATGTTGTTCGTACTAACAAACAAGTAAATCAGAAGAACTGACATATGAAATTATTCGACATGATAAATGCTGTCGAATATTAACGTCAAGTATAAAACCAGAACTACAATATAAAAGTGCTGATGAGAAAAGTCCGATTTAATGGTTAATAACACAATCCGAAATGCAGAGTAGGTCATGAGTGCCGTTACATTTATATAATAAATACTGAAAAGCGGGTCTTCGGAAGCAACAAACACAAACAAGCGATAAAAGTAGCAGACTCGGTTTTATTGAGCAGGGCAGAGAGATAATGCAGGTGCAACACCTCTCACGCCTCCTAGCACCGGCTTAAGCGATATTCTACTTTAAACCACAACGATTGGGCTTGATGATCCCAAAGGACCAGTAAGTAATAACACTACTGATTTGTAGTCGGGGCAACATTTTACGGGGCAACATTTTACGGCCGCCACACAACACTAAACAAACGCTAGTGTGAATGTCGATATTCTACTATAAAGCCACATAGATTGGGCTTGACGATCCCAAAGCAAGAGTCGCACGTCAAAACTAATGCACAATGAACGCAAAAGTAAAAAGGAGGTATAAAAGTAGAGCAGAAAAATATAACATCCACAGAAAACAGTAACATAAAACCACGCATTAAAAACAAACAATATACAAGGATAACTAGAAGCAGTATATAGGCAACACCGCAAACAAGCAACATATAGGCGACACCGCAAACAATAGAAGCAGCAAATAGGCGACATCGCAAACATACAACATATAGGCGACACCGCAAACATACAATGGTTTGTTCTCATGTTGCTCTGGCTTCTGCCAAGTCACTGAGTACCTTCTTTGTGGCTTTCTAGGCTATTGTTTTTGTACTTATATATGCACGAGCATCTTTGTGTTTTACTTATATTGTCTATTATTGCTGCCTTGTTGGTTAGAGAATAGTTCATGGCGTGGATTTCTTTATTAATACTGTCCCGTTTTATTGGGATGACAGCAGGGTAAGTGTGAGGCCTTTTTTGACACTGACCGTTCTAAGGCGGTAGTCCTATTGTCAACCTTTTTATGTTTGTGATGTCTTCTTTGGCATTTTATTCATCTTTCAATTTGTTCGTTGTTTCTGTGTGTGTCAGTGGTTGACTGTCGTCCTTGAATGCTACTTTTCCTGTTCGATTTTGGAATGGTCGCTGGCAAAAATACCTCTGGGAATTTAAACCGAGTTCTAGAGTTAACAAAACCCACTCTTACAATAGTGTGACGTATTGTCATCCCAATTAAACAGAACCGTGTAAATGAATAAATCTCCACCGGTATTCTCTTATAAACTAGGCATAATTGAAATAAATACTGATAAAGGTGATCCTTTGGGAGCAACAAACACAATTAAGAGAATAAAGCAGCAGACTCGGTTTTATTGAGTCTGTTCATGAGAAGTAATGAACGAAGCAACACCTCTCACGCCCCCTAGCGCCGGCTTAATTAAGCGGTATTAAAAGGCAATATAAATATAACACTAAACAAAGACGAATATAAAACAAAATTGAGATATAGGGTCATATAGAAACCACAGCGTTCAAACGCAATGGCATCGTAGGTCCGCACTGTACTAACCAATATTTAATTAATTATATAACGAACAAGACAAAACACAACATAAAGGGTCGTGAAGACAGGGTTACCGAATTGGAGAGGTCAGTAGGCTATAAGGCTATAAGGCCTACAGGTTAGCTTGAATCGATTGTATGTGTACACAATCCTCGCTAGTATCCTGTCTTCAGCACCCAAATAGACAAGACAGTATAAACAAAACAACATCCCATCACAAGGAATTCTCTAACAATAAAGTCCACATCCAGAATGCTTCAAAGGCAGAACACGGTGACATGGCAGAAGCCGGAGAAACAAGAGTATAAACCGTGAAGGGTGGGACAACAAATGATTGAAGACGAATATTATATAAATATTGCATCCCTGTGAGGGTGATAGTGGATATTGTCAGCCTGAGGAAAATAATGTCGACCGAGGCGAAGACGAGGATGACAGTTTTTTTCCGAATCCACTGCAGATCTAAACCAAAATTATTAATGACGAATGTGGACCGATACGCAATTCAAATACAACAGCAGAAATGAAATACAAAATTATTAATGGATATGTTTAGTGTCATAAGTCAAGTACAAAATCAAAACAGAAAATCAGAACTATTTCAAAAGAATGATGTGCACAAATATAAGGATCATGATAACTGAAATAAGAGCTTTTACATTGTTATACGATATAAATCCAAACAAATGAACTGAACTTCACAATGAATCAGTTCAAGCATTGATAATTAAATGTCATATACGTATATTAAACGAAAATATATTCACCAAATAAATGATTAGCTTTACAATAATTTTCCGAAAACGGTGTGCCCTTTAAAGAGCCTATGGTGTCATTTTATACCCTGAATATATGATCATGATTAGACAAATCAGTAGTTCACAACTCCATATTGAAATGTAATAAAATGAAAATAAATATTGTTCTGGCGATGTAAAAAAGTGTAATTTAAAATGTTGTAGGCAGTATAGATTACTTTATGTCTGCGTACTGCGTAGTCTGTAAATGCACGCATTGTATTGAACTGATGACAGCTAATTAAGGTTTTATGTCATACCCCAGCCAACCCTGTTTTCGCTTCTTGGAGAAGGGGCTGGATGGGATATGAAAGTTAATACTCGGAACACGTAATGACGTTCTTATGACCAGCATTAGTGTCATGCGCATTGAATTAATGCTGGTCTTTTATTCTTATAAAGGTCCACTTTATGTCCTGTGCTATATATATCATTACTTGGTTCGAGTATTAACGTTCATACCCATCCAACCCCTTCTCCAAGAAGCGAAAACGGGCTTGGCTCGGGTATAAAATAAAACTTTAATTTTGGCTTAGAACGTTTGCATATTGTATAATTAAAACATCTTATATATAATTTTAAACAGGTTAGCGCATTGTTTCAGTGAAAAATGTTTTTAAGCGTGTTTTATTGTCGAAATATCTGTTATAAAATCCTGCTAATATGAGCGATTCCATCGCTTAATGGAATTAAGGCGGGACCACGTAATGTAATGCAAAACTGCAAAAACGTAAAAGGGTAACTGACCTTTCAAATTCAATATCCATAGGAATTAAAATGGAAGAGAATTAATAGGTTACCTGTTAGGGACATTCCCACTCTTTCTCCGGACTCCGGTGGAAGTTTGAACACAAACACGATCAGTGAGGCCATCAGAATCACCGGGAATAGGGTATTCAAAATGTGAAACAATGGACGTCTTCGGAGCTTCAGGGTGAAGTATAGTCTGATGAGTATCAAAAGAAAACCGTAAAGAGTATATATACTATAAAAGTATCATAGACGAAACACCATAAACACTAGACTCTATAGTGTACATCGTATTCATCGTATTATAAAACTGGAAGGGTACAATTTATAAAAAGTAATAGCAATTTGAAATAAAAAAGTCAGATTGTCCCAGTAATGTTGGTTTGTTCAAACAATAGATACTATAGGCGATAAAACGTTCCAACACTTATTCGCTGTCTGTTAACATTCAATAACATATTAGGCCCATGACTTCATGTTTTAAAAGCATTATTGTAAAACTTTTACATTGTGGAAATGAAATACAAAAGAAATAAAATACCTAGTATTGTGTTCATATTTACTTCATTACTACCATTCTCTTTGTTTTTGCATGCGAAAGCATTAAAACATATTCATATTGACTGTTCATGGTCGTAAAAACATAAAGTAACACTTCTTATGGTTGAACTGCGGGTACATATGCTTACTTACCTCGAGTATGACGCACCTTCTGTTCTTGTTATACTCGAGGATGATGATGATGTTTCTATAATTTCCCATTCGCCGTTTTCCTTTGGTAAAAAAAACACTTTATATATATATTGCTTCATTGTCTACGACAGTGATATATGTGTGTCTTGCTTTGTGGCTTTTTATGTTTTTATATTCATATAAACATGATCATCTTTGTAGTATACGTATATGCCATTTAATGCTGGCTAGTTTTGTTAAGTGGTCCGAGTATTAACTTTCATACCGCATCCAATCACTTTTCCAAGAAGAGAAAACGGGGTTAACTGGGGTATGAAATAAAACAAATTTCGGTTTAAAATGTGGTAAAATTAGAAGAGTTAATAGACTTAATTAGGTAATTTTAAACAGGTTATCGCATTTTATTCTGTAAAAAATGTTTTTAAACGTCTTTTATTGTCGAAATATCCGTTATAAAATCCTGCTAATATAAGCTTTACCATCGTTTAATGGAATTAAGGCGGAACCACCAGGTGGGAAGCAGAGTGGTTATTTAGCTCCGCCGTCTACTTATCATAGCAACACATGACAACGGAAAGTAGTACGTCATTTTCCGTCAACGTCAAAAAAAAGTGTAACGGCCGCCATTTTCTTTTTTTTAAAACGCGTAATCTGGAAGATTGTAACAAGTTTATATGATTAAAATTTCAGTTCCCCTTTAAGTTTCGTCATCTTCAGCTGTATTGACTTTTATATGCTTTACTGCGCGAAAAATAGCGAGATTCACTCATTCAAAATTTCGAAGCGAGGGGAAAGAACTCGTAAGAGATGCCATTGTTAAAATGCGTTTAAAAATGGTAACACTTGTGTTCTTTTCTAATGAAATACAAGGAGATACTAAAAATATGTTGTTTAAGCTCAAATAGTGACGTGTACTACATGTTACGAACATCATGGTATTTCTTTATCAAAATTACACGCTAAAACATAATTTTTTCGACTCGGCACTGTCGGTCAAAATATAACGAGTGTCAATCATTGAACGTCTACAGGTGCGTATTCGGTATTCGGTGAAGGGGCTCACACTCAAGTCTGAAAAGTAGTCTGTAGCCTATATTTAAAAAGCTTGACCGCTGTTCAACTTCTCGATGTGCATTGTGATGGCCAATCTGGAATTATGGAACTCAACTGGCCACCCGCTGGTGTGTTAATGATTTTTTATTTATTTATTTTTTATTGGCGAGCATCACCATATGCAGCCATACTTAACATCAAAATATTAAAAGCTGCAGTCCAATTTATTTGGTTATCCCTCACCGGCCCCTCCTTCCCGTCACCACCACCATCAACCATGGTAATTCAGCATGTAAGCTATAAAATCATTGTAGACCATGGTCATTAACAGAGGGAAATGACAAGACCATGGTTGACCATGGTAGCTAATCATTTCTGACAGCAAAACCATGGTTGACCATGACCATGGTTTAAAAAATGGAGTTGACACCCATTCTGTGACTGGACAGAAACCCAATCTAACAACTCCAGCAAAAACACCGTGAAATTTCACTAAAATTAATTGATTGCAATTTCAATGACATATCTTTCTACATATTTTTTATTTAGACAGGCAGACAGACAGATAGATAGATACTCACATAGTACATCATTATAATAACTCACCATACTGAAAATGCAGCTGGGATCACGGGGGAAATAATCTAGATAATTAAAGCCTGGAACAAAAATCAATTTTAAAGATATTTCCATTGTAATTGCCAAATTGTGTTGTTTTATATCAAAAGACACCACAGGACTACTACCTTGATATGTGTTGCAAGTTTTATGAAGATAAATTGATTGGTTTAGGGGTTTGGAAAGTAAAATGGATTATTCTACTCTAACACCTGAATGTGATTCTCACAAACAGAGCAAATAAATTGCAGCACATCTTTTGAATTTTTGCCAGGAAAATCCACCAATTGTAGATTTTGCTTGCAAAACATCTTATACATATAATACTTGTATTTGAAAGCAGACATTTCTAAATGTAGACAGTGGAAACTGTATTTCAAAACCAAACCCATATTGTCATATGTTTTCGCGGATTTGACATTGTTTTTTTTTGTTGTTGATAGAAAAATATGGTGTTCAGCACTGCAGATATTATTTCATTTCAGTATCATATGCAACATTTCACCAAGTATGATCAGGTCTTCTAAGTGATGTAGACTGAAGGTAATACATTTGTGAATTGTTCTTGAACTGTTGTATTGTTGGTGAAATTTCATTGATATTTCACTGATATTGAAATTGACCAATTCTGCTGTAATTTCAACAAGATTTCACCGAAACTCACTTTTATTTTGCCCAATTCTTTCAGTAAAATTTCACTACAAATTCAGTAAAATTCCAGTGTGACATTTAACCGAGATTTCACTGCTATTTTGCCCAATTCTTTCAGTAAATTTCACTGTTATTTCGCTGAAATTTCAGTGTACATTTTCACTGGGGCAATGCTTAACAAAATGGAATTGACCACTAAAATTGCTTCTGTGCAAGAAGTAGATGGTGCAATATTAGTGCTATATATCGTGTTGTATTAGATGTGTTGTATTAGATCAGAAAACCTTGGTTTTTTTGCTTACCATGGTATGAGCGTGGTCGACCATGGTTTGACGTTGGTCGACCATGGTTTGTCACCTTGGTCAACCATGGTTACATTAACACCATGGTTGACCATGGTAGTTCCATTTAACAAAAATGGCAAACCATGGTCAGCCATGGTTAATCCAAGGTATACATACCATGGTTAACAATGGTTGACCATGGTTAAAGCATGGTTGACCGAGGTCCATTTCGCAGGGGTGGTCAGGGTAGGTGTCTCATTGGAATCTGGGAAACCGCCCTACTCCTACTTTTGCTTATTAAACATGCTCGGAGAATAGACTTCGATATATAAACTTCGGATAGGAGGATTTATGTCTCCTTACGATGGACGAGGCTAATTGGAAATGACGAACACACTGAGGAAACTCAATGGCGCCAATGAGTCTTGAACCCGGATCCTGTGCTTTTAAGTGCACCGCACTGTCCACTGCACCGACACTTGACAAAACAAATATAACGGCTTAATATGTCAAACTAGTATAGACATGAAAATATCAGTTTCCAGACTGTAATTAGTGGGAAGCGGTCACTAAGTCGACCTTGAACTAGAAGTGTGTTCCATCATCCATGAACACATGCTTCGCCTGCTGACAGTGCTGTTTGCTTATTTCCAAGGTTAGGTTGCAGGTTAGGCTGATAAATAGGGCATAACTCTGCCAAAATGAAAGTCAGAGGTATTGCACATGTGTAACAACATTCCTTGAGATGAAGATGTGTGTGAGTTTCATGAACATAATAAAAATACTTTTCAATTGATGGCCAAGGTTAGGTTGCAGGTTAAAGTATGACGGACGGACGACGACGGACAAAGTGCAGTGATCGATAAGTGTCTGCCATTCTAAGCAGTTGACACAAAAATAAGTGTTCAGTTCTCATATAAATATACCTGTCATGCGGATATTTTTATGTACTCTTCAACCCAATGAATTTTACTTGACCAGGCTAGACCAGTGACATTTGCTTTATCAGACGAGTACCGCTAAGAACAGCAAAACATGTTTCGAGATGCTAATTTCAGTGCTTGATGTACACTTAAAGATTGCCATCATCGGCCCATTTGTCACTTTAATTACAAAAGATATATTTCAAAAGCTTGAATAAACAATAAATAGATTAAAATGACCTTGTGTTCCCAAAAGGCAGTTTTTCAGTTTCAGATACATGACTGTACGCAAATGGAAACTTTTTTTTGTACATAGATCCAACTGAACCAAAGAATAAATAATACAATATTTTATTTATATTATATTTATAAACTAAACATCTATTAAATACTACAATAATGAAATTTACTTCATACTTACAACAAAAAAAATATCGCCATATATGGCCTAAAATGTGTTAAAATGATGTAAAACACCAAAAGTCTTTTTGAATGTGAGCAGTATGACATTGTATACATTTGGTGTTTTTTAACAGCTTTACACATTATATAGTCTCTGTGTTCATTTTGGTTCTTTAAAAAAATAACTTCTGCTCAGTCCTCGGGATTGCCAAATCGAAGTCACCATCATGATCACCATCATGATCAGGCGAACACATCTCAAGCGGGATACGCAGTAACAATTACACACTGTAACACATAAGGCCGAAGAAAAATTAACCGCGTTTCTGATTTGGCCTAATTAAATAACATATTTTCTGGAGTTTAGAATCTTGCGATCACAGTATAGTCAACCTTTTTGGTTAAATCCACGTCTTTCAGGGTTGCATTGGTATTTGAAGAACGAAGGGCATCTGGAAACCAGATGATGCGTCTCTGAAATGAACAAAAAAAGTTGTTAAAAAGGATGGTGGTGAAAAATATATAAGCCATATGATATATGAATGGAATTTTACATGAATCGACAGAGTGTCCTGTTATTTTTAAAAGAAATTTAACTCGGGCTGTCGTATATACCGTATTTCCTCTAACAGTAGCTCCCGGCCGCTATGGAAAGTGCGAAGGGGGCGCTACTATTATGATACAAATTTTCAATATATTTCACCTCCTTTCCCCCTTACTGTTTCCTTATAGAATTACTTTTCGGCGATATTTTACTGTTACACCGGTATTGACTAAACCTAAATCTGACAATGCAATCGTGAACGCTCGGCCAATCCCGTCATTCCTCGGGATCTCGCCTCGTGTGTATCACGGCGCTTCGGTATGTTCAAAATCTTCACATTCTGTTAGCCGGAAGGCAACGGCACAGAAAATAGTGCACTGTTGCTAAGCTGTTGCTACATAAACAGTATGGCCGCTTGCCACACGTGTTGATGTATGATTTGCGTTGCATGTTTGTTATTTACAATACAGATGCAGGTTTAATCACTGCTTTCACGTAAATAAACTATAGATGGAGAAATCGGCTAAATGACATTGCAAAATGTTGAAGATAACTTTGATTTTGAATGCAAATTCGTTTTGGCGGGAATCTGACGCGCGTCACGCTAGTATGACGTAACCAATATGGAAACCTGCGTATTACATTCGAGTCATGCTGCGAAGCAGTGTACGAGATGTTGCGAATGCTGACAATGTACTGAGTATATTACTGTCATCACTCTGCATCTATATGATAAACATTTCCGTCAAAGTTGACGATTACAAAACGGGTTGGTTGCGTTTGAATTAAATAATAATAATAAAAGATAAGCTAAACAGTAAATTGAAAGGAACGAGATAAATAAAAGCAGTAATTTGTATTGATGATGATAACGTTTTAAGGTTTATGTCATAGACCATACTGGTGTCGAAGGTAAAAAACTCCCGTAATCAAATCCATTAGCGGTAAAAACAGTGTGTGTTTTTGAGGAACTTTTAATTTAATCAAATCCATTAGCGGTAAAAACAGTGTGTGTTTAGCGGTAAAAACAGTGTGTGTTTTTTGTAACTTTTAATTTTTGAAGACGGTAAGGTTTCTTAAAACAGGCGGGGGCGCTTCTATTAGGAAAGGCGCTTCTTATAGAGGAAATACGGTATTACTATATAGGTAAATTGACATCACAGAGAAATGTGAACGTTTTACCATCAACTTGTACGGGTTTTGTGTGATAAATAGAATCTCACAAAATCATCCATCATTTTTTAAACTCTTCAGCAAACAATATTTGATGCTCGACAAGCCGCGCATTGTATATTTTTGCCAACTCGTTTAATAAATCCGCACTCGATCATGGAAGATCAGCTATATATCCGCCGAGAAATAAATATTTAATCATTATTCTCCCATCACTGCAAAAATCAACAAAATATATTTTGAAGTATATCATTTTTTTTATGTCATACAGAATGAAATATTACATTTTCATATCGTGCCCGGCCTTCGCCCAAATATAAGCTCTCGGGCAGATATTAGCATCTCGGGGCAATACAGGATGAGATATGGATTGAATGTTGTTTAACGGCTCATCAGCACAGTATAGAATATTTAGAGCCACCCCAGAGAGAGGAGAAGGATACAAAGGAATCCGGGAACCGTGCCCTACTCTTATTACCGAATAGATTCCTACTGTTCCTTATTGTGCTCGGAGGATAGACCAATACACGGGACCGCCCGGTTTACGTCCCGATCCGAAGGACGAGGCTAAGGGAAAGTGTCTTTCCCAAGAACACAACGACGGAAAGAATGAGATATGAAACGCCTGTATATTATTCTCTATAATTATAGTATAACTGTATAATTTATATATTATTACTAATTGCTGATATTATTGCACCAATCATATATTTAAACCTATGGTAGAATAACACATCTAAATTTTATTTAATTATATGCAAGCAGTTTTAAAGTTAAATTGATACTGGACTAATAAACTGTGATACTAATGTTCGACACATTCTTCAAGATTGCCATATGTCCCTTTAAAGTGTCCTGTTATTTGTAATTTAACTGGGGCGGTCTTTAATAATATTGCTGTAAACTGACAACATCACAGAGAAACGTTCATGTTGTATCATCGTGTATCCATTGTTTTGTGTGATAGAATTTCACAATATCTCAACAAAAAAGTAAAGTATCCCAATGAGCTGGGACTGTTATACTTATAGTTAGACAAAAAAGAAATTGTGTTTTTGTAACCTGACCCGACTCCCTTATCACTCCTCTTTTTTGTTTTTTAAAGTAGTTATCCCGCCAAATAACTACAAAATTACACTAGAAAACCGTTTATCAAAACTCTATTCAGGTGTTCAGGTCATATAACAATGTATATGTGCCGATTAAAAGTATAGGTTTATTAATAGGTTCTTAGAATACCCGCGATTGAATATCCGTAAAATGATGGTAACACTTAATTCGACAATCCAGTTTTGGGGTTTGGTCCGGCTGGTTAAAGCCGTTTATACTGTGTATGTAGAGTTTGGATTCTCAAAATATGTAAGTTATATATATACTTTGTCATCAGTAGGTTTAGAAACAGTGTAAATAATGGTTATAAAATTTGACTGTTGTTGACGGGATGGCTACTTTGAGAATAATAAAAAAATCTGTACAAATCTGGTTCTGCCACTCAAATAAATCTAATGTTTGCTATATGCAAACTTTGGGCAGTGGAGTGGGTGTGTGTGGTGGTGGTGCGAGGGCACCGATTCTGTGGGTGGGGAGGGGTACTGGGGTGTGGTGGGTGAAGGGGAGATGGCAACGGTGTATTTCTGCTCTGCGGTCATAGAGGGCGTTTGGGGACAACGCCATTTATTTTTGGGGAACAATGGAACATTGTCTGTTATTGGTAATATTTTGGGGAACAAGGGAACATAATAATAAAAATAAATGGAAAAATATTTTTGGAGAACAAAGAAAACTATTTTTGGGGCACATTGGGTAATATTTTCAGTGAACATAGACCCCACTGGGAGGGACTCATCATAGAAATAATAATACAGTGTTATATTATTAAATTTTAACGGAGACGCTAAAGATGAACATGCACGAAATAAAACACATTTATGGGTCAGTACCGAGTACTGTACATACCTTTCATCCTTTGTTTTGTTTATGTCTAATCACCAAAGTTGTCGGTGTCCCTAATCGAGGCGAACGTGACATGACTCATGTGGTCTACATGACATGACCTTGACTCGGGCTTGAGTAGCTCAAGTTGGCAGTATTTTTAGTAGCTGTTCTACAAGTATTTGTTACATCATTCAACCATAACAATAGAGGTCTGTCTTTTTCCTCATTAAATCCTGGAATTGTGAAGTATTCACTTGCAATTATCCACAGTTCATTCAACCGTATCAACACAACAAATTACTGCCGATTAGGCCTACAGTAGTTGCGATTTTTAATAAGCGCCTAGTGCTGCAGATTTTTACCGTAAACATCCTAAAGGAAAGGCAGAAAAAGTGTTTAAAGGTTGACTTACTGACATTTTATCCGGGGCAGGAAATAACTATGTCCGGGAGTAGAAAATATTCATGTTTTACGTTTCTGTTACTGATTTTCAGTTTTGCTTATTTAGCTTGTAGCCGCCATTTTGAATAATGTGTGTTTTGGGTGACAAAAAAGGGTGACCATCTTTTAAAACGGTCTCAAAAAATAGGTAGTCATGATTTTTGCCGACATTTTCAGGAAAGGTAGTAGAGGTACCGATCTATCATTCCTGTTAATTTAAGCCAAATTGGTGACTACCCATTTGTTGTGACCGTTTTGAGAAATCGGCAATTTTGCAGTTTCAAAAAACTCAAAAATTCCGATCTTCACATTTAAACAGCGATTTAGGCTATGCAAAATATGCCAATAGAAGTCAAAACGAATGCTATGGGGATGTTTAACGTATAAACTTACTTTATTCATCGTCTGTGTTGTTTTTGCATTTAAAATTGGCTTAAGCTAACGTTTTTTAAAAGACAACTGCAATTTCCGCGTAACTGCACGTGAGTGCAAATTGGGACTACTTCATGTCAAAACACTTGAAATTCAAAAGTGAGTTATGCGGTGTGTGCGCATGAAAAGCTTCAGCTGCTGCTGCACTGCACGTAAAACGTGATTTTGCGTTTTATGTTTTGGAAACATACAATACGGCAACACATTCGAAAGTAATCCCTACCAAAATAAAAGACATCTATGCAATTGGGCGATGAAGACAGGCAAATACACTAACAAGTAGTTATATTCTCTACTGACAGCTCCTAGACGGTAACACCGTCATCACCACTAATTATGTTGCATTGATAGGTGCCTATTATTTGTAAAGTATCGTAGATCAAATAAACCATTACGTGGTCGGAGTATTAACTTTTCTACCCCATCCAACCCCTTCTCCAAGATACGAAAACGGGGTTGGATGGGGTAGGAAATAAAACCTTAATTTTGCATATTTTAAAATTTAAACATTTAATTGGTACTTTTAAACAGGTTATCGCATTATTTCATTAAAACACGTTTTTAAAAGTGTTTTATTGTCGAAATATCCATTATAAAATCCTGCTAATATAAGCTTTCCCATTGCTTTATGGAATTAAGGCGGGACCACGTAATGTTTACAAAAGTGGCAATACGCATCCGTCGTCAACCTTCATTGCAGGAGCATCACATGCTCACGCTCTCCAACTAAATTAATGAATACCTTAAAGTCGTCTAGAACAAGTGCTGTGTCTCCTAACTTCAGTTCTATTTCACCGGACGTGTATGCCCACGTGCTTAAAATAATGCTGCAAAATGAAGTGAAAAACAATGCAATAGTTTAAACAGTACAATTTGACAGGAGTATTTTGAACATTTCGATAGTTTTTACTTTCATGTTCGTTTTGGTTACATTGTGATTTTTAATTATTTAAAGAGTTAATATATAAGTTATATTTGCTAATTAGTACTAAATATTCATAGTTTCTGTCATGAGATATTTGATTTAACCTGGACAATTGTGTAACTCGAGGTTAATTACATATTGAGTGATCATTGCGTGGTACGAGTATTAACTTTCATACCCCACCCAACCCCTTCTCCAAGAAGCTAAAACGGGGTTGGCTGCATGGGGTATAAAATAAAACCTTAATTTCGGCTTAAAATGTTTGCATATTGTAAAATTAAAACATTCAATAGATACTTTTAAACAGGTTATAGCAGTTTTTCAGCAAAAATGTTTTCAAATGCGTTTTATTGTTGAAATATCCATTGTAAAATCCTGCTAATATAAATTTTCTCATCGCTTAATGAAATTAAGGCGGGAACACGTAAGGTAAAAGCAATGTATGCTTTGTTTTAAAGAATCAAGAAAAGTTGCCTATATACCGCAAGTACGTCTAACAGTTACTTATTAAACTGCATTTATCACTCGATGCTTTGAGTTTTCCCTATGCGTATTGCATTTCTGGCCCAAAATTATTTTCGGATCACATGCGGACTTATCGCCATAGTAACACGTACACATGCGGACTTATCGCCATAGTAACACGGTACATAATTATGCTTACTTTTTAGTACGATCGGCTTTTTAATTGTGTCTGTTTAATTATTACATCGAGTTTTAAAAAGCCTACAGGTAAGAAATCATTCGGAAAAGTACACCCTACACAAATCAACGGAATTTACAATGACATTATGATGGATTTGACAAAATATATATTATAACGAAATAAACAAGTTCTATCGATTCCATAAACGCAATGTTTGCCTTTGCTGTTTTAACTGAAGCATGTTGCATGAAGCATATCGCCCTGATGCTGGAGATACACATTTCTAAGCTAGTGCATGGTAAGCCATCTTTTCAGCGGAAATATATGATCTCATATAAACGCTACCACGCGTTCGCCCATCTAGTAAAAGGCGGATACATAAACTCATATCTTCCCTATACCGCGCGTTTTTTTGTATGTGTCGAATGCGAATACATGAGCTCATTCATGTCTACCTCTCCACGCGTTATTCTGTATGTGTCGGATGCGAATGCTCATGTCTACCCTACCGCGCGTTCTTCTGTCTGTGTCAGATGCGAACACATAAGCTCATATCTACCCTACCCCGCGTTATTCTGTCTTTGTCAGATGAAAACATATTAGCTCATGTCTACCCTACCCGGCATTATTCTGGTTCTGTCCGATGCGAACACATGAGCTCATGTCGTTGAATAATCAAACAGAGACGAATACATGAACTTGTTTATACATATACACCACCATGCATTTCTTGTCAGAGAAAAATGCATGAGTTCATGTATATGCTCTATCGCGTTGATAAACCATACTTTATATAAGAGACACATACATGAGCTCACGTCTATGCTAGAGTGCGTTTACCCATCATGCTTCTTGTCAGAGACGAATAGATAAATCATGTCTACGCTATCGCGCTTTTACCCATCGTACATCTTGTCAGAGGCGAATATACGAGTTCAAGTCTACGCTATAGTGCGTTTACCCATCACGCATCTTGTCATCGACGAAAACACGAGCTCATATCTACGCTATCGTGCGTTTACCCATCATGAATCTTGTTATAGACGAATGCACGACCTTATATATAAGGTAGCGCCGTGGTGTAATGGTTAGCATTGCGGCTTTTTAACCCAGGGATCGCGCGTTCAATCCCAGCCAGGACCGAATTTGGGTTAATTATCGAAAAATAAAGTATTTCCTACCTTACCAGTCCTTCGGATGAGACTTTAAACCTAGGTCTGCTCGCTAAAATGCTTAGTGCAATACAGCGAGGATAAATAAACGCATATACACACGCACGACCTTATGTCTACACCATCGTGTGTTTGCCCATGCATCTTTTCAGAGGCGAATATATGAGATCATGTCTACGCTATCGTGCGTTTACGCATCATGCATCTTGTCATAGACGAATAGACGACCTTATGTCTACGCCATCGTGCGTTTACCAATCATGCATTTATTCAGAGGCGAATATAAGAGCTCGTGTCTACGATATCGTGCGTTTACTCATCATGCATCTTGACAGAGGCGAATATAAGAGCTCATGTCTACGCTATCGTGCGTTTACCCATCATGCATCTTGTCATAGATACATACACGAGATCATGCCTACGCTATCGTGCGTTTACCCATCATGTATCTGGACAGAGGCGAATATACGAGACCATGTCTACGCTATCGTGCGTTTACCAATTATGCATCTTATCATAGACGAATACACAAGCTCATGCCTACGTTATCGTGCTTTTAACAGTCATGCATCTTGTCAGAGGCGAATATATGAGCTCATGTCTACGCTATCGTGCGTTTACCAATCATGCATCTTGTCAGATGCGAATATATGAGATCATGTCTACGCTATCGTGCGTTTACCCATCAGGTATCTTGACAGAGGCGAATATACGAGCTCATGTCTACGCTAAGTGCGTTTACCAAGCATGCATCTTTTCACAGACGAATACACGAGCTCATGTCTACGCCATCGTGCTTTTGCCAACCATGCATCTTGTCAGAGGCGAATATATGAGCTCATGTCTACGCTATCGTGCGTTTACGCATCATGCATCTTGTCATAGACGAATACACGAGCAGATGTCTACGCCATAGTGCGTTTCCCAATCATGCATCTTGTCAAAGGCGAATATATGCGCTCATGTCTACGCTATCGTGCGTTTACCCATTATGCATCTTGTCATAGACGAATATATGAGATCATGTCTACGCCATCGTGCGTTTACCAATCATGCATCTTGTCAGAGGCGAATATTTGAGTTCATGTCTACGCTATCGTGCGTTTACCCATCATGCATCTTGTCATAGACGAATACACGAGCTCATGTCTACGCCTTCGTGCGTTTACCAATCATGCATCGTATCTTGTAAGAGACAAATGTACGAGCTCATGTCTACGATATCGTGCTTTTATCCATCATGCATCTTGTCATAGATAAATACACGAGATCATGCCTACGCTATCGTGCGTTTACCCATCATGTATCTGGACAGAGGCGAATAAACGAGACCATGTCTACGCTATTGTGCGTTTACCAATCATGCATCTTATCATAGACGAATACACAAGCTCATGCCTACGTTATCGTGCTTTTACCAGTCATGCATCTTGTCAGATGCGAATATATGAGATCATGTCTACGCTATCGTGCGTTTACCCATCAGGTATCTTGACAGAGGCGAATATACGAGCTCATGTCTACGCTAAGTGCGTTTACCAATCATGCATCTTGTCACAGACGAATACACGAGCTCATGTCTACGCCATCGTGCTTTTGCCAGCCATGCATCTTGTCAGAGGCGAATATATGAGCTCATGTCTACGCTATCGTGCGTTTACGCATCATGCATCTTGTCATAGACGAATACACGAGCATATGTCTACGCCATAGTGCGTTTCCAATCATGCATCTTGTCAAAGGCGAATATATGCGCTCATGTCTACGCTATCGGGCGTTTACCCATTATGCATCTTGTCATAGACGAATATATGAGATCATGTCTACGCCATCGTGCGTTTACCAATCATGCATCTTGTCAGAGGCGAATATATGAGCTCATGTCTACGCTATCGTGCGTTTACCCATCATGCATCTTGTCATAGACGAATACACGAGCTCATGTCTACGCCTTCGTGCGTTTACCAATCATGCATCGCATCTTGTAAGAGACAAATATACGAGCTCATGTCCACGATATCGTGCTTTTACCCATCATGCATATTGTCATAGACGAATACACGAACTTATGTCTACGCTATCGTGCGATTACCCATCATGCATCTTGCCAGACGCACATGCAAGCGATCATGACTACGCTATCGCGCGTTTACCCACCATGCATCTGTTCAGGGGCGAATATGCGAGCTCATGTCTACGATATCGCGCGTTTACCAATCACGCATCTTTTCAGAGGCGAATACACGAGCTCACGTCTACGCTACCATTATTATACCAATCATGTTCCTAGTCAAGTTTATCGCCATCGGTGAAAACATGAGCTCATGTCTACACAAGCGATCGTTTACTCATAATTATGAAATGTCTTTGTCGTATGCCATTAAATCATCCATTTGTCGAAACACAGTGTTTGCTTTACCTTGTTCAACTGATGCATTGGACCCCAACGTGATATCACACGCATCCTGTCAGAAGCTCATACATGAACTTGAATCCAACCTAAACTCATTATTTAATCCTAAAACTCGATATTCTGATTTACCATCAAGTGCGTTTTGTATGCCGACACATCTATCGTAGACAATAACATGCACTGTACCTGCATTCTTGCGTATCAAGAGGATAATACGTGATATCAGCCTCGCAGTAGGTTGAAAAGACGCCACCTGGCGTCCAGTAAGCTAACCCACTTGGTATAACTCGGATGAGCGTATTTTTGTCACTGAATACTTCCACTTCCGCTGCACTGTATTACAGAATATATGAAAAATACATAACCAAACACTAGTACGTGTATCTCATAATAATAATAAAAAAAGATGTCTTTACATAACCGTGACAGTGCCTTCGTGGTCTAGAGGTTAACGACAATGCGTTATAAACATTCTCGCCTCTCACCTCTGCGGGTTCGAATCCCACTAGGAGCTCAACATATAAGTGAGAATGTGTCGATTCTTACGGATGGTGGGAGGTATACAGTACTGAATCTACCTAGGAATAAGTAGGTGGTCTCACTCCACCATAACAAGAGGGCCAAGATGGCCCTATATCGAGCACCTGAGTAATGGTCCATTATCGATTTTCTTCGAAATCTTATGGTCATATACAATCTGTGCAAGTTTGGTTAAGATTGTTCAAGAAATGTGGCCTCTGTTGTTTACCAACATTGATATAAAGACACTGATGTCACCATTTGAACAAACTTGGTAAAGGACTATAATCGTATAGTAAATGCAGAAAATTAAACCTGGCTCTTGTAGTTTCAGAGGAGAAGATTTTTTTTTTCCTATGCAAGTCTATGTAAAATTGTGAACCCCGGGACGGGGCCAAATTAGACTCAAAGGTCACCATTTGAACGCAATTAGTAGAGGACCATAACCTGATGCTACATGTAGTACATGAAAGCTCTGTACCTTATAGTTTCAGAGCAGAAGATTTTTTAAAGTTTTTTCTATATGTCTATGAAAAACATGCAAAATCTCAATATACAAACTTTGAACCCCCAGGGCAAAGTCATTTTTGATCACGGAAACTTCTTGTGAACAAATTTGATAGTCTAGGCCTTGGCGATCATTTGAAAGGAAAAACTGTTGAAATCTGTCCAGCGGTTCTTGAGAAGATGATTTTTGAAAAGGTTATACATAAACTTTGATAAATTTCAGAAGTGAAAGTAGACAGGGTGTGAAATTGCAAGGGGTAACAATAACGTTGACCTTTGACCCGGTGTTAGTAAACATCTGAAGAAATGTTTCTTAAAAGATATTCAACCTCCTATTTCCTCGTTGATGTTTAATAGCAGACAAGTTTATTTGCATAATAAAGAATGTTTCCCAGAATTAGCCCAGGTTTGACTTTTTAACAGGTTGTCAACATTCTAACTTTACTATAAAAGGGGCATGGAGACCCATTTACGCTATTATAAACCTTGAGATAGTGGACAATGGATAAACGCATGTAAATTATAAATGTTGAACAACAAGGCAAAAAGTAGATATTGCTTAATCAAAAATTTGAAAATTATTACACATATACACGACACAATTGAAAATTAGTTCGCATGCACATAACACAATTAACACTTACTACACATTAAACATTCAGTACACATGCACACAGCAAATTTAACATTTAAGACACATGAACACCACACTTAAGCGTTTAGTACACATACAAACCAGTGACCACACATTAACACTTACAAATACGCAAAACACATTTAACAATTAGTTCACTTGCACACATACATTTGGTATACATGCACACCACCACACATAAACATTTAGTACTCAAGAGCACCACACATTTAAAATGTAATACACAAACACACATACATTTGGTAAACATATACATCACCACACATTAAACATTTAATACAAATGCACAAAGCACATTTAATATTTAATACACAAACACATATACATTTGGTATACATGCACACCACCACACATTAAACATTTAATACAAATGCACAAAACACATTTAATATTTAATACACAAGCATACATACATTTGGAATACATGCACACCATCACACATTAAACATTTAATACAAATGCACAAAACACATTTAATATTTAATTATACACAAACACACATACATTTGGTATACATGCACACCACCACACATTAAACACTTAATACAAATGCAAAAAAACACATTCAATACACAAACACACATACATATGGTACACATGCACACAACCACACATTAAAAATGTAATACAAATGCACAAAACACATTTAATATTTAATACACAAATACACATACATTTGGTATACATGCACACCACCACACATTAAACATTTAATACAAATGCACAAAACACATTTAATATTTAATACACAAACACTCATACATTTGGTACACATTCACATCACCACACATTGAACATTTAATACACATACACACATATATTTGGGACAGATGCACACCACCACACATTACACATTTAATACACATACACAAACATATATACATTTGGTACACATGCACACCACCACACATTAAACATGTAATACACATACACACATATATTGGGTACAGATGCACACCATCACACATTAAACATTTAATACACATACACACATATATTGGGTACAGATGCACACCACCACACATTTAACATTTAATACACATACACACATACATTTGGTACAAATGCAAACCAACACACATTTAACATGTAATACACATTCACAAATACATTTTGTACAAATGCACACCACCACACATTTAACATTGAATACACATACACATACATATGGTACACATGCACACCACCACACATTTAATATTTGATACACATACTCGTACACTCATATATTTGGGAGAGATGCACACCATCACACATTTAACATTTAATAAACGTACACACATACTTTTGGGACAGATGCACACCACCACACATTTTACATGTTGTACTCAAGAGCACCACATATTACACATTTAATACATATACACACATGTATTTGGTACAGATTTACACCACCGCACATTAAACATTAAATATACATACACACATATATGTGGTAAAGATGTACACCATCTCACATTAAACATTAAATATACATACACACATATACTTGGTACAGATGCACACCACCACACATTAAATATGTTGTACATCAAGAGCCCCACGCATGCACATCACCACACATTAAACATTAAATGTATATCCACACATATATTTGGTACAGATGCAAACCACCACACATTAAATATGTTGTACTCAAGAGCACCACACATGCACATCACCACACATTAAACATTAAATGTACATACACACATATATTTGGTACAGATGCACATCGCCAAACATTAAACATTTAATACACATACACACATATATTTGGTACAGATTTACACCACCGCACATTAAACATTAAATATACATACACACAAATATGTGGTAAAGATGCACACCATCTCACATCAAACATTAAATATACATACACACATATACTTGGTACAGTTGCACACCACCACACATTAAATATATTTTACTCAAGAGCACCACACATGCACATCAACACACATTAAACATTAAATGTACATACACACAAATATTTGGTACAGATGCACATCGCCAAACATTAAAATTTAAAACACATACACACATATATTGGGTACAGATGCACACCACCATACATTAAACATTTTATACATATACACACATATAGTTGGTACAGATGCACACTACCACACATTAAACATTTAATACACATACACACATATATTGGGTACAGATGCACACCACCACACATTAAACATTTAATACACATACACAAATATAGTTGGTACAGATGCACACCACCACACATTAAACATTTAATAAACATACACACATATATTTGGTACAGATGCACACCACCACACATTTAACATTTAATACACATACACACATATATTTGGTACAGATGCACACCACCACACATTAAACATTTAATACACATACACACATATAGTTGGTACAGATGCACACCACCACACATTAAACATTTAATACACATACACACATATAGTTGGTACAGATGCACACCACCACAGATTTAACATTTAATACACATACACACATATATTGGGTAAAGATGCACACCACCACACATTAAACATTTAATACACATACACACATATAGTTGGTACAGATGCACACCACCACACATTAAACATTTAATACACATACACACATATAGTTGGTACAGATGCACACCACCACACATTTAACATTTAATACACATACACACATATAGTTGGTACAGATGCACACCACCACACATTAAACATTTAATACACATACACACATATATTGGGTAAAGATGCACACCACCACACATTAAACATTTAATACACATACACACATATAGTTGGTACAGATGCACACCACCACACATTAAACATTTAATACACATACACACATATATTTGGTACAGATGCACACCATCACACATTTAACATTTAATACACATACACACATATATTGGGTAAAGATGCACACCACCACACATTAAACATTTAATACACATACACACATATAGTTGGTACAGATGCACACCACCACACATTAAACATTTAATACACATACACACATATATTTGGTACAGATGCACACCACCACACATTAAACATTTAATACACATACACACATATATTTGGTACAGATGCACACCACCACACATTTAACATGTAATACACATACACACATATATTTGGTACAGATGCACACTACCACACATTAAACATTTTAGTACTCATGTGCATCACACATTTAATATTCAGTACACATGTACTTCTTACATTTTAACATTTTGTTCGGATGCACTCTTATATTTGGTACACACCAGACATTGAACATTTAGTACACATAAGCACCACACAATTTACATTAATTACACATGATCACCATAAAGTTGGCATTTAATACATATGCACACCATACATGTAACATTTAGTACACTTACACAACACATAGTTAACATTTAGTTCACATTCGCACCGCACATTGAACATTTCGTACCACACATCTACCATGAAGTACCCATATATAAACATGCACACCTTACATTTAACATGTTTTACACATGCATACCGCACATTTAACATGTATTACACATTCATATCACACATTTAACATGTATTACACATGCATACCACACATTTAACATGTATTATACATGCATACAACACATTTAACATGTATTACACATGCATACCACACATTTAACATGTTTTACACATGCACACCCACATTTAACATGTATTACACATACACACTGCACATTTAACCTGTATTACACATATACACCGCACAATTAATATGTATTACACATACATTAAATACACATACGCACTAGACATTTAAAATTCAGAACATTCATGTCTGACCTGTTTTCAATTATTATTGCTGGTCTCCAACAATATGTCTCTGAGGAAAATATAAAGTCTATGTTGTCGTATGTTGTGTCGGTATCCCACGCCAAGCGAGAGTCCGTCCATTGCTTAAATGGAGAAGATGTCTTTGCGTTATCATGGCAATATTCTGCATTAAAGAATTAAAAACAAGTATTTTACTCAATTTAATTATGTATGCATGTGATCAGTATGTTTTCTGTTCTTGATCACACCAATTTACTCAGAATGTGTACCGGTGTGGTACGAACCGTTGTGGTACGAACCGTTGCAGTATGAGAACGTTGTTACCTTGACTGTTTATCATCAGCATCGTGTTTATTGTTAATTTTGTCATCTAACATAATGGTTTATGAAAATACTTAATGCTGATTGGGTACTGAGGATTTTTTTTAAAAAGCTAAATAGACCTCTGACGTCACGTCCTTCAACCGTTATAACGTCATTTTAAACGATTTTAAACGTCAAAAAAACATCCAAAGGACTCACACCACTATTATCTCCCTTGAATACTCCTGCCCTATGCCCTACAGATGAAGGAGGTAGATAAAAAAAACAAGTTCGCTTTTCTACATTTTACAGGATACATTGATTTATCTTTACCAGGTTCTAAATCTACAGCATTTTAGGAAGAGATCCCAGAAAAATGCATGTTGATATAAGATTTCTAGCTAATTCTGCCTCATTTTACACATCATGGGTCTAATCTCCACGGGGTTGTATTTTTGTCTAAATTGTGATAGGTGTCAGGCAAACATGAAATTAAAAAAAGTTAAATCTGGTAAATATTCGTTAAAAGTTAATAGCATGCAGATATTGGATCAATGAAGAATTTAAGCATAAATACATGTTGCAAAATCTTTTTTATCTCTATGCCACGAACAAAAACATTACAATGAGACCCTATGGAAAATTAATTGTGGTGTGAGACGCAAAACAACGATTACGTTTTTATAAGGCAACGTTACGTTCAAACAACAAATTGAACTTGTTTGAAACACGATAAAGCTGCATATTTTCTTCCTTTGGTGCTGAGAGATGGACGTACAATGTAAGTTGTGAGAATATCTTTGTATTATGTTCAAAATGTGTGTATAAAATTCACAAAATTTCATGTTGGATATAAAATAAAATATTTCCAGCGGGTTTATATTGTGCGAGATCAAAATCTGGTGGTTGGGAATTGAAACACATCGAAACTGCGGAACTACGGCCCTTGGAATCGATGGTCTTCAAGTCCCGCCCACCAGGTATTGATTTGGGATAATATAAACGCTGGAAATATTTTATTTCTTAAATTCAAGGTCATTTAAATAAATAACATGTTTATTCTTCAATAATTGCAGTCACTCGAACATTTAGATAATACAAACAATATGATTGGTTAAAGGACGATCACATGATCAATTTAAGCTACGTTCATTTTCCAGTGAACTGTACGAAGAACTACTTTCATCCGTCATTCATAGATTGTGCGTAAAAACAACAGCAACCCGTATTTATTCTAATAATTTGTTTTAATAAATTAAGAAAATAAGTAAATTGCAATTATAGGGGTTTAATGTATTTGTATCTGACGCAGATTCAAGCACATTAAACCCTTAATTCGTGTTTAGAATGTTCTGGTACAGAAACTTCGAGAGAGTTCTATGACAGTATATAAACATGACAGTATATAAACAAGGCAGTGTGACATTATCAGTTGTTCAGTAGATCAGTATAAAGTTAAATCATAAGAAACATTGTGAAAATATTGGATGCTTTTGATTAAAATATAAATTGAGAGAGGATTTATAATAAAGGGTATTGTGGTCATTTGTAGTTAACGTGATACTGGATTATTTGGACTATAGCAGAGAAATAAACCATGAAATATTAAATTTAGATTAAAGGGATACTTAACAATCCGGATTAAAGAGACAGTTGACAATTTGTATAAAATTGACACTTTCTAATTATATAGGACTATATTCTTAAATTAAATTTTAACCATTACGTGGTCCGAGTATTAACTTTCATACCCCATCCAACCCCTTCTCCAAGAAGGGAAAACGGGATTGGCTTGGGTATGAAATAAAACATTAATGTTGGCTTAAAACTTTTATTATTTTATTAGTATGTAAGATATAAAACATTTAATTTTAAACAGATTATCACATTTGTTTCAGTAAAACATGTTTTTAACGTCTTTTATTGTCGAAATATCCGTTATAAAATCCTGCTAATATAAGCTTTCCCATCGCTTATTGTAATTAAGGCGGGACCACGTAATGAGAAATGCTGGATCTATGTTATTTATTCTTATTCTGCAAGTGAATATTTTTCATTGTACTATTTGAACAAATGTGTTGATGATGTTTTTTTAAAAAAAACTGTTGTTGCTGGTTTTGCTCATCCTTTCTCGTTACATTTTACACGTAACAGCGAGTATACGTGAAAGATATACTGAAGCGAAAAAGAAACGGGAATTTCCGCTATATATTGTATATACTGCACTTAATTCTACATAAAATAGAAACCCGAAAATGTTTTGTAAACAAAAGTTGCTGTTCATCAGAGAAAGGACACAACTGAGATGCAGAAGACGTTTTAATCACAGTGCACTTTGTAACAGATGAAGATTGTCTTTGAAAATTTGAGCCATTTCAATACTGTATTTAACGTAAAGAGTTTGCAAAATGTTGCATCCTAAGTTTGCTCATATGCTTGAACCAAACGCATCAATAATACAGGAATACTATTTGCTGTGTTACGTGTTTGTTGTTGTCTTTTTTTCCGAAAGGAAAGATCTTACGTATCCATGTGCCATTCGATTACCAGCAGCATATTGTACATACACTATATAGATTACCAGCAGCATATTGTACATACACTATATAGATTACCAGCAGCATATTGTACATACACTATATAGATTACCAGCAGCATATTGTACATACACTATATAGCGGACATTCCCGAGACGCGTTTCCTTTTCGTTTCGGTATATATATACTGAAAAAATAAAGTTTAGCAAGCCCTTATGCACATCTATCTTAAAGAAGTGTAAAAATATTTTATTTTGTGAAGTATTTTAAATCATCGTCATGACTAAGGTTGATCTTCTTTTTCGCTTACTTTTTGTATTCCGGTGTTAGTATCAGAGTTATCTCACTATATAGTTAAACCATACTATTTCACATTTAAAAACACAAATAAGGTAAATAGCAAGATTAAACGTTACAAAATAATTGTTATGGGTTTCAAGTTATTAAAAACGCTAAAACAATCGACACTTTACTAGCCATTTTAAAGATATAGGGAACCAAATTTTACAATTTGTGAAATTATAATTTCTGTAAAACATGTAGATTGCCACAGGTTGCTATTGTTTTCGCATATTTCTTTTGAGACTTAATCTCTTAATACAACTGATAATTATTTAAGTTATATTGTCCATGACCGCTTCCACACATATCCTAGAATCTGGTCAACGGGACATATACGTTACTTACTTGCTAAACTTATTTTTATCAGTATATTTGTTCAGTAAACTTATTTTTATCAGTATATTTTTTCAGAAACCAAAATGAAACTTAGAAACACACGAAACTGCCAAAAGAATAAACCGTTCCGTTCTGTCAAATTAAGCTTCGCCGATAATATATAGAAAAGCATGTCTATTTATTGGAAGACATGGCAAACTGACATTTTCCCTTTACATGACAACACTTTTTACACTACATGACCAATTTTTGAAAACTACATCTCCTTTTCTTAGACCGTTTCCAAGCAAATGATATAAAATAAATAGACATTGTTTTGACATTGAAAAAAGTACTTCCGTCAGTGAAAAAACAAACAACTCTATATTTCAGTTGTATGAATATCACCTTTATTGCAATGCCAAAGTCTACTATTCATTGCTAAGCGTAAAATAAATGGTTGCAATTTTTTTAAGTATAACTTACCATTCCAAAATAGCCAGTGGTTGACAGAGATTGAGACTTGATATCCTGAAAATTAAACAAAGAAACAGTCGATTCTAATTGTAATTGTAAAATTCGAATATTTAAAAACAGACGAAACTGGAAATATGATTTACGTATTCATTCAACAGACTAGCTCAAACGCTAATTAAACGCTCATCCCAAAATTCACTCACTCACTCTGAAGTCTTCTACTCATCTTTTTTACACGCATTCACTCTCTCGCACTTGTTTCATGGCGGTCGGCCGGGCGGTCGGCAGGCCGGCCTCCCACTCAATTAAAATCATTGTGTCAGTCAATCTCTCTCTCTCTCTCTCTCTCCTCTCTCTCTCTCTCTCTCTCTCTCTCAACGAAGTTCACCTTTAACACTTACCAATGTATTGATGGTGATTAAGTTCAAAGAAATCTTAACATTGACTGTTTGTGCTGGCCGCTGAAGAACCTCGTAGCTGGTAAACAAACTTGACCGTAACGCCGTTTCAAGGGTGGTGGAATACGCCGGCTGGGCGCTTATGTGACGGAACGCTGAAAATTATACATATATATTATATTGCTAGGGCAATGTTAAAAGCAAAACAAATCATATTGTTACTGGAAAAAAGGGAAAATCATGCTGATTTGCTTTGATCGTTCGCGTTCGGGCAAACAAACATACTTATAACTATGACATGATGACGTGTATCTTAAGATCTTAAGTTACATAGAAATGTTTTATTATTGACAGAATGCGCGTTTGGCTGGAACAGGTGAGCAATCTTAGGTTGTAATGGCTAGAATTCACAACCTAACAACGGGTCAAAGTTCAACGTTATTTTTACCACTTGCATCTACTTTCACTTCCGAAATTTATATAAAAAAAAACTGTCATAAACATGATGAGCTGCATTTTCAAATAACAGTAACGTGTCGAGAATACAGTTACAGGCAAAAAATACCTGGAAACTGCACTAAAAAAAGTTAAAAAAAAAGGACTGGCACTCGTTTATACAAACTCCTTTCGACTGCAACAGGCTAGCACATCCGGCTGATTTAGTGGATTACAACCTAACAAATCGTTGTAAGGCTAGATATTAGACGTGAACAGGTGGAGGATATATTTATCAGCTACTAACAAAGCGTTATAAGGCTACATATAAGATGTGAGCCGGCGGTGGAATTTATTTATCAGTCACTAACAAAGCGTCATAAAGCTAAATATTATATGCGAACTGGTAGTATATATATATATATATGTCAGCCATCAGCCACTATCAAAGCGTTATAATCCAAACAGTACATATATATATATATATATATATATATATATGTCAGCCATCAGCCACTATCAAAGCGTTATAATCCAAACAGTACATATATATATATATATATATATAGGGAGAGAATTTGAACTCACTATATATATATATATATATGTCAGCCATCAGCCACTATCAAAGCGTTATAATCCAAACATTACATATGAACAGGGTAATTGTAATTTCCTCGACTGTGGACAAACGTTACCGATCATCAAGTGTAACAAACGTTACCGATCATCAAGTGTAACAAACGTTACCGATCATCAAGTGTAACAAACGTTACCGAGCATCAAGTGTAAAAATGCATCATAATAATATACCTTTAATAACTGTCTGTGTGGCCTTTGATTAAAAGATATGGATTAAAAAATAAACATTGGTTATTGAAAGGTATACACGTGTATCACGACTTTGCTTTCAGTTAAAGGGGTAAAAGATTGACACATAAATGTATTTATATGTACACACTATGAGATAGCGCGTCTGTCTTGTCTTTAAAAACTCTAGTCAGGCAAGTTTTAGAAAAATATGGACGATTATTATTCCGTTTCTGTGCTTAACCGTGATAAATTGCACTATTTTAACGCTACCAATCATCTTATAAAACTAATTGTGTCATGTTTAATATTATCTCAATCCATTTCAAAATTACAAAACAGACACGATCATTCGCCTTTTATGCTGGTTCTTGTATGATTATAAATATTAACATTGAACCTGAAGTTTGACCTTAACACTTGAGTTACGGCATGATTTTTGTATGCGACACCGTCTTCATGAGATATTAACAATACCTATATTCAAATTTAATAAAACATATAATTGTTTTTAAAAAATTACACAGACAGACAGGGACATTACTCTTTTGGCATTCAGTATTAAATTAAACTCAAATATTAATATTAGTAGTTTTGGGGGCGCTTTGTCTGTAAACAAACGGGCGCCATTTTGTTTTCTAGAAATAGAAAGGCACGTGGTATAAAGTAGGTCACGCGCGGCCTCATTTGCATATGAATGTATTGTGGTAGTGGGGATTAGTGGCATGATGTTCGAACAAAAGGTATTGACTTATTCTGTGGACATTATAGAGACAGGATGTCTGAGTTCCTTTTGTATAAAAACCGCAGAAGGGACTAGTGGCAGGATGTTCGGACAAAACGTTTTGACATTTATACTTAATCTGTGGACATTATAGAGACAGGATGTCTGAGTTCCTTTTTTTATAAAAACCGCAGAGAAGATTACTCCCAGGATGTTCGAACAGGTATTGACATTTAGACTTAATATGTGGACATTATAGAGGCAGGATGTCTGAGTTCCTTTTGTATAAAAACCGTAAAGGAGATTAGCGCCAGGATGCTCGAACAAAAGGTATTGACACGGTGAATTGACATCCGACCGCAATAGAAAACGTGAACAAAGGACCGGTAACCCTCTATTATACCAACACTTTAAACACAAGATTTGACATGTAAAGACTCGTACTTCTGTAAATAGGATTGACATGTGACGGTATACGGACAAAAGCCCTTCCCCCCCCCCCCCCCCCTTCCCTCCTAGACAAAAGCCCCCCTACTCATTTTTGTATAGGTGGACAAAAGCCCCCTCATGTTTTTTACAAGGTGGACAACCCCCCCCTGAACTTTTTACAAGGTGGACATGGGGGGGGGGGGGGGGGGTGGGGGGGGGCTTTTGTGCGGGGCGAGGGAGAGGGGGGACTTTTGTCCTAGATTAGCATGTGACATTTATAAATAAAAAATGGACAAATCAGATGGATGGATAAGTACCACTTAACTTCTTTTTATATATCCGTAATGCCTTTATACGTACACATTTTCAAATGTATTCTTTCGAACTCCTTTGACTTTGTAAAACCACAAATTTCTGATCCATAGCTTACTTTAGAACCAACGAACGCATCAAATAATTGGCAAAATGTTTTTGGTTTAAAAGTGTATTTTTTTACTTGTGCAATGAATGTATGCAAAGCTTTTAATCCTTTACCTGCTTAAGTCTCTTGATTTCAATTATATAAACCCGCATAATTAAAAACAGTTCTGAGGTAGTTAAAATCGTTAACAACTATTAGCTAATGCTATAATAAATTATTTCCATTATAAACCCATGTCTCATTAACTAAAAGATGACCCTTTTTTCTAAAAACCGTAACTTTTGTCTTTTCTGCGTTAACCTCTAATCCCCATTTGTCGCAATATTCTTTCAACAAATTTAAACGTTCTTGTAACTCAGACGGTGGTTTTTCAAAGAAAGCTAAAACAAACTCTCATCTAAATGTACCAATGTGTTATACAATATGTGTATGACACTTTCTTTGTCTTTATTCAAGTCCAGAATACTATAAGTATACACTGAATGACAAAGAAAACATAGATTTTGGCGATACTTGTTTTAAGAGTTAATCGTGTATGTAAGATAGCCATACCCTGCGAGGTAATTAATACCCAGTTTTTAAATACACAAATTTACCTTTCAGTAATATATATTGCCATTTGTTATTATAACTCTGTACCTGAATAGACTGTTATTTATATAAATCATGATATGTACTATTGTATGCCACAATTGTATCATAAATGTAATTACTCATACTATGCTCATGCTTCTTGTTAGGGTTATTGCATATTAAAAAATCTTCTTCTTCTTCTTCTTCTTCTTCTTCTTCTTCTTAAATTAAATTAGGCCGCTTGATAAGCTGTTTCTATGATTGCGACTCAATGAACATTCTACTATAATAGTGAAAAGAAAAATAAAAAAATATTGAAATAATTTTTATCTGAACAAGTGTCTACACTGGAGTAAATAAGTTGGATGATTAATGAGTATTTTTCATATCACTTTATATATGATACGATCTATGTAAATTATAGGGAGACTAGTAATTACACATTATCAGATTGAATCAACAATATAGGGTAATTAAGCAAACGCTCTGGACAAATATGAACGGTTTCAATGTAAAAACATGTCCAACTAATTTTACATAAATTGATGTCCAACTAATTTTACATAAATTGAACGTTGATTAACGGCTAATCGCAAGACTAACGCACCAAGATATTGTGTTTGTGTTATTTATAGTCGCCGAGAGAGTGAGGAAGAGTATCTAGGAATCTGGGAACCTGGTTCTTAGTAACGAATATATTTCTATGGTTCCTTAACGTGCCCAGTCCGATGGATGAGGCTAAGGAAAAAAGGAAAATCCGAAGAACGCCCTGACAAACTCAGTGGCAACCGTTATGCTTGATACCCAGGCCTGGAATTCACCTTCCATTCTTCAAACTATTCTTAGACTTGCCAAAGTACTGAAATTTCGTTCACAAATATTTCCGTGACCATCAAAGATAAACAATCGTAAAAAGTTACTATTTATTTTTATACATAGCAGCTTGTTATGAACGTTTATTCTGTAAACTTATAGAAGTATTTGTGTTTGAAATTTGGATACTTGAGCTCACGTCTAAGAATATTCTCAAGAATTGTTGGTGAATTCTAGGCTTGCTGTGGTACATATGTACCACATATAGTGTTCGTATTACAATAATACACCTGTGGTACATATGAAATGCATACATATGAACTTCCTATGAATCTACGATACATAAAATGCATATTCATTTATATTTAAAAAAAAGAAGAAAACTGTAGAAAACGTTTAAACGGCATGTCGAGGGTTTAACGCGAAACTATTGTAACTCACTTTTTTCTGAAAATGATTTTTTTTACATAATCCTTATCAGATACTGACCCTTTATAATGTCACAAAATATTAGAACTAGATTCTAAAATTTGGTAGAGAAAAATAAAATGTGTCATATTATTGTATCTCATACAGCTTTTTTATTTTAATGCGAAACTATTGTAACTCACCTTTAAATCATTTAAAATAGTTTTGCATTTGTTTTTGATTAAATCTTCATATAAGGGATTGTTTATAGCCAACAAAATCATGTTCTTTCTTGCAAATTTATTTAAGATTATAATAATTTACACTAGTTTTGCTTTCAAAAATAATTTGGCGCGAAACTATTGTAAGTCAAATTTGATTTTCATTAAACTTTACAATATTTACATAATAATTATTCCAAATGAAGGTAATAATAACTGCTCTATGTTTCTTATGTGAAATATAAGTTAAATTAAAGATTGAAGAACTTTAAGGAGTTTTATTGCATGCCATTGTTAGGACATTAAAGGTTATTTGTATTAAAAACGCGGTAATGAAAGTATGTAAGGATGGTTTTTATTCATTTTAGCCTCCACTTGGGATCACAGAATTAGCCGTGGTTCCACAGAAGAATTAATAATTATTGCCAAGCCCCTCTTTTTCCAAGCTTTGCAAACTGATATGAAGTTAATGAACTGTTGTATTTTGTATTTTGTGTTGTTTATCTGGTAAAAATATATATTGTGAAAAGGTACATATTTTAACAATTGCTTTGCATTAAAGGGACCCATAATAATCTTGACGTATTCATCAAAGTTTAAATTATGAATCCAGTAAAGTGTAACTTTAAACCTGCTTGCATATAATTATATTAAAGGAAATATAATTTCAAATTTTACTTCTTTCATCTGACATAGGTTTTAAATATAGTCTTGGGATTTTAAATATGGTGTTGGTGTAATATAATCAACAATTAATAATATGTAAAAACAACTGCTTTGAATTATTGAAATAATTATAAAGAATTATTAAAAACATGCAAGATATTTGGAAAAACTAACCGGAAGCCATGATTTTTAAATACATCAAGATTGCCGTGTGCCTCTTTAAGTGAATGGTTCTATCCAGGACAGGTTAAAGTCATTTTACAATTTAAACTAACACAGTTATAATATATGCAGAACTGTGCAGTTGCAACTAAGACACTATTTTATATGGGATTATTCAGTCAAGTTTAATAATACTGGAAGGCTTTATGTGGTCCAATTCTTAAAGTTTATACTTCCAACACCCCTACCCCTCCACCTCCTAAACCGAAAGAGGAGACACAGTGGTGAAGAAGCTTGAGGTTCACCTATTCAGTAAAATCCATTGTCCCTACTGAATAAGCTAATCACAACAAAAAACGTGTTTGTTAAAATAGCCACAAGCCATAAGTAATTTTTACAAACACTTTTTAGCTTTATAAAGAAATTATAAGATATTGCACTCCATATAAGTGTTCTTATCTTCATCTTGTCTGAATTGTGCGACTTTACTATATTAAATGATCTTTATAACAAGTATTGTCTATAACAAGCATTGTCTACAGCATATTTCGATGTATTGTTTGTTTAAAAATCAGTTATTTAAAATAATATTGACTTACAATAGTTTCGCGTAAAAAAAAATATAAAGTCAAATTAGTTCTCATATAACTTAATGAAGCGGGAAAAGATTTAATGATAACTATGTCAAAGGAAGATAATGATAACTGCTATATGTTTCAATCGTGAAACAAAACTTAAAATAAAGATAACAAGAACTTAAGGGATTCGTTTGCATACCATTCTTAGGTTTGTCCAAAATGATCCTTAACATACAAACTTACTGCCTAAAGCTATACTGTCCAATAGTTTTCATTTAAGTATGTAGTTTTTAAAAAAAAATCTAAAAAAATGTATCAATAACTGTTAGAAAATGTTAGTTACAATAGTTTCGCCCTGAAAAATTTCATCTACATCTTCAAATATTTAGCGCGAAACTATAGTAAGTCAATATTTCTTAAATATCTTGTACAGAATTACATGAATTATTTCTTTTCTTCTCAAATCATAAATGGATACCATTTCTTTATTACAAGTTCTTAAATGCATTTATGATGAAAATAAGATGTTTTTTGCTTCTCCTGTAAAATTTTCTAAAAGTGAGTTACAATAGTTTCGCGTTAAACCCTCGATGTTTAAGTTTTAATACTATTTAGTAAAAAAATAAATTTCATATGTAATACACATGTGTTATTTTCATATGAAATACATATGTAGAATACATTTGAGGCACAAATCTAAAACACATGAATTTCATGCCTAGATATTTTTCCTGTGTACCAATTTTGAATACGTTTTTAATGCTTTGTAAGAATAAGAGGCGTGTATTTTATATGATCCTTTAGTTTATAAAGTTAAACATTTCCAACTTTATTTTTGAATTTTATTAAAGTACATTTGATTAAAGTATTCCAAACAACTCTCTAAGTCCTGAGAATACATTATAATTGTAAAACTGAATTGGATTTTATAGTCGCACCAAAGCGAAGTTCATATGGTGACTTTTCAGCTTCCATTGGTAAAGAAAAAACCCAGGTGCCCCTCCGGGTTTCGATAACATTTATTTTGTTATCCGCCAATTTTTCTTTCTAACTTAACAAGAACCTTCGCAATAAGATCAAATTATGTGTACAGTTTATTTCAGTACAAACACAAAAGTGGATCCCGTGGATCTAGTGTTCTTATCGTGGTAAGTTCTACTCGATCTAGTGTTCTTATCGTGGTAAGTTCTACTCTGAAATATAAGAGAAATATATATGCTTTAAAACTTACCTGCCGCTAAAACAACGAAATAACATGCGATGTTCATGATCGTATACATGGCTCCGCACGCCTCCAAGCAGCAATACCTCTCACAGTGGATGCAATCTTGCTACATCTAGTAGCTCCTATCAAGTCTCTGAAAATAAACGCAATATTAAAAATTCAAATTGGTTCTATTAACAGACATAGACATACAAGATCAAAATCGCAGAGGGAATAAATATGAGTGACATATGACTGGTTAATGAAAGCATTTGTTTTATTTATAAGAATGAAAAATGATCCAATTGAAAGGGTCAATGATTTTATACATTTTTACAAGTCCTCAGTGTACAGTTTATTTACCGCTTCGGATGTTACTTCGTTCTATATGAATTATAAATGTGATAGAGGATATATATTGTGTTTACTTGTAAATGGGATTGAAGGTGAACATAAATACAATTACTGGTAAATGGGATTGAGGGTGAAAATAAATACAATCACTTGTAAATGGGATTGAAGGTGAAAATAAATACAATTACTTGTAAATGGGATTGAGGGTGAACATAAATACAATTACTTGTAAATGGGATTGAGGGTGAACATAAATACAATTACTTGTAAATGGGGTTGAAGGTGAAAATAAATGCAATTATTTGTAAATGCGGTTGAAGGTGAAAATAAATACAATTACTTGTAAATGGGGTTGAAGGTGAAATTCAATACAATTACTTGTAAATGGGATTTAGGGAGAAAAAAAATACAATTACTTGTAAATGGGATTGAGGGTGAAAATAAATACAAATACTTGTAAATGGGATTGAGGGTGAAAATAAATACAATCACTTGTAAATGGGACAGGAGGAGACGGGAAAATATTCTCAACACAACTTATAACGGAACGGTCCGACTTTCCTTCAATATTCCATGTAATCTTTGAGTAGTATAGGCTGATACAACCGTACTACACGTGCACTTTCATTAGTTTTGTTGATTTAAAGAAAAAACAATCAATCATGTAATGCATATATGTGAAACGAAAGAAATATAAAAAGATCGGACAGGGAAAGTAGCCTTCAAGGAGGACAGTCAACCACAAAACACAGAAACAAACATGCAAACAGACAAACAAGAAGGCAAAAGTAATAATAAAAGCAAACGACATCACAAACACAAATGGGTTGACAATAGGGCTACCGCCTTGGAACGGTCAGTGACAAAGTAGGCCACTGGGGGGTTTCAACCGGTTCTAGGGTGCACCAAACTTACCCTACTGTCATCCCATTAAAACAGGACAGTGTAAATAAAGCAATCCCCGCCATGATCTAATCCCCAGTTTGCTGTCATAATTTTTAGGATTTTTTTAACGAAAACTCAACAGAATGAATTTCAAATTTCAAATAAATACTGAAAATAGGATCCACTGGAAGCAACGAACACAGGCACAATTTAGAGAGAAAAGTAGCAGACTTGATTCTATTGAGTCTGTTAATGGCAATTTCATAATTTCATAAGTATTATTACTAATATGATTTATTTGTTTGTTTGTTTGTTTGAATGGTGATCGACGTCATTTTAGCAGGCCATATATGACGGCCTTTTTGTGGTACAGGCGGGCCACCCATTTTTCATGAGTATATGCAGTACCCTATAACTCCCGCCATCCGTAAGAATCGACACTTTCTCACAAGTTAAATTCCACAGAAGGATTCGAACCGGCAGCAATGAGGGGCGAGAAGGTGTACAACGCAAAGTCGCTAACCCCTCGACCACGGAAGCTACAATTTCGAAAGAACTAGTTTTGATCAATTTTCTAATCCGCTAGACTTGCTACTCATTTATTGGGCAATACATAAAAATTGCTGAAATGAATGTATTCGATAATTTCATAAAATTAATAAAAATATGTAATGTGTTTGAAATGTTATTACATTATCTATAAAGTAAATGAAATATATTGTTACGAAAACATGAAAACTCTTAACTATCGAAGAAAGAATATCGTTTCTAATATCATAATATGATTTTTACTTACAAATGAAAACCTGGTAACAAATGTAAACCTTAGTAAATACATTGAAAGCTGCGTGAAGTTGGCTCAACATACGACAATCGACATGTAACATTCGATATACAACATTCGACATACGTCAAATGTCGAATGCTGTATGTCGCGTGAAACGACAATCCCTTTGAAGGATGTTTTTGAATGTCGTATGTCCAATGTCGTATGTCCAATGTCGTATTTCGAATGCCGTATGTCGCTTGAAACCACATTTACTTTGAAGGATGTTTTTGAATGTCGTATGTCGAATGTCGAATGTCGATTGTCGTATGTTGAGACAACTTCCAACTTCACACAGATATTGAATGAATTGTTTTCGATGAACTATACTTGATTTTAGTGTATCAGCACATGCCTTTACTATCTTTAATTCCATTAAGCGAAAGGAAAGCTTATATTAGCAGAGTTTTGTAACGGATATTTCGCCAATAAAACACGTTTAAAAACATTTTTTAATGAAAAAATGCAACAACCTGTTTAAAATTACATATTGAATGTTTTAATTTGACAATATCTAAACATTTTAAGCCGAAATTAAGGATTTTATTTCATACTCCAGCCAATCCCGTTTCTGCTTCTTGGAGACGGGGTTGGATGGGGTATGAAAGTTAATACTCGGACAACGTAATGACAGTAGCATAGTGAAATTTATATTGATGAATGCAAAGCATTAACTCGTTTAATTCAGAATAATAAAAGGGTAGGAGCTTTGCCATGATCTAACTTCCAATAAATGGAAGTAAGAAACGGTAGTTCTTCTGACAGGGTCGCTAAAACGGTTGTAGTCTGTCTCAGCTCGTTTGTTATTTAAAAACCTCGATGGACTCATGTAGACCATCTCGGTGTTTAAATGAACCGTGCAACTCACCCAGACTAGACTATATCTATTACTTAAATGGGTTCATGATTATGAAAACTAGTGAAAAATACGTCATTTTGAAACAATAATATTATTTGTGTATATTGTACAATTAGAAAATTATGTTCGAAATTTTTTTTTCTCATAAACAGCTGTCGGACATATCCATCAATGAAATCAAATAAATGCTTATACTGGATCAAACTATACTTAGTACATTTGAAAAGGCGACACTTGATATATTTTGAATTTCCAGAGATGTTAAAGATCCTCGTGCAAAATGCGTTTTTATCAGAATGAAGTAAAGCAAATATTATGCCACTGTTTATCACCATTACGTGGTCCCGCCTTAATTCCATTAAGCGATGAGAAAGCTTATATTAGCAGGATTTTATAACGGATATTTCAACAATAAAACATGTTTAAAAACATTTTTACTGAAAAAATGAGATCACCTGTTTAAAAATACCTATTAAAAGTTTTAATTTTACAATATGCAAACTTTTTAAGACGAAATTAAGGTTTTATTTCATACCCCAGCCAACCCAATTTTTTCGCTTCTTGGATAAGGGGTTGGATGGGATATGAAAGTTAATACTCGGACCACGTAATGGCCACATATTAACCTTTGGGACAAAGAGCGGTGAGCACTAACATAAACTACAATCTTGATTTGAATAAAAAAACAACAGCGGACTAAAATAATCGAAAATAAAAAATGTTGCATTTTTAAATTATTAAATGAATGTATACTATGACATATGATCTACCGTATATCTTCATATTTAAATTTGTGAATCACTTTAATATGTGATTTAAACATATTTTATTGCCAATATTTTACAGACAGATTAATATCGACATATATACAATAGAAATATTATAACGACAAATGGGTCGGGTAACAAGTTCTACCAACATTAGTTTAAAATCACTTTAATAAAACTTAACCGGTTTAAATTTTAATCAAAATTACATATGATGATAAGTCAAACTTACCTGTAAAAAAATAATATTTTATAAGCTAGTTCACACTATCAGTTAAACCTACGAGTCTTATATTTCTCCACTCTTCGATCTTACAGCTATAAACTACTTATGCACATGCATACACCTAGGACATATCACATTGCAACGGTTCTTCTGTGTCCGTCGTCACGATAAAAGCGTTCCATTCGATCACACGCTGGGTCAAAATATCTGTAACTAAAGCTACAGACCCTATACTACATGAAACGCAGGCCCCTTTGTAGGCATTTCTTTATTGGGGAGTTTGTAAATAAGACAATGTAGACAAAGTGCATGTACGTATACTGAAAGGTAAAAGGAAAGCGACACGGGAATTTCCGCTATATATTGTATATACAGCACACTTAATTCCATAGATATTCCAAGGAAATCCCAAGATGTTTTGTAAAAAAAAAAAATTAAGTTAGTTAGAGAAAGGACACAACTGGGATGCTGTACACGTTTTAATCACAGTACACGTTGTAACAAGAAATTCATAAATGTTGAAGTTTCACTTGAAAAATTGAGCCAGTTTCAGTACTGTATTTAACGTAAAGAGTTTGCAAAATGTTGCATCCCAAGTTTGCGCCAAACGTGTACTCTGTCAATGAAACTTTGCAGGAATACTATTTGCTGTGTTACGTGCTGTTTTAGTAACTTTTCCGCAAAAGAAAGATTTTACGTAGCCGTGTACCATTCGATTAACAGCAGCCTATCGTACATACAATATATAGCGGAAATTCCCGTGTCGCGTTTCTGTTTCCTTTCAGCATATTTACATGAGGTTATCTAGTGTTAAGAGTACTCGGACTGGCCAGTTCTATGGAGAGTTGGTGTGTTTTTCACTATAAAATAATAGATTGTTCCGTGATACAGAATTTAAAAAATGTGCCTATAATCAGTTAGGCAAAACAAATCGAGACATATCAATTTCAAACTATGATTACGTCTCGAAACACAATTATCTTGATTTGTATTGAGGAGTTAAGGTATTATACCACTAATTATTTTCCCCATAAACACCAATGTTAAAGTGTCACATATTAATGATTTGCTGCAAATTCAACTCACGTGTGGATAATGCAGCAGTGTAATGTTCATATAGAAACTTGAAAAATCACCAGAAAAGGTGGGGTCACTAGACATGTAAGAAAGTTCTTGTTTGTTTACAGGTCCAGGGTACAGCTGTTTTCATTGATTGACTGTTTTCATTGCTCACAAAGTGTAAGCATAGAGTCGAAATTTCGAAAATGTTCATCAGTGATCCAGTAAAACTTATTAATACGCTTCTTATACATACAACAAAAAAATCGAATAGAAATTGGCAGTTTTCCCCTACGTATAATGCCCGTTTTCATCAAAAAGGGAGGGATTACTTTTTATTATAGGAACTACAATGCTATAAATTATTAAGACGTTGGTGTAGTTGAATTTTCAGGCTTTGAGGAGCAATTAAAAACGCAGGGTCCCTTGACCAAAGTCCGCTCTGGGTAACTATCGTTTTATTAAATATATTTGGAAACTGGATCGATGTATCGTTGTTAACTGCACGAAGGCTATATTTTACGCATGAATTTCTGGCTTATATACCGACTATTTGGATGTGAGTCGTACTAACACTACCCGCGACTCATTCGTATTAATGAGTACCATTCAAGTATAGGTTCTCTAGCTTTAACACTTATATGCCGACTCTTTGGTTGTAAGTCCTGCTAAAACTACCCGCGACTCATTCGTATTAATGAGTGCCATTCAAGTATAGGTTCTCTAGCTTTAACACTTATATACCGACTATTTGGACGTGAGTCGTACTAACACTACCCATGACTAATTCGTATTAATGCGTGCCATTCAAGTATAGGTTCTCTAGCTTTAACATGTTTAAGGATTGAGCAAACTAATTACTAGTTTTAATTTCTATTGAGATTAAGTTAATTTCACTGGAAATCCTCGCAAATTCCGAATGATATACTTTAGATAACAATTTACATCACCGTGGACTTTGCCGAACTGACGAGAAAATAGAATAAAGAAAATTTGCATTATACTTTGGCATATATATCTACTAATCCTCAAAATTCGTGCAATTAAAACAGTGCATGTACAACATAAGATATTGAAGTAATACATACTACTGTAATAAGGGCTATTACTAGTTATAGCCATAGTTATTGGGAGGGACCAAATGTTTCGTAAGCTGGATCTGCTATGGTATTTTCGTTTATTTGCTCATGCGCTGTCTATCTACTTCCTTTTACCTTGCTGAAGCACACATGAGGTCGGTACTTTTTCATTTGAGTATAAAACTGATTTTTCTCACTTTTATCTACTTGACGCTTATTTCTATCCTAATGCCCTGTTGTTATACGGTATTTCGCCATAATTTATTCTCATGATGCCTTGAAATTAATCCGATGTTTGTATATATAGCTTTTGTCAGTCGAGGAATTTAATGTCGATGCATGATGCTGTCTCGTTATCTCGTTAAGGAGGCAAATCCACGTATTGCCTGTCATTGTTTTGGTACTGTTGTTTGTTTGTTTTTATGATCATTTCTGTTTTTAGAATATTTTGATAATTCTGGACCGTATAACTGGTGTAGAGATTTTAATGCATGTGTTAACTTTATTTTTTCGTTTATTTGCTTGCGAGATTTGCAGCTGTCCTCATTATGATCCGGGATGGAGTAGGTAATTAGACACCAAGCTTGCACTGTGACCGAATACCTCACATTTATCAGTACACGTGTCCCAGTTTGGGCGTTATTGGCACTTGGCCATAAATCCGTGTACACGATTATCGAGTTTAAAGGGAGTACATCAGGCTTTTCAAGGGGGTCTAGTTGTCCGATTTAAAATCAACAAATATTAATATTTTCTGCTGGGAATACCTGGACATTGGGTGTGTACACTTTTTATGTTGAGTAAAATCCTAATATTTTTTTTCTTTCCTTTAGGTCATCTTGCTTATTAAATTGCAGTTTCATGTTGTTCAGGTGTTAAGACATACTCCGCCACAGTTTAAATTCATGATGTTTTCATATTAATCAGAATTTTTGAAGATAAAGTGTTTGTCTGGATGCAGACACAAGCTATTAAATAATTTTGACATATGGGATACATTATTTTGATGAGGAATATGCAAATTAAGCAACCCAGGTGAAAGCTAACGGTAAAATACCTACATATATATAAGGATAACTGCCAATGATACACTATGTATATATGAAAAGTCACTAGCAATTGCTTGGCTTCCATAACTGAAAAACAGCTGGTACTCTAAACTTGGCAGTAATGTTTGTGTCATGGTTGTTGAAGTGGGGCATATATGTTTTACAAACATCTCTTTTTTATATTATCTTAATAAAACGCGCATATCCAACACATAGGCAGACATATCGTCTTCCATTGCTAATAGTGAAATCATTACTTGACAGTACTTAGCAATCGCTAACAAAACGGTACACCAATTGTCTCTTTTCTTTTCATTAAAGTTTGGTTGTTTCAACGTATTTTCTATCCGGCTTCTATAGTATGTTCTGTTGATGGTGGACCTCAAAACATCGTTGTTCCTCAGCAAAAAGTTTTCTGTATTATCCAACCAGTGATAGTTTATCTGTTGTGGCTTTTTCATAAAAACATTGCCTAAACAGACAACCAAGTATATAATCGCAAGACATCTTGTTTTTTTTATAATGAATTTTATTATATCAAATATTTTACAGTATGTAACATTTATAATATGCAAACAATTCATCATTAAAGGTTCTTATTCATACAATTATAGCATAGCAAGTTTTTCGAGCATTTGATAAGTACATACAATGTCTATGCCCAAATAGTTTCCTCTTACAATTGATACATACTAGTGTGTGACATAGATTTAGTTTCACTATAGTTTTTATTCATACATCTCTATCTTATAGTGTTTTAAGTCTATATATACATTATATTAATCACTATTTTAGAATTGTTTTTGGCCTTTTTACCTGAAATATAATACATGCATAAATTGTTCGCTCAGTTTTATATTCTACGTACAAATATGTGATACAATAATTGTTGTTGTGTCTTTTTTCTCACATGCACGCACGCTCTCAAACACGTTCTTCTTACACACCCACGTACGCTCAAGGGCACGTGTGTTCACTCACACACCTACACATAACACACATATACACACAACCGCCCACTCGTTTGTACCAGCAGGAAGTGAATAAAGGAAGAGAGAAGAAAGAAAGATTGCCTTGTTTTCCATTTCTTTGATAGGATTTATATGATATTTAAAAAATGACTCCATTTTAAGTTGTGTTGTTGTATTTTATCATGCATCATTGCTATTTGTTTTTCAATATCGATTCGTTTTGAAAGATAAACAATAAATAGTTCGCATCTAGGAATGGTCTGTCTATACACTTATTTACAAAAACATAGTATTTAGCACCATAATGACAAAATTATAGGCTTGTTTATGAACATGTATATCATTTATTCCAAAAGATATTGTTTGAAAATTAAATGTAATATTTACATTTCTTGCAGTTAAAAATAATGCCAGTTCAGTCCAAAACGTTTGTGTTTTGGTACATTCCCAAACTAAATGTTTTATATTCTCGACATACATATTACAGAAATCGCATAGATTAGAATTAACTAGTTTCTGCTTTAGAAGTAATTTATTTGTTGAAATAATTCTAAAGAGATATTTGTATTGAAAATTTCTTAATTTTATATATATGGTCGTTTTAAAAGTTTGTAAATATATTGTTCTCCAGTCTAATTCAACATTAGGGAAAGGGTATTCCCATTTCTTCTGTGGGGCTATATCAATGTCAATATCATACCGTAGCTGGTGATTGTATATGAACTTATTTGTATGTTTGGAATTAATAAGTTTTTCTGTGAGTCTATTTCCCCTCATGAAACTTATATTTTCATGTTTTAATTTAGTTTTCCATTCTTTTGGTATACTTGATATTAATGATGAATATTTCAGAAAGTCTGATGCTTGAATGTTATATAATTCAGTAAAGTATTCAAATGGATAAAACTGTTTTGTTCTGAGATCATAAATGTGCTCTATGTGTTTTATAGCTTTATCGTACCATTTATTGTAATATATTGTTTTATTTAAAATCTTAATTTCAGAATTATTCCATAATATTTGTTTGCTGATGCATTCTTCCTTTTCGTTTGATTTTATTTTGCATCACAAGTTCTTTCATGTATATATATTTCCATGTTCCATTATTATTGCAGTCCAAAATTCGTTTTATCCAGCTTGCCTTTAATGAGTAGATGAATTTTGTAATATCAATCATTTTAAGACCTCCTTTTTCGTAATCTTTCATTAACGTTTTTCTTTTGATTTTATCCGGTTTTCCATCCCATATAAATTCGTACATACTATGTGTTATTTGATTTATTTTATCTGCAGGTGGAATAGGCAAGACGGAAAGAGGATAAATTAATCTCGGAAGTGCAAACGATTTTATAACAGTAATTTTACCCAATAATGTCAGTTCTCTATGTTGCCATTGCTTTAACAGTTTTTAAAATCTTGCAATTTAGGTTCTAGATTTAAAGCTGTTATGTTTGCCTTGTTCGTATGAAAGACCATTCCTAGAGCTTTTGCTTGCTCTGAGCTCCACTGGAAGTGTTTTTGTTCACAATATTTAATATTACAGGTTTTAAGCGACCCCGCTCTTAAAACGTTGCATTATTTAACATTTAGATTTAGACCGGATGTGTGGCTGAAGTTGTCTAAAACCTCTATTAACTTTTCAAAAGATTTTCTAGTTCCATCTGTAAAGAATGATGCTTCGTCTGCAAATAAGGTATTTTTTACTTCTTGTCCAGCAATGTTAATTCCTTTTATTGTTTTATTATTTGTTATTTCATATGATAGCAGTTCAATGCACATTATAAATATTATGGGAGATAACGGGCAACCTTGCCGAACGCCTCGTTGTATTAAAAATGACGGCGACGTATGTCCATTGTTTGTTACGCAGCTATTTGCATTTTTGTAAAATAATTTTACCCAGTTAATAAGAGAATCCCCAAAATTTAAATGTTTAAGTGTTTCAAATAAAAACGTATGATCTAAACTATGAAAAGCTTTTTCAAAATCTGAGAAGAATAATAAAGCCGGTAGTTGTAGTTCGTCTACATATTCAAGTATTTCAAATAGTAATCTTATATTTTCTCCAATGTACCTACCTTTAATAAAACCTGTTTGAGCACTTCTAATTATCGACGATATTACTTTTTTAATTCTGTTGGCAATAGCTTTAGTTGCAATTTTGTAATCTACATTTAATAAACTTATAGGTCTCAAATTTTCTAGAAAGGATATATCTTTGTTAGGTTTAGGCAGAAGTGTAATTATACTTTGTTTTTGCAGTTCTGTCATTTCCCCTGTTGTAAACGAATAATTTATTGATTTTATATAAAATTGTTTCAAATGATTCCAAAATTATTTTGTAAAACTCTGTAGTGAGTCCCGCTGAACCCGGGCTTTTATTATTATTCATGGCTTTTAGAGCATTTGCACATTCATATTCGGTTAACATACCGTCACAAGTATCCTTTTCTTCTTGGGTTAAACGTTTCATTGAATTATTAAAAAAGTAAAAATTGGATGTTTTTATGATTTTTTGTTTGTATAATCGTTCGTAAAACCCTTTTTGCTCGTTTAGTATATCTAGCTGATTGGTAATATTTTTTCCATTTATATTAACCGTTTTAGTTTCCGATTTTTTCTTTTCTAAATTAGAGAAAAGCTTACTATTTCTTTCATTGCGTTCGACCATTTGCGCTTTAGAACGAATGATAATTCCATTTATTCTGTTGTCTATAATGTCATTTAATTCTGCTTGTTTTCTGTCTTTTTCCAGTTTTAAATCATCCACAGAATCATTGTCTACTATATTTTGCATTCGAATATCAAAGTTTTCAATATATTTTTGAAGTTGTTTTTCTTGCTTGTTATCACATTTCTTTTTATATGTTGCATAACGTATTGTTTCATTCCTAATAGAACCTTTTATTACTTCCCATAATGTGTTTGGTTTTGCGTCTTTGTTAATATTTGCGACCTCTTCGATAATGTTTTTAATATTTTTTGATAATCTCTTTCTAGAATTAAACTATTGTTCATTTTAAAATACCCCGGACCTCGTTGCTGCACATTAAGGTCTAGATTTAATGTAATAAGTGAATGATCTGTTTTATAGCCAGCTTTAATCCGACTTTCTATTGTAATATTAACTAGGTTATTAGAAATTAGGAAATAATCTAATCTGCAAAATATTGGCGTTCTGTGGTTTGAATGCCATGTATATTGAGTTGTGTTTGGATGTTGTATTCTCCAAACGTCTGTTAACTGAATGAGTTCAATTAATGAATTTACTTTATTTCGACAACGTATATGTGTATCAATCTTCCGTTCTTTTTATCTATTGCAGTATTCAAGACTGTATTGAAATCACCCCCTATAACAAAGTTTTTATCTTCATGTTCTAAAATGTATTTTTGTAACTTTCGAGTAAAGATATATCATCGTTATTTAGACCGTAGATATTTATTAAAGTTATTTCTTTATCGTTATATTTAAATCGATAGCTTGTAATCTACCTGAAACAATATCTGTATAGTTTAAAAATGTGTATGATAGCTTTGAATTGATTAAAATGCATACACCTTCACTATTACTTTTATTTCCGCTGAAATATGCATCACCACCCCATTCGGTTATCCATGTTTGTTCTAATTTGCTACTTAAATGTGTTTCTTGTAATAGACATATTGAAAAGTGTTGATCGTTTAACCAGTGGAATACTTGTTGTCGTTTGTGTTTATTTACCAAACCTCTGACATTTAAAGAGCATAGTTTAAAATCCATATGTTATGTCGTAAACGTATTTGATAAGAAGATAGATAAGGCAATCTAAGAGAGGGTTGACATATAATCATAGTTTTGGATGACATAAATAGTTTCATGAATGCAAATAATGGGCTGAAACAGAATAACATAATTATTACAAACATTTGTTTGTGGTTTTACCACTTAGAAGTCTAGGCAATACCTCAAAGTAAAAAAGGCATACAAAAACAATACAACACATAAGTTAACATGTAAACGATATATAAAAAATAAAAAATAAAAAACATTTAAAAATTCGATTGTTGTTAACAAGAAAAAAAAAGAAGACAAATAACTTTAGTGTTTAGTTATATTTAGAGTCTTTTTTATTTCAAAACAAAAATATTTTACGTTTAAAATAAATGGCATTATGCGTATAGTTTGCATATAATTTGCTTTTCAAAAAATATAAATAATAAATTCCTTTAGCTTATCATAGCTTACGTTAAGTATGTATTCGCATAGACTCAAATCTGTTTTATATATACAGTGCAGCTTTAAGCAAAACCTGTTGCGTCCGCACATATCCAAGTGTACCGTACTATACTACGTATACATATAGCTGATCCTTTAACTCTTATACACATCTTATAGCTGCCCACTCTAAAACTGAATGACACTTGTCACCATACCATATAGCTATACATTTATACATCTATTTTAATTTTAAGCAAACTATGAGACCCGTGTATATATGTAATAAAAGGCTAAATTTACAAAACAAAGCAAAATAGTCCCCGCTATTGTAAAGAATCAATCAGAAGGTCGATTGTCTACGTACGTTTTCACACACTATTCCAAAATGCATTAACACCATTCTATATTTTCGATATACCACTAGTTATATAAGTATGCAAATAAGCCTAGTATGTGCTGTCAAAAAAAAAAATGACTTGATCCAATTCCAATGGTTTATGTCGGTTTGGCGTGTTAAAGCGACAGACAAAATGCAATAAAAGTCGAAATGTGAGTTAGGTGATAAATAGAATCTAACATTCGTTCTCATTCATTATTGAATTTATTAAACTCGTTAGCAAAAATGATATATAGTCTCGATCATCCAGACCTCTCGCGAGACTTCTCTCAAAGAAGTCAAAACGATGGTCTGCAGTAAAGCTTCTTTAAAAATGTTTACATCAAAACGAGGTGTGGACAAAAAGAAATCGCCGGCCTCTGACTGGTCAACTTCAGTTTGTTATGGAAATCCATGGGAATCACCCCCTACGACACGACGGCGTCAAAAATTGCGTGACGTTACGCGCAATGTTGTGCAATAAAATTACTCCAAACATAGTCAGCGGATCACGATTAATGCTAAACATTAAATTTTAAACATCATTTTGTAAGATTATATTATGTTTTTAGAGAAACTACAATAAAACGAAGTTTATTTTGTATTTAATAAGGACGTACACACATCCCATTTGTACTAATGTTGCGCGTAATTGAACGTGCACTTTGATGTTGCAATCAAAATGACGTCACGTCGCAGTTTTGACGGTTGGCGCCGTCTATCGGTCACATTTTTTAAAGAACAGTGAGTCCAGACGCTCGCTAGCGCTCGCAGTCAGATTGAGTGTGTCTGGATGATAGAGACTAAAATGATATAATGTTCGGCAAGAGCCTCGCATTATATCATTTTGCCATCTCATTTAATAAATTTCAATAATAAATAAGTACTCGTGTAAGATCCTCTATATATTATAAACACAATACACAGGTTACATGTGGTATAAAAAAGTTTATTGCGTTTTACACTTTGGCAAGTTTCTATTTTGTAAAATAACATACAAATAAATTATTTTTACATAAAATTCTTTCCAGGTTACTTGACAGAGAAGTCATTGTTCTATTACAACCCACTACTGCCACATCTCTCACGCCGCCTCAACGATGACATGTCCCATTACCACACCCCCTACAAACTAATGAGGAGCATGTTGATGTCCCCGGGGAGTCTGTCTGAATATACGTTCTACAGAGTGAGACCAGAGTCACAAAAATCAGGTAAAATGTCCCGATATATGGAATTGGATTTGACATTAACACCAGTGGAAACTGAGACTAGCGACAAGATTATGTACAGTACAGTTCACGCGAAACCCACATTTCACTCATATCACCGAGTTATTGAGTGCTGTGAGGATGTATGCGAAGTCAGTGTTTTGGAATCCGAGTATCCATTTCACGAAAATGAGCGCGTAGAATCCAATTAACCAAGAGGGCGCACCTGTGATGATTTATTATTGGGAAGATAAACAAATCTGAATTATTCCGACACTTTTTCTGGTGATTTCTTGCATTTTCAAGTGGGCTGACAAACTGAAAAATTGTCGGAATAATTCAGATTTGTCAGCCCGCTTGAAAAAGCAAGAAATCACCAGAAAAGTGCAAAAAAAGGAGACACCAAGTGCATATTTTGTGTACAAAGTTTGTATTATTGATATATATAATGAGTACATTTCGAAACAGATCCGTATATAAAAAGTTTAAAGCAGTTGGTCACAAGTTTTTGTTGTCCATTTTCAACGACGTAAAAATCCATAATCAGGGCCTTCCCTTTCTTTGCCATATCGAGGCTCCCAGATTATGAGATGTATTTTACAAGCACTTACAATAGGTTACATTTTTTTTAGCTCGACTATTCGAAAAATAAGAGAGCTTATGTAATCACCCCGGCGTCGCCGTCGGCGTCCCACATCAAGGTTTGCGTGTAAGCTGTATCCCTTACATTTCTTACCCTAGCACAACCAATTTTGGCCATGGGCTTCCTTATAGCATTATCTTAAGGGCTGCATAAGCAATTTTGGTTCCTGTAACCCTAATGGAATCCAAATTATGATAGCCCATACAATGTGTCCCATTTTACATCAAATTTTGCATGTAAGCTGTGTTTACAAGTCTATATCTCTTACAATTATTACCCTAGCACAACCAAATTTGCCCATTAGCTTCCTTATAGCATTATCTTCAGGACTGTTTAAGTAATTTTGGTTCCTGTAAACCCAAATTTTGATAGTCCTTAAAATGTGTCTGTTTCACATCAAATTTTGCGTGTAAGCTTTGTTTACAAGTCTATCTCTTACATTTCCTGTCCTAGCTGAACTAAATTTTGGAATTGGTTTCCTTATAGTATGCTGTAAAGGGTTGGATAAGTAATTTTGTCTTCTGCAAATTCTGGGCTCCCATGGAACCCAAATTGTGATGGCCCATCTATAATTTTGGTTTGGTGATTTCTTATAGCATTATGTATCTTATTCATATTTCACCCATATTGGGGCATGGGCTCTCTCCTCCCCCACCAGCCCCCACTCACCCCACCCCCACCCCCACTCCACACACCTTTTCTTTTTTACTTTTTATTTGTTTTACATATTTCTGTGTTGTTTTAGTCAATTCTGACACATATATGTTGCCCTCTCCCCCCCCCCCCCACCACCACGCCCCTCACCCCCCACCCCCACTTGAAACTCTATTTGTTTTTGCATATTTCTGTGTTGTTTAGTCAATTCTTACACATATTTGTTGCAACTCGCCCCACCCCCCACCAGGCATTTTTTTTTACATATATCTGTGTTGCTTTTGTCAATTCTTACACATGTTGCCACCTTCCCCTTGCCCCCCTCCCCCGCCCCCACCCCCTCCCCCCACACACTCGAAACTAGAATTATTTTTTTTACATATTTCTGAGTTGTTTTGGTCAATTCTTACACATAGCTTCTTACACATATATGTTGCTCCCTCATCTCCCCAACCCCTGCATCTCCACCCGCACCCCCCACCCCCCCCCCCCCCACACACACACTCGAAACTTTCTTTACATATTTCTGTGTTGTTTTAGTCAATTCTGACACATATATGTTGCCCTCTCCCCCCCCCCCCACCACCACGCCCCTCACCCCCCACCCCCACTTGAAACTCTATTTGTTTTTGCATATTTCTGTGTTGTTTAGTCAATTCTTACACATATTTGTTGCAACTCGCCCCACCCCCCACCAGGCATTTTTTTTTACATATATCTGTGTTGCTTTTGTCAATTCTTACACATGTTGCCACCTTCCCTTGCCCCCCTCCCCCGCCCCCACCCCCTCCCCCCACACACTCGAAACTAGAATTATTTTTTTTACATATTTCTGAGTTGTTTTGGTCAATTCTTACACATAGCTTCTTAACACATATATGTTGCTCCCTCATCTCCCCAACCCCTGCATCTCCACCCGCACCCCCCACCCCCCCCCCCCCCACACACACACTCGAAACTTTCTTTTTTTTTACATATTTCTGTGTTGTTTTAGCCAATTCTGACACATAGCTATGTTGCACCTGTCCCCACCCCCCACTCCCCCCATGCTCGAAACTGGAATATTTTTATTTAATGTTTATTGTTTTTTACATATATCTGTGTTGTTTGGTAAATTCTTACATATAGCTTCTTACACATACATGTTGCTCCCTCCCCCACTCCCCCAACACTCGAAACTCGATTTTTTTAATCTTTTTTTTTTTTTACATATTTCTGTGTTGTTTTTGTCAATTTTTACACATACCTACCTTGCTTCCACCCCTCCCCACACTCCCACCCCACTCGAAATATTTTTATTTGTTTTACCATATTTCTGTCTTGTTTTGGTCAATACTTACATAGCTCCTCACACATATATTTTGCCCTCCCCACACCCCGCCTATTCCCCATCCCTACTTAAAACTCGATTTTTTTATTTTTTTTTTTACATATTTTTGTGTTGTTTTGGTGAATTCTTACATAGCTTCTTACACATATATGTTGCCCTCATCACCTCCACTCCCCACACCACCCATCCCCGCCTATCCGCCACCCCCACCCCCACCCCACTCAAAACTCGGAATCTTTTTATTTTTTATTTTTATTTTTTTACATATTTCTGTGTAGTTTTGGTCATTTCTTACACATAGCTATGTTGCGCTCCCAACCCCACCCCACATTGTTTTAGCCTTGTTTTCTGATGGTATATACTAGCTATATAATGTATTATTCTCTAAAACATCGAATAGTCGAGCTGCGCTGTTCTCCGACAGCTCTTGTCATTATTTCTGACCAAAGATATCATTGATGTTTTAAAAAATAGACTGGTAAAACTGGTTACAAATAAGAATCAGTTAGAATAATATAAAACACTTGAATGTAAATGTCACCGTAAAGCCTATAATAGGAGCCGCCATATAAACCGCATCAAAGCCCAGGACAATATCCAGGAAATATTGTAACATCCAAAAATAGAGAGTTTAGAATTTCTCTCTAAACTTATTGAATAATTAGGGACAATAATGATCAGCCTAGAAAAAGATGCACCCATTACATGTGTAATTTCTACTCGGCAAACTCTGAGTTGTTTTTGAAGTGTCGTGACGTAAGTATGCCAGTCATTTTTTGCCTAGCTGATCTACAATCTGAGTAGTTTTGTCATCAAACTACGCAATTTCTAAATTCCTCACTCGACGTGAAAAGGGTACAGTCTGAGCTGTACTGTACATAATATACTGCAATAATTTCCCAAGCATGCCAAATAAATTCATCATTTTTATATACTTTTAGTATATTAAGACTTTGCAATAGTATTAACAGGGCTTTTTTCCCTTTTATAACAGGGGCCGAAATTCGGCTACTTCACAATTCAAAATTGGTAAACAACATTTCCCCATTTAACTTTCTCATATTGTTTTGTTTTAGATAAATTCTCAGTACAAAGTTTATCTAAAATGTACCATATTATGCTGAATATAAATTGTACATTTGTTTTATAGTGTCCTCCTCCCACAAAAACAATGTATGCATGTATTGAGTAATATCTCTTTTAACAATCTTTCAATACTTTTTTCACAAATCAGACAGTTATCGCGTTTTTTTCCCACAAAATGACTAGGCTAGGGAGTCTTCACAATTTTTAGAAAAAAAGCACTGATTAAGTAATTAAATTTATTATCCT